>VZRE01013479.1:43062-58248 GCA_013396775.1 Cephalopterus ornatus
GGGGTCTGTGAGTGGCGAGGGGTTTCTGAGGGGCTGGAGAACGGCAGCGAGGGACGAGCGCTCCGTGAGGGGTCTAAGCAAGGCGGGTTCAGGGGGCCGTGAGGGGAGGGAAGACGGGCGGGAAGGAGGGAGCAGCCTCCTGAGGGGTCGGTTGCAGCCCCTGAGGGCCGCCGCGGTCCGAGCGGAGTGAAGCTGCTGAAGCCTTCCCCGCTCAGGTGGGTCCGTACGTGTTAATCCCTTGCCAGTGACGAGGGAGTGAGAATCCCCGGGATTTTTATCTATTTACTGCAGACTGTATAACATATCGATGGAAAACCGAGGCACCAAGACCCTATTGAGCACTGGGCCCTCGGCCTTTCCTAGGTGAAGTTTGAACCTGAAGTAATTTTTTTTATTATTGCCAACTTTTCTTCACCTAGTTTTTTCCTTACACCACAATATGGTATCTTCGTGAAAAGTATTCGTCTTTTCCCTCGAGCAAACCAGCCAGATTAGCTGTGAGTGCAATGGGGGGTCACCACGCCCAGCTTGGCTTGTTCGATCACTTACATACAGGAAAAAAGGGAACAGGATTTTTTAAAGCTGCGATTTGGAAGGGGATAAACAAATTGAGAGCTGCATCAGCAGGTTTTTAGCCCCAGGATGAGCAGTCACTAATAATAAGACCTGAACAGGGCAGCGGGGTTGAGTCAGTGAGGGGAAGAATCCCATAAAAGCTGGACAACAGGATGTTCTTAAGAGGGAATTAAACTGGTCTGTATGAGCAATTAGGACATAGTTTCATACACACTGCAAATACTTACACACCAATAAAATTGATCCAAGCTTTGAAATGGGTATGTGAGGCAGGTAGGATACTTGGTCTTGTGTTTTTATGCACATTTTTAATGTATTGATCTAAATTTTTTTTGAACAAAATGTTTTTGATGACTTGACTGAGGTGCTCAGAAAGGAAACAAAGAATCTTATAAACAATTGGATCATAATATATATTGCTGGTCTTTTTATAGAACATATGTTGTATTGTTACCTTTGATTTTTAGATTACACTTCATTTTGTGTTTACCTTCTTGGGATTTTCTTTTTTTTTAAGAAAATTGAAGTGATCTGAAACACCTCTGAATAAAATCTTTCAAGTGCTTCTCTGGGGAGCTCTGCTCTTGTCCTTCAGTTCTATAATTCAAGTTCCTATCTTTTTGGCAAAGGCTATCTTAATGTCTTTATTTGCCCCATTTTCAGAACATGTGACTACTCCCTTCCTTTTTTTTCCAGCACGAATTTCAGTGTGTTTAATTTGTGGATTGTGAAAGCGTGTGGATTGGTTTGCACGGAAACAAAATCAGGATAAGCACTTTTGTCACCGTAGTAGCTTCTCTCGGCCCTAAGACCTCCAGAGCATCCTCAAGCGAGTTCTGTGTGGCATTACCTGCCACCAGACCGGCAATTTGAAGTAGGAAGGCAGCAATAAAAATAACATCACTCCTCTATTTTTATCAGGAAGGGCTTCCTAACAGCAGCCTCATTAAGGAGTTATTACACTTTCAGTCATGTGGGTTTCCGAGGCTGCCTTTATTCTGGTTTCTACTTGAAGCTTCTCTCTGTACCAACAGAGTTAAGGTCATCGTTGCCTTTCTGCGTTGCTTCTCCCACATCTTTCACTGGAAGGCACAGCTTGAAAGCTGTGGGGTTTGAGAAGATCTGCAAAGTTTAACACTTAAAACGTTTACGAGTTAAATGTAGCTACAGCACGTTGCAGAAGCGCCATCCAGTGGAGCTCCCTGTGGCTGCTGCTGTACTTCATTGATGGATGTGAGCAGGACTGCTGCCTGGATTTCTATCATTCTGTTATTTCTATCCGAATAACACTGTAACGGCAAGTTTGTTTTCAAACGAAAAGCTACTCAGTTCCAGAAGCAAGACACTGTCAGGATTCATAGAATTTTACTGCTGGTCTCCACATTTCCTTAACTGTGTAAAGACTGTTAGTTCTTTTCTTCTTATTTTGGAAACCAGATTAAATTTACACAATTCTTTAGTAATTATGGGGGCGGGTCAATCTAACTAAAACCCCTTACAGGCTTCCACAGATTTTGTTTGAATTTGGTGGTGGCTTTTAGCCTTCTGAACTGATAGGAAGTACCAGAAAGGTGGTGCTACTCATGTTTCAAAGTGTCAGGAATTATTTTTTTATGTAAAGTAATTAAGTTGCTAAGCTAAAGCTAAGAGTTAAAACTCTTTCTCCGCTCCTGATACACTGTTAGTGTTACCAACAATGTGCACCAACTCTTTCACTTGTAACTGCCAGATTGAACTCACCACTTCCCTGGTTTCACACAAGGCAGAATAAAGCCTGCTGCTACATGACCTGTAACACTGCATAAAGAAAAACATTTAACCTAATTGAACAGCTGGGTGCAAAATAATCTGAGCTAAAGGAGCATTGTTTTCACTCTGTATATGTGCTTACAGAGTTCACTTATTTTGCAGACTGGAATCTCCGTGGATTACTCAGACTCATCTTCGTTGTTCTGGGATTTGACCCCAGGCTGGTTTCCTCTGGCAAACTCCGCTTCATTATTGTGGAGAAGCAAGCAGCTATGGCACAGTATGGGACCTCACACTGCACGGGTAAGACACAGGCAAGCGAGTCAACTGCTACTCTGCATCTTAAAGAGAAAAACGTTTTGAACAATAAATCTGTATTCTTTGTTGTTTGCTTCATTGTTTATCTTCCCTTCTCTACCATCATTCCCCCTGTTTGTTTGATGTTGTCACGCCCCTTTAGAATTGGCAGGTTCTCTTGTTTTAATGCAGACTCTTAGTTCACTGGAGACCCAGGCCATATCACTCGACTTGGATTGGACTTTCTCCTACAGAAACACATTCAAAAGTAAGGAACTTGAGATTAGTTTGGTTTGGGGCATTTATTAGCAAAAATCAAATCTTTAAGACTGGCAAGAGCAGACTTATTTCCTGAGCCAGAAACATCAGACCATTCAGGTTAATAGGTCCAAAGGACCAGATCTTGTCTGTAGAGCCACCTCTGGGCACGAGGAAGTGTGGTCTCCTGGGCAGAGCTGTCTCCACAGGAGGTGCCGGTACAACACCCAGATTCAAGCTCTCTTGAAGACCTGTCTGCACACTTGGTTCTCACAACGAAGCTCCTACCAAAAAAAAACCAAAACAAGAGTATAGATGTGTATAGCAAACAAAGGAGCTGCTTCCAAAAATGAACATAAATTCTTTGACCCCACCCTGGCCACGCAAAATAACTTATGCTTGATGTTACAGTGAAGTTGTTTCAAAGTAGAATGTGCTTGCCATGTGTCATCCATCACAAATACTACAGAGATAGAAGATTTGTGCACACCATGACCACATTATAGATCTTATTTTGGTCATATTGAGACAGAATTAGTAGGAATTTGAAGTCAGTACCAGGTGGAGGTCATCTCCTTCAAGCCAGTGAGTCCAGCCCCTGTTCTTCTTCTCACCAGTCTGGACACAGACAAGTTTGTCATTTTCCCAGGTCACCAGGCTCTGTGGAACAGGAAACAAAAAAGTGTTTCTGCACGTCTGTCTCAGTTTTGCAAAATACTTACAGACAATGTCAATTTTCCTACATAGAAGAGGACCTAAACTCTACTCCTGAGTGAAAGTGAAACTCCTTGTCTGTAACTTGGGCTCCTACCTCAGTGTTGCGTTACAAATACTATTCTTTAAATGATTTCAGCTCAAGTATCTGGACTGATCATGTCATCTTAATTTTGTAACAGCCCCCTGATTTTATATATGCATCCTTACCTTGCATTTTCTGTTATCCAAGCCTTTATTATCCTCTTCAAACTCTTGTCCAACTTTGAACTCCAGCAAATAATCTCGGAATGTGCTGGTGGTGTGGATATAGAACGAATCACCATCTTGCTTGATCACTTTCTGAGGCTTCAGCACTTTGGCTATTTTGCGTGTCGCAAAGTCAATACCTTGGACAGGAGGCAAAAAGGTCAGGGCTGTATTTATTACCAGCCATTTAGACAGCCAGCACTTAACCTGATTTACTACCAGAAGCATTTCTTAGGTAGTTCTGTTGCTTGGTCAGAACCTTTCGATTTGTTCAAAGCTGTACTTTGCACAGATTTGGTCGTCCTCTTGTACATTTTACTCTTTGGAAACCAGTTTACTTGTTGCCCAATTCCCCTGCAAGATTCATAGGACTTTGGGTCAAAATACTCCTTTTAGGAGTTGGTTTGCCACACACAGACACCTCAAGCTTGGTCTCAGACTTACCCCTTGCTTAGTTAGAGGGAATAGCTAGTGCCTGTTCTCATCCTTTGTTGGAGGAAAGGAAATGTAAGACTTAACAAGAACTCTCTGCACCCTCTACCTTAAATAGGACAAAAGGAAGGGCAGTCCCAAAATGAATTCCTCAGGCTTGTTTTCAGGACATACCACTTGCTATTAGCACTTTTTAAGTACAAATATAAACCACCACACTTGTCAAAAGAGTTCCTGGGTATCTGTAATAATCAGCCTATGACAAAATCCTGATTCTCCTGGTAACACTGACCTCAAGGCAGTGCCTTCAGAGTCCTTTCCATTTCTCCAGTGAATGTTTCCTTAGAGGAACAGGCAGGCAGCTGAAGCACATTACATCCCAACAGCATGTTCAGAGTTAGGGTTTCTGGCAGGGGGGTGGGTAAAATTGGGCGCTGTGCATTAATTAAGCTAGTTGCTTTTGCCACCTAGATTAAAACTATCATTTTATAGGAACACTAGAACTTTCTCACTTTATGCAGGCCGGGGTTGTGATCCTGCCAGGGCATGTTCAGTGACCACATGTTGGACCATATGGCTCAGGAGTCACTCTGTACCACTCTGGGCATTACAGATGTGCCAGGATTGGAACCAGATAGCCCAGGAGTCAGTCTGTGCCACTCTGGGCATCACAGATGTGCCAGGATCCGGCAGGCACGTTTTTACATGTTACCAGTTCCTTTCAGCATAGAGGGATCTGAATTCAGCACTGGCAACAGCCATTCCCATTAACCCTTAACAAGAATGTGAAAATATAGACTACCTACAAATCTGTTTTTTAGAGGTGGATATAAATGGAGGGAAGGCTGGGTTTGGCATAACCACATCCATAACCCTCTAGTTTTATCCATAACTCTCTAGTTCTTCAGCTGGTCAGGTATTAACCTCCCGCCTCTGCTTGCCCTGGCAGACAAGTGTTCCATTCTAGCTCTACAATACTGACTTCAGCTTTGTTTTGCTCAGCATACTGGAAACCAAGCAGGAGTAATTAAAGGGAGGTTGTAAATCAACAGTATTTTTGCCTCTACTTTTAAGTAAGTTCCCCCAATCACACGCTGAAAACTAATTGCATTTTTTCCCAATACTGGTAATTATATTTAGTTTCAAAAAGCCCTTTACTTTGCTGGGCAATGTTTATCATCAAGGAACAGACAGAATCTCTGTTTGATTTGAAGACATGAACACATTTAGAGTATACTACTTAGTATCCTAACCAAGAAATAATTACTCATGATGGGAGCACCCTTTTTTTTTTCTTTCTAATTGATAACACAGCAGGATTAGTAACAGAGAGGAGCCCTTTCATCTTGATACCAACTAGACAATTTAAGTAGGTTACCCAGTATAGACACAGCCAAAAACCAGATTTCTTTCTAGTTGTGTGTACCATAACCAACAAGGGCCAGTGCTGGTCACCAGTTCACACAGGTCACAAAGGTGCGGAGGGGTGGGAGAGGCAGGAGAGGAGAGAGCAGCTCATGAGGTTCCTGCTGTCACAGTCTCTAAAGAGCTTTATGTAAGAGAACTAATGAAGTACTGAGAAATTTCCTAGTTCCCCATTAAAGCACTGTTAATCTCTCTACATATCAGGCTGAGAAATTCCCAAAAGCTCCAATGGCAGGCTCTAGTAATGCTCTGTTTATCAGTAAACAAAGATCCTTCCATTGCTTTTCAGAGAGAAAAATGAAAGTTTAATCAATGTCTATGTTTTAGAAGAACTTAGGCTCTTAAAATTCAGAAGGACCCTTATTGGGGGAGGGAGGAAGGACAGAATCAGGCATTTTCACCTACCTAAGGCCACCATATAACCTTCAAAGTTGTCATTGCTGACAAGGTTCCAGGTTCCACTCAAATCCACAGGCATTGCCAGACAGCAGAAGGAAGATCCAGCCAAAAAAAACCCAAAAATGAATAAGTAGTTTTCTAACCAGGCCTTATATAAAGCAGACTGTGGGAGGGATTATATCCCAGGGCCTTTCCCGTGGAGGGGAAGGGTGCTCCTGCTGGGCCAATGGGTGAGAGGGTGTTTGTGGAATGGCTTCAGCTGTGCTGGAGGGAAAAGTTCACCGTGTCAGAAATCTTTGTGCGGAGCAAATGTTAATAGCCCAAGAGCCACAACGCAAGCCAAAAACTGGTTTGTGTCCATCTTGTACGCTTTAAAGAGACTGATTTTGGCATTACTAAAATTTCCTGCATGTTTATTAGATCTGTGGCCGTATGACCTGAACTCTAGGTATTTGTTGAGAAGGTGAGCAGTGACTTACGATTGAAAAGGTGACCCTGTGAAGAAATGCTGCATTTGAACAGGCAGGGATTGACTGCCAAACTGGAGATAGCGTTATACCAATAAATCTTAAAGCAGTGCCTATGGCACAGTAATAGAGACAAGAATTCTGTTGGTTGATGTCTGGGGTGAATAGGAGGCACATTCAAATAGTACTGACACGTACATCGGTGTAGCTCCCCCCTTTGCTTTCTACTCTTCACACACGCAGGAGAGCTGATACAGGACTTGTTCCCACGGATAGTTTGTTAGATGCTTTACACTGTGGCGGAGCACACGGGCAGTGGAGCACAGCATGCAGCAGATAAGCTTCAGTGCTGGACTTCACCTTCAGCAAAGAAGGGATAGATCTCTCAGAAGTGGTGATCCAGCAATGTGTTTTGAAAAGAGAATAAAAAATGCTTGACTTTGAAGAGAAACGATCCAGGGAATTTGGAAGTGAGGAAATAAGGGATTTGGAGGTGAAGAAGCTCACCTACACTTACTATATTTATCTATTTATTGACTTGTGTTGGGCTGAATCAAAAGGTTTCCCTGAATAAAAAAGTTGTCCTGAACTTTAGCTCCTTTTCTGGAGCTGGCAGTTTGACCAATATGACTCACAAATGATGTGAGGAGGAAATCAGGACGTCAAAGCTTGTTTCCTGTTTGCAGCTGGATGTTCTCTAACCTACACTAAACCAGGAATGGCACAGAGAAATGAAAATGAATGTGTTCCTGGACTCAAACAGTAACATTTCACCCACAACTTGGTGTTACAAGGTTGTGCTAGTAAAGCACTGTTGCAATACTACTGACTCTTGCAAGCAAAGAGAAGTGAGTACTTGGGTAACTCCTGTGTCAAAGCCTGGATATAACATTTTAATTTAAAATTAAATTATGCAGATAGCCAGGGGTGTGATGCTTCTTTCTGTAGATCAGTTCTCTTTGAGATCTGACAAGAGTCCGCTCCTGAAAGTTATAACCTGTCTGACATCTTTGAACAGCCACATCACTGCTTGTGGTGCTGGTGTTTGTAGCTGCTTGGAAGAGGAGATGGTGAGTGTGCTCCTAGTGCTGGAACAGGCAGGTTTCTGGATCCCACCAATAACACAAAGGATCCATACTCAGCACTCAGAGTAATTTTTGAACAATATTCTGGTTTGTATGGATCAAACTGTACTAACATCATTCTACTTCTTAAAAAACATGCGGTCATCAGATATGGTGAACAACAGGATGACTAAAATTAGCATATTACATGCAATTTATTTTATTGAAAGACCCACCACACATTAAACTCCAGTGAAATAAAACTGAAGACCAAAGCTTCATAAAAAATCCTACTGAATTTGCAGTTTCTCTACAATTACACAAAGTGCACCAACACACACCAGCATCATTATTAAGAGGAATAAACCTAGACTTAAAGTGCAGTTTTACTCTAAAAAATGACCACCTAAACAGGGTGCTGTCCCATTAGAAGGATCTGCTCTGTTTATTCAGCAGCATACTGGTTGACTTGAGGGCTCAAAATAAATCTTTCCTGCTCTCTATTCTCATCAGTCCTAAGGACAGACAGTGAGCAAGAGAGGAAAGGAGATTCTCACCCTTTCCCAGGCCCCATCACTACTACAGTTGTCTGCAGTCAGCTCAGGCAGTTGGACTGCTGAGGTATCACAGGGGCATCATTTATCCTTCCTTTATTAAGCAATTTATTAAGGATTGAAAGAACCCAAGCTCATCACCAAAGGACAGTGTAAGCTGGCCTGAGCTCCAGGGGAAGAAATGGCAGCCAGCACATTTGATGAGGAATCACCAAAAATACAACCCAAAGGATCTCCTTGGTGCTACTTTCTGTCACAGATGCACTCCTAGGGTGTGACTTGATTTTATGACACTAATCTCTTTGTGGCTTCTTCCATCCTGGCAGGCTGGAACCAGCAGAACACAGATGTTCTGCTGACTGGTAAATGCAGAATTTCATGTGGGGCTCCCAGTTTGCATGTTCAGTGCCAGCTCCGCTGCAGGATACAGGTTTTCCCAGCAGTGTCCCAACTCCCCTGCTGGGTTTTAGACAAGCCGCACAGGGCCTAGGCCCACCCACAACGTTCTGTGTTTGGCTTCTGTCTCCTAGACTCCCCCTAAGCTCTGAGGGAAGCCCAGACCTCTGCCTCAGCTCCCTGGGGATGCCCTGCCCAGGGCAGGAGGGTGAGGGGTTGTCACAGTTATGACCCTGGAACATGTCCCTGGTTCTAGACTTGCCCAAGAGCACTTTGGCCTCCCGCCCTGAGGGGCTCACACTGGGCTGGATTTGATCATCTGAAAACAGGGACCAGAGTCATCTGGTGGAGAGCTCTGAAAGAGCTGCTGACCCAGCAGAGAGTGGCTTGGAAACCTTGACATTTATAATAAGGCACATAATCCAAACAGGAATTGGATGGCAGCAAATAAAAGGAGGTAGAACATCACACCACATCATTCACAGTGCCTCTCCAGCTTATATTCACATAACACAGGCAATATACTGTTAGATTCAAACCCAGATTTCTAGCAAAGAACATTTCACTTATGTACAGTACTAACTTCCTACCATTTCCTCTCAACTGCAGTTAAGAAAACAATTCTGGTTACATACCATTATATTGTCCTTATGGCTCAAACATAAAAGATGTTTTATTATTTGAAAGAAATTTATTATTTGCAATAAAGGGACAAGCGTCTGAGAATCACTGCAATGGCACTATTATTAATTGCTATCTATCAAATCAATGGCTATAAATCAGTTTCTGAGGTAGGTTTGTCCTTCCATCAGAAACAATACTGAACTTAACGTGCAGCCCTGGAAACATGAATAGAAAAGTAAAGCACAACACATTTCTAGGAGCAAATTGCATGATGGCAAACAAGCAGCTGCGTATCTGAAAGGCAAAGCTCAAAGCAGGCTGTACCCAGCCCCACTTCAGCCAAGAGGAAATTTGTCCCTATCAGGATAGGGCTAAATAATTTCTTTGAGGTGAACCACACGTCGGCAATTAGAGCCCCACAGATTTACTATCAGTAAATGGTACATTAGAAATTAAATAGCTTTGTTAAGACACTGTAAGTTATCAAAAATATTTGTGCCGGTATTTTATAGGTAGCAGTTGGAGCAGTTTGAATTCAAACTAACCAGAACATTTTCATTTGTTTTGCTTATTAATTTGCAATTCTCATATGCCGGTGTGAATTCTTCTACTCACTTCAGTGCACTGCGACAAAATGTTTAAACATGAAAATCTTGTTATGGGACTTGAAAAAGATTGCGGAGGTGCAATCACTGAGTGCACCAAACCTCAACAGCAACTACAGGTGTACTAAAAGCCATGGAATTAGCCCACTATTCACCAAAAAAAATGAACCAACCCCTAGAAAACACTCTCTTGTACCGAACTGTGGCTTTTTTCCCCAGCAGACAGTGAGTTAGTTGTCGGGTGCCTGTTAGTTCTTGGAGTCACTTGCATGTTTCTGTAAGGGAGCCAAGACCACCCCGGCGTTCCTGTCCTCGCTCTCGGGGCTGTACAGGTTGTTTTTCTCAATGTAAGCTCGGACTACATCAGGCACCAGGTAGCGGATGCTCTGCCCCCTCCGCAGGGCCCTCCGGATCTTGGTGGAGGAAATGTCGTTTGTGATCCATTCCTCTACCAGGTGAATGTTGTCCTTGTGTCTCCACAAAATGTCAGATTCGTAGATGAATTTCTGAGCGTTGTTTCCAGCCCTGCTGATGCACACAAGGCCATGCTTTTCCACAATTTCAGTGATGTCCTCCAACTTCCACAGATTGGGGATCCCAAAAGATTCCAGCATGTCGCTTCCACAGAGCAGTTTAACCTGGGGGACACCTTAAAAAGAAAAGGAAGTGAGAAACAGGGCTTGGTTTAGGTCACCAGATTTTAGCTAACCTGACAGGGACATTTCTGGGCTATCTCTCTGGATCTTTGGTTAAGATGAGACAACGGAATGAGTATCTCATTTATAATCAATAGCCTCAATACAGGATTTTTCTGAATAAAGGTTCTGGAAGTCCCTTCACTAAAAGGATCTACTGCCTTATGCTGGGGGATCTAAGGGAATAAACTTACTCAGTGGCATCAGAACCAAGAGCTACCATAAAAAAGTACAATTCTCTTGAAATAACAAGTCTCATGAACCATTTAATTTGCAAACAGACTTAACTTTTTATATCTGGACTCTGATTTTTCTTTTTAACGGGTTCGTGCCTATTAGGTTCCTGTTTCCTCTTTCGTCCCAGCTTTGTTAAGGGCACAGCATCCTCCAGACTGTTGGTGGCATCAGGAGGTAAAAGCTTTTGATGATGGTACCTGCAAAACAGACGTGTTTTAGGTATTTTAAAGATGTAGGAGAAAATAAGGATAGTGTGGCCTTATTAAATTATCTATCACACTTCCTCCACAGACAGTCCACCCAGGAGCTGATCTGCTGAACCAGGGACTCGAGAGCTCAGTCAGATGGAGCTCAAAGTGCAAAGATTTCAAAGCAACAATAAGGTTGGTTTGTTTCCTTTTTTTTTTAATAAAAATTTGTTTTAATAATAGGAATCTCAGTGAAGTAGCAATGACTGAAAGAGTAAAAACATAGAACTCAGAAAACACTCCTTCAGACAGTTCTCATGCCAGTCTTTAAATACACAAACGTGCAGCACAGCTTGTGTCTGCCCTGCTCTACTCTCTGTCCTTCCCCATGGACACCTTTTCATCACAAGAACTGAATAAGGTCTAAGAAATTACACATCTTAAAAATCGTTCCCAGGCTCATTTTTGGCATGCTTAGGACTAATGGTGCAGTCTTTCATTTTCAATGCTCATATCAACAGTCCCTCTGAATTCACTGAGTCTGTTCACACGATTTGGGGCTAGACTGCTGTTATCCAACTCATTAGGTTAACACCATTGCTTATCCTCCTATAGGTTTGTGAGACTTTTTAGAGCTTGGCTGAAGAATACCTTAAAACTTTTAGTGTTTCCAACCACTCACTCTGGCTGCTTTCCCAATCATCAACTTCCACCCAATCTGAGTTTTTTGTAGCCAGTTTTGCCATTGTCACTCGGTGATTTGCACTGATCAGACCTTTCTTCTTATATGCATCACCCACCGGTGAAATGATGCCCTTGATTACTTTGTATTTTCCTGTGGAAAAAAACACACCACACAAGAACAGAAGTGGCTGAGCAGATGTTACTTCCCCTGCATTGTATTTAAACTGTGACATAAACACTACTCAGCTCTGACAGCCAGCCCAGTGGAAAAGTACAGTTCTCTTCTTTCATTGCCAGGGCAGCACAATGAAAGAGTTGGGAAGATACATTAGAAAGACAGATTTCCATAAACTAACTGTAAAACTGTGCTTCAGCTCATTGAAATCAGTAATAAGCAACATGTAAATAAGACAGTTCTCTCATGTCGGCCTACATGATTTTGTATGATGTATCCACACATACCAGCCTCAATATCTGATTAGGATTTCCAGAAATATCTGTCCCTGTCAAACAGGCATTCACAGACACAAAATATTCACCTTAACACTGAAGTGTCCAGTTATCAAAGCTATTCTGAATGACACAAATGACCATCCTACCTGTTTCATGGAAATAGTCTTTAGCCAGCTCAAACAGCCTCAGGTGCATGTTGGTGATGGGGTTGAAGGACCCACAGGCCAGCAGCACCACTTCAGTCTTCCTGTCAGGATCTTCCATAGCCATTCCTCACAGCCAGAGCCGAGGGCAGGATGTTGGTGCCAGGTACCACCCACTACAAGAAATGGGATTACAAAAGAGTTTGTTACTTATTTGTGCTGCCAATAAGCAGAAAATAAAATGTCAAGATCAAATGGAACACTTCCATCACCACTTAGCCTGTGATTGTTCTTGTGGTACTGTATTTTTAAGAGATTAAAACATGAAATCACTGCAAACAGGCTGCTTGCCTAGAGAGGACAGTGTACTGCCCACTCTGAAGAAAACCAGCTCATGCTTTTAGATTTCATATGCAGAGATGATCTGTCCTGATTGCAGGACAAAGTTTATTAGAACTTAGCACCTTTTTTATGATGCCAGTGCCAATCAACTGCCAAGAGACACACGGGCAGGGATCTTCCTTGTTAAGTAACTTCCTTCTAGTGCTTACAGCGAGGAACAGACCCAGGGTAGCTACTCTAAACTGCAGTGAGCCTTTCCAGAAAGATCTATAAAATCAATATATTAAACATTCTGGAGGAGAATACTATTAACATTTCTTCATTCAAGATTTATTTACATTTTCTGTAATATAAAATGTAAAGGGTGGTAATTTGTATCATTCAGAATGGTACGTGGGAGGAGAGTGCTTATGGACTGAACCTGAAAGGAATCAGTCTGCTTTGTGTTGCTGAAAGTCAGTGGTAGGTGTACCAGTGGAACAGGTGATAGAAGAAGAGTGAATTAAAACAAGTTCAGTAAAAGATGCAATTAAATACTGATTTTTTCCCCCCTTTTTTGAAGTACAACAGCACTGTTCCAATTCTGAGCTTCAGTTTCAGAAAGCTGCTTAAGAATTGCTGAAAATAAGGAAATTTCACTAGTTATCATTTAATTTCTCCTCAAACTACACGGAATTTTGCTTCTGTGTTCTGCCCTGAGGATACTCTGGCTTGCCAAGATAGTTTTCCCCAGCCTGACCCTAACAAACAAAACCTGGGATATGCCACAGGGGCCATTCTGCTGCTGTTCCCGAATTGTCTGAGACATCTGTGAGGATTGTCTGCAATTGTCTGCCATTGTTTCTACAGCAACATCCCCGCCTGGAAAAATCCCACAAGGTCACCCTCACATCCAGTCTCCGGTACAAAGAGGCTGAGTGATGTTCACAGCTCTGAGACACCATCACAGCCAAACCCTGCAACAGCCACTGTGTCCCAACATCAAACAGCCCTCGGATAAAAGCAGCTCTTGCAAGGCTTTCACCTCTTGCAAGTGCTAGCGCTTTTCTGTGCTTTCAAGATTTTCACGAAGTTTTAAAATATTCTTTATTACTGCAAGAGGAAGGGCTGGTGGCGCTGGGAACAGCCTTCACGGGGGCATGGCTGGCAAGAGTTACCATGGGAACGGGAGGAAAGGAGTTACACCGCCTTTGTAATGCACAATCCCTACTTTCTACAGGGTGACTCATGCTGCAAAACTGAAAAAAAAAAAGGTTGATTTTTTTTCCTTAAAAAAAACAAAAAGTGCAAAAATAGTTGAAAATTTTCAGATGAAAACACGCAGTGCCTTTTCAGGAGTCAGTCAAATGTCCCTTTCCATGCTGCTAATTTTACAGTTTTCAGAAGGAGGCAATTATTGCCTCACAAACTCACCTTGCAGAGCTTCATATCTACATAGAAATGAGAGTATAAATAGAATTTCGTAGTTTGCACATCCCCTCAGCCTCCTAATTTTGCACTGACACCCTTTGTCTAGCACTGTTTGAACGGCTTCCTGGGTGGTGTGGGGAGGGGAGGAGATCAGAGGTATCCCGACAGGATTACCCTCACTGTTACATCATCCTGCAACCACCACAGCACCCTTACAGCTGGGATTTGCTTTGTATGCAACCCCCTTCACACAGCCCTAACTTTTTGGGAAAAGCCATGCAATTTGCACATCCCGGGAGAGAAAAGGAGACTAGGACCAGGCATGACTAAAGCCCGGCCACTGCCTGAGTTGTACATGGAACTAGGCCTGTTCTTGTATAATAACAGCAGTTTTGCGGAATTGCATATAGTTTGGCACTGCTTGAGACAGATCCCATCACTGCAGTTTAACCACAAGATCCAAACCAGCATCTCATCTATACAGAGATGAGAGAGATCCGCACACAGGTGTTTAGCTCCATAAAACTGAGACCAGTCTTAAAATAATTAATGCTGTCTTATGCCAAATAGCAAATGAAATATCAGTACAATCTCCCCACAAATACTTAAGATGGGAAAATAAAGTAAAATGGCCTTCAGTTGGGTATTTCAGAAGTGTAGGATATCCTGGATTATTTTCCCTTCTTTTTCTGGTGGAAAAATGAGGTGCCCTGTGATGTACTCCTTACACAGATGCTTATATATAATCTCATCATGCTTACACATAATCCCAGAGAAAAGATTCAAGTTTGGATTGCAGCCCTGCTATTAGCCGGACTGGACATGTATTTGCACTAAAAAACACTAAAATATACCTACAGCAGGTCTTGAGATCGTTCTGGAGCCCCACCTGCCCGGGGACAAAACAGGTAAGGATGCTTTCTTTGCTCAATCTCATTTATAATTCAGAGCCAAACGTTTATCAAACCTGTTTACGCATCTGCATCGTATATTCCGTATAGAATTTATCATATTCTATCTACAGAGAACAGAACCACCGCTAAACATTAAGCTCACGACAGGCGCGCATCGCTGGACTCCTCGGCAACACCCGCCCGCGGGGGTCCGCGCAGGGGGTGCGGAGGCTCGGAGCCCGCACAGGATGTCCCAACGAGTCCCCCCCCAGCGCCGGCGGACCCCGGAGCCCGCAGTGGCCGCCCGGAGCCCGCACTCGCTCAACCCTCGG
>VZRE01013479.1:58844-72973 GCA_013396775.1 Cephalopterus ornatus
TTTCAGTAACTGTTACTTGGTTTGGCCCTCCTTTGGTTGTAATGTGGCTGAGTAACTACCCTGGTGAACCGCCTCTTGCTGCCGAGATAATCCCGTACACACAGCCTGGCATTCCTGTGTTCGCACTGCACGGGTCTCCAGGTGTTGTGGCCAAAGGCATTCCATCAGCAACGTACTGCACCGTTTTCTTGCTGTTTGGAGCATTTTAAATAGGTTTTCAGCTGTTGATACAAACAATAAAATGCGCTTTCTCCTAGGAGTGTCATGTAACAACTGAAAATTTTCATGTGAAAACAGAAAATGGCTTCAAGAGGAACAACAGAGACCAGCAAACTAAAACAGAACTTGGAGGAGCAGTTGGACAGATTAATGCAGCAGCTTCAAGATCTGGAAGAATGCAGGTAATAAAAATAGGTGCATACTTCCTATATGGTAATAAAATTATTAAGTGGTTAGCAGAAGAAAGTGGTACTTCTCAAAAATCTTGTGGTTTTTTTGTTTTTGTGTTTTCTTGTGGCTTTGTATTTTTTTAATTAGGTAGGATGTTTGTGTTAGGTAGTAAAAATTATATTTTAAAAAATAAAGATAATTTTATTTATCATCTGAAGAAAATGCAGGCAGAAATACTCAATGGTATTTCATTGTGACTTTTTATCTTCTAATACCTGTTCACACTACTCACGATTTCCTTGTGGGCTTTTTTAATATCAGTTAGCAAATAGCTTTTGTGTCTGTTTTGGTTTGTCTTGTAGTTATGGATGTTCGTTGGGGTTTTTTTTTTACACAAATAAAATGAAAAGTTAGACAAACTAATGTAATTTTGTATTAGTTTTCCGTGGGCTAATAAAATTTGAGTCAGACTGAATTCATTGCTGCCTGAGGAATCGAGCTCCCTGATACTCCCCAATGCTCTTTTCTCCATGTGACATCTCAGGTTAAACCTTATGAATTAATGTGTCCTCTTGGATCCTCTGCAGAGAGGAGCTGGATGCAGATGAGTATGAGGAGACCAAAAAAGAAACTCTAGAGCAGCTGAGTGAGTTCAATGACTCCCTGAAGAAGATCATGTCTGGAGATATGACTTTGGTGGACGAGCTCAGTGGGATGCAACTGGTGAGGATGATGTGCTGCTAAAAATGGCTCATGTTTTTCCTGGAGTTGATGAAACAGAAATTGGATCCATGTGGTTCATTATAATTTTTGTGTGAAACCTAGACCTATGTAACCGATGTTTTTGTTATTTAATACATGTGTACATGTCTCTGTGCAGAGAACTTGCATAGGTCTCTTCATTTTCAAAGGGGAAAAATATTGAAGAATTATAACCACAACACTGGAAAATTGCAGAGACTGAATATATCAGAAAATAATAGAAATTTAATATAAAAGGTCTAATGGACAGTCCAGGATAATTTATATCATGAGAAATACAGTTCATGCCTGTTTGTTAGAAAGCATAAGATAGCACTTCCTGTGCTCTTCTTGCTGACTTGTGTTTCAGATTCATACCAGTCCAAATGAAAAGGCTGTAGGAATGATTGTGTGACTTTAAGTTCTTTTGTTATTATATATTTATATATTTTATATTTATATTATTGATCTTATGCTGACTTCCAAACTTCTGATCTATTTTCTTTCTTTTCAGTGTTTAATTAGAGCATAATTTGTTCCTTCTAAGCCCTGTGTTTTAGGATTTTGTTTCCAGAGAGATCATGACTTGTCCAAAGATAACTGTGGGGAGATCTAATAATGATAATTTTGATAATCCACAGAGCATTTTGAATAACAGTAGAATGTTTGCCTCATTATTTACATTCTGCTTACCCTTAGAAGAGCTGTAGTCATCAGTGTGGGCATGAAAACTGTGCTAATATCAGGAAAGTGTTGGAAACTATTAGAAAGTAAGACCTGGACTGTAATGAAAAAATTCACAGCTCTTTCTTTGTGTAGTTGCACTAATGAGTGGATTCTTCAAGCCCTTCATAAAGGTCATGTATTTTTTTTCATCTTACTTCCATGGTTACACAAAAAAAAAGAAGAGCCCTGTATCAAATGATGCAGAGGGTACTAATGATGCTCCCCATAATCCTTAATCTTGTCTTCAGCTGCCGGTTGTGAGTTAGTCCTGGTCATTCTTGCTCTTTTCCTTGCAGGCAATACAAGCAGCCATCAGCCAAGCATTTAAAACCCCAGAAGTGATTAGAATGTTTGCAAAGAAGCAGCCGAGGCAACTGAGGACGAGGTTGGCAGAGGTGAAGGCTTTTTGTTTGACTGCAGAAGCTGTTTATTTGAGCCAGACTGATTCAAGTGTGTAATGACTGCAAGGAGAGCACCGAGTGTGCTGGGAAACTTGGTGTCAGCATCATAAAGAGGTGGAGAAGGTCTCTTGCAGAATGTGTTCAGTTTTAAATGTAATGGGGATAACAATGTGTATTTCTTGAATTATATTCTGTCTTCCTGCTTCCAAACAAAAATGGGATTGACAGAGTGAGGCGAGTAAACTGCAAATAGAAAATCTGGGGTTGTACTGAGGCCTGGAGAGTGCACTGAGAGATCTAGACTGAACTGAAGATGCAGATAAAGTGAAATTAAACATGATTGCTCCGTGTGCCAGTGATGTGTGAATCCGTAATTCTGAGTGATTATCAGTCTTTGATGAGAAAAGATTCAAGTTTGGAGAAATCAAGTAAGTTAAGGTCAGGTGTGGAGAGTATTTGCAGGACATTCAGAAAAACTTCACAACCATCTTTTAAATCATAGATAGCTCTGTCCCTTCCTGCTGTGGGTCTGTGCTTACTGAGGATATTTTTAGGCTATTGCGTTTCTCATGCTGCTGTGTTGAGTGAAATAATGGGAAGATTATAGATTTTGACTGATTTTTTCCCCCCTGATGAGCAGATGGACCGAGACTTAATGGTTGGGAAGTTGGCACGAGACCTGTACACCCAACAGAAAGTGGAAATCCTGACTGCCCTCAGGAAGCTTGGTGAGAAGGTAAGGTGTTGGTGTGAAACTCAGGTGAACAGAGTTCTCTGTCTATATATTTAGGAGGAACTTGAAATAATTTAAATAAGAAATTACGACTTTTATGAGCAAACGATAAAATGCAACCTGTTTTTGTAGTATATAAATGTCCTTCCCTTTTAATGCCAGGCTTTCTGAAGCACTCACTGCTGCACATGTATCAAATAGTTTTGTACATTTATATAAGGCTGTTTCTGCCTTAAAATGCTTTCTTTGGGCCATATAAATGAATCACATACAAGCTGGTACAAGATGATCATATATATAAAAGCTCCCAGCTATTTACCAGGAACTATCCAAAGCTTTTGACACACATCCAGCTTCACTTACTTTTATATTGCTGATAATAGAATATAATACAATATTCTTTACGTCTTGCTGTGAGGTAAGGGAATTGGAGAGATGAGGGATAAGGGGATTGTTGCCCCAGTGATCCGTAAGTGGCAGGAACAAGCCCTGGGTTTGCCACCAGAGGGAGGAAGAGAAGTTGTTATTTCTCTTTGGGGCTGGTATATGAAGAAAATGAGTTGCTGTGTGTCTCTGTAGTTAAGGTTTCTTAGGAAATGAAGGACTGTAATGGAAAAGATCAAGTGCAGTACTTAAAGAAGCTGCAGTCCAAGTGGATATTCCAAAGCAAAGAATATTTTTATTGCTTGATTGTCAGAGGGGAAAAAACCATGTTTTGGAGGTATATAAAAGGCTAGTTAAGATTGTGAACTGAATGCATGAAGATACCTAATCCTCCTGGCATGAGTTCCTTGGATCACCACATGAAGACACTTTACCACGCTTTGACCTAACCTCTTAATCTTTTAAAATGATCAGCAACCTACTGCACACAGGACTTGCTGGGGCAGTAGTTTCACATCTGTTCTGGATGTGAACAATGATAGTAAAAATTACCTGTTTGTCTGCACAATACTGCAAAATTTTAAGTAGTTGGATGCTTGTTCACAAAGCTCAGCAAAGGAAGGTAACTAATACGTTTTCCTTCATTCCAACGCCATCCTGAGTGCCTGTACCTGACTTTTGTATTTCTAACAAATAAACTGATGCAAACACTGTGAAGAGTTTGACACTCTTATGCTTTGCTTTAATAAGGATTTGTGTCTGAGGCTAATTAAATGAGTGACTTTTAACTTAGAATATCTGAACCTTCCAAATGTAGGTTACTGCTTCATTACTGTAAATATTTTATGGGCATCTGTCACAAGGCATCAGAGCCCATACATAAAAGCAAAATACACATGTGCAAATGTCACTTTAAAGGAAGAGAACCATTTCTAGGTCATTGGCCCTTAACATGGTCAGAGCTGGCAGTTGGCTGCATGTTTTTGTTTTCCTCAGTAGAGGATAGGAAGTGAGCTTAGACCTCAGCTCAGTACTGAACTGACCACGTGAAAAAAAAAAGGTTATTGCCATCTTTTGCACAGTTCAGGTGCTCAGGTGCAGCGTGACCTTTCCATCACAAACGATCACTGGAGGTCAGCTGGAGACTTTCGGGGTGTGTGGAGGCACATCTGGCACTGCACATCCTGTCCTGCCTGGGCTGGAGGGAGCCACGGAGGGAAAATTCAGTGGCAGGGGAAGTGGATTGCATCTTTATTTTAGGTTTTAGTACGTTAGGTGACGCCACCACTTCAAAACTGCACAGGGACAGTTGCTGTAACCTGTCACAGTTCATGTACACGCCCGTGTAGATGGTGGGAATGTGCACAGTTAAGGTATGAAGTTCACAGCTGTGGCCTTTTTTGCTTTAGCTCACTGGGGATGATGAGATGTTCTTGTCAGCAAACGCTGGTACAGCCCTGAGCCAGTTTGAGAGAGTCTCCACTGACCTTGGTAAGTTTTCATTCTCTTAACTTCCAATTCCTTTGACTCACTGAAGGCTGATTAATAGAAATATCTCTGGTTCCCCTGTGATAGAGAAAATATGAACCAAAGATTCATGCCATTAAATGCTGATGTACATTTTATTAACAATGAAACTCTGATACGCTATCCATGAGGAAAAAGTAACACAGCAGATAAATCCAGGGCCAAATGCCCACGAAATGCCAAGTGTTGCCCATCATCTGAAGGCTTGAATGGTCTGTCTCAAGCAGAGATGCTGCCCTTACAGTTAAACACTGATCTTTTTGGCATTAATGACTCCCTTCAGGAGAGCCTTTTCCTCTGCTTGATGCAGAGAATTTGGCAACTATTGGCACATTGTCAAAATACAGCTTTAAAGCAGCTTCTTGCTATGATTGTCACACCTCTAAATATATTGACAGGATCAAAAGTTCAGTTACAAAATGCATTAAATCAACACGACAGTTCGTTCTGGCACTGCAGTTAGAACTGGAATGAAAGAACTGTGAATGGCAGGAACGTGCCAGACTGGGTCAGGGTGCAAATAAAGTGTCTCTGACTTAGCTTTCAGCACTGCTCTTCCTGAGAGTGTAAGCAAGGTGAGAACCCTTTAGTTCCAAAGGGGACTTCGTGAGTAGCTCTGTGTGTGCTGGGTTGCACTTGGCTGCCCACCAGCTGCCCACCAAGCCACTCTCTCATTCCCCCTCCTCAGCAGGACATGGGGAGAAAACAGAATTAAAAACTGATGGGCTGAGATAAGGGAATTTAATAAAGAAAAGGAAAGGCTGTGCACAGAAGCAAAGGAAAACAAAGACTAATCCTTTCCTTGCCAGCAGCAGGTGATGTCCAGCCACCTTCTGGGGCACAGGGCCTCAGGGTGGGTAACAGTTCCCTCAGAGGACAAATGTCTTGTCAATAAATTCCCCATCTTCTCCTTTCTCCTGGCTTTCATTGCTGAGTGTGCTGTCACATGGAGTGGACCCTCCCAGGCTCCTGCCCACCCCAAGCCCAGGGACCTTTTGGGGTGTGACAGCCTCGGTGCTGGGCCAGCACTGCTCAGCAGGAGCCCAAACCTCGGTGTGTTCCCAACACCACTCCAGCTGCAAACACAAATCACAGCTCTCCAAGAGCTGCTGGGGGAAAGGGAACATCCATCCCAGCCAGACCCAGTAGGACGTGGCTGCTTTACACCTGCCAAGTCAAGTCTCTCTTGGTTGTTTTTTTTCTACATTAGCTCAAGTGTTCTAGTTTTCACAATGTACGTTTGATTTCTTTTGATCTCAGATGTTCTGCTCGATTTAAACTGTACATAAGGAAATTCGCAATTTCTACTAATACTTACCGAAAATGTTTTTTTCCCCCCCTCATAGGATCAGGAGACAAAGTCTTTGCTCTAGCAAGTGTTGAAGTAGAAAAGGCAAAGCAATGAAGAGGTGTGTGAGGCTTGTGTCTCTCCAGTTATCAACAGCATTGGACTTCTGTCACACTGCATTTGGTTTTTCTATTTCCAACATGTTGAAAAAAAAAAAAAGGCAAAGCAAAACAAAAAAAGAATCCAAACCCTAAACCTCTTGGATTCTTAACCAGAAGATATGAAGTAAACAGCCTTAAGTGCACTTTGGAACCTTGGTGTCTGTACCCCTTAAGTAATACAAGCTCTGAGGCTGAACACTAAGTGGAACTCTAAAAACAAAAGCATGGTATGTCTGTCTTTGGAAAGAATCAGCTGTTTTGAACTTTTCTGAATGTGTATTTCTCTAACTATTAAAACTTAATCTTTTTGCATGTGGTTGTAGCAAGCAGATCTTCTTCAGGAGCAGTCCTGGTGAGTGGTTTTTTTGGGTGATCCTTCACATTGTCTTAAATTTTTGTCTGGACTGCCTACCAGGTAGTTTGTACTAGCGCAGCGCTGCAAGCTTTGAAAATGGACTTGGTTTATTTGGAGTGCCATCTTCCTACAAACTGTTTGCAGAAGACCCCAGAGGAGCCTGGATGCCGATCGCTGGCCCTTGGCTGCTTGTTTGCCGTGCACATGAATGAGCACTTTGTGTCGCAGCCCGGACGGACAGACAATGGCAGCCCTGTGGGGAGGCTTCTGGAGTAATTTAACCTCGTGTATTGAAACGACAGGGAACTGATAGGAAATGGCAATGAGGGGCTCTTTCTGTGACCTCTTCCTTCAGCTCTGGTGTACAGCCACACGCTGCCCTGATTCCCCGGTGTTTCAGAGGTTTCATGGAATAACTTGGGAGTAGAAACAGGTTTTAAAAGGTGGGGGAAAGCTCCCATTATGTGATCAGTGCGAGTGTTGCTCAGTGTATCCATCAGGTGGTGGTGCTGTGGAGAGGAGAGGGTCTGTGCCTCAGTTAGGAGTTAGAATGCTGAATAAATTCGGTGTGGGAGGATTTAGGATCTTATATTGTTGAATCTGTAGCTCAGAGGGTGGAGAAGCTACTCGGGACTCTGGATGTGTGCCTAACTTCTTGACAAACTATATCTTGTAAAATCACTGCTAGGGATCTAATTCTGTAAGTTTTGGCTCCTTCACACTTTGCAAAAGTGCTTGTTTGCATTTTGTTAGAGCTGGTTGGAAGCCTGGATTTCCCTGAAGTGTTTCAGCAAGAGAAATGTGAATTTAAGGTCTCCTCTTCCCGTGGTGTATGTTCAGGTGCTGAACTAATGGTACTGTCAACAACAAAACCACACCAAGGGCATTTCTTAATTTAATTTCATACCTGTTCCCCTTCTTATTTTACCAGTATCTAGAAAAAAGTATAAAGCTTCTATTTGAAAAAAAAAAATGCAAAAAATAAGGCAAAAAAGTAGCTTTATTTTTGTGCAGAAAAAAGAGTTCGAACATTAGCAATTTTTGGGTTCTCCGGACTACGCGTTTTAACAGGGAGTTGGCACTTCCTTTCTTTAGAGATCTTCCGAAGGAGAGGAAACGTTGTGAAATCTCGTTGGCAAAAGGAGCCTTTGGCTGTGAGTATGTTGATGTGCTGTTGTCACCCAGCGCCCTCGGAGAGTGTCACTTGCCAGGCACAGACACAGGCGGTGCCCCTGCCCGGGAGGTGGGGCAGGAGTGCACCAAGAGAACAAAGCTGCCGTTTCGCTGCTTAAACACCGCAAATGGTGTGGTTTCTTCTAAGTAATACCTTTATTTTTCCTTAAATGAGAGCAAAGCACGGTAAGCAAATGGTTTGTTACTAGCTCTGCAGCAAATGATGTTAAAAGGAGGTTAAACAGGGCTCTCTACCTGTATGAAGGTGATCAGTGTAACCGGGGAAAACAGATTCTGAGCTGGTTTTAGCAACTGGGTATTTTTTGGGCAATGTGTCTGATTTAAGTTTTAGGCACGTTTCTAAGCTGTAAAATGTCTGACTGCCATCACTTTAGGTCTGTTGCTGGAAAGAAGAGGATGGGTGATAATATTAAAGAGGAGAATTCCTAGGGAAAAAAGAATTATTTTGTTAGTGCTTGGAATTATAAAAATGGAGAAGTAAATGTACTAAAAGGATGATACTGAGTTATTTTAGAATTAGTAATGGTTTATAAAACAGCTTTTAAACCCAAGTGTTGCATGAGCTTGGTTCCAGTTTATGGTGGTGTGATTTTGGACCTGTATTTGTCAGTGTGTAATGGAGTAGAACATCGCGTTTTGCCTATCATATAGATGTTTTTGGCTTGTATAGCTAGAAATGAGCTTCAGTGGGAACTGCCATTAAACTGAGTGAGTGGAACTAGTGTTAAATTTGGACAGCTTGTTGCAGTGTTAATCTCAGTATCCTGTAGCAGTTATTTGGAGACAAGTGAGTAGCATGGATTATAAACAGAACATTAACATGGTCAGTTCATGTAGAGTGCACTCATAGGGCATAAATACCCTATAAATAAGCAAGTTTGTCTAAGTGTAAGCTAGGAGGAATAGACTAGAAAATGTGTTGCTTGACTGTATTTTGCTTTAATAGATACCTCTTGGAAATGTAGCATTTTAGAAATGAAAGGACACGTGGTACAGACAGCATAATTTCTGTGTTTCACTGGTGGAACTTTTTCCTCCCTTTTTTTAAGAAGCCTTTATTTAGACCGGGCTTTTTGTCCGTTCTGTCAGAACTATTTTCCTGTCTGGGGCAGTATTGTGTTCTCTGACAAAGGCTCATTGCAGCTCCAGAGCTGAGAGCAGCTTATTAAAAGGCGTTATTAGACAGTCTGAAATTATTGCAAACAAAACCGTCCATGGGGACCGTAGCTGCCTTCTCTTCCCTCCTGCTCATTACTGGTGCTAAGGAACTCTCTCCCCCCAGCCCCCAGCCTGCTTGCAGCATTAGGATGTAAATTAAATCTCTCAGCACTCCAACAGATCGCAGCAAGTTTACAGTACTGTGGAAATCTTCTCCTCCTCTTCCTTTGAGAGGTGTATGTTTCCAGGAGAAACTTTTCTTTTTTTTTCCTAATGATTTGTAAATATTTCAGGATTTTTGCAAAGTTTCTGTACTGCAGGCAGTTGTAACATTCCTATTAAATTCATCCTTGACTGAACACCTTTTCAACGTTGTGCTGCTTCTGCTCTTGGAAAGTTCTCTGGTGATTTAGATGGACAAAGGTGGAGAATGAGATCAGTGACCAGTATTGGAAGATTCGGTGGCCAGGGCAGAATTCCCTCCTCAAAAGCTGTGCAGGGTCAGAAACCAGAGCTCTAGCCCAGAGCCAGGCTGTGTCCTGCAGGAGGCCCTGACCATAAATGTGATTTAAAAAGGAAGCTGTTGCTGCTGTGAAGCTGTTCATGTGTTGACCCTCACAAATAGTGTAGTGGCCTGCTTGAAGTGTTAGATGGATTTCAGAGGCATAGTAAGTTAATTGGTGTGTTGTGTGCTAAATGTTTTGCTAAATAATCCTGGGATGTACCTCCACCACTGTCTGAAATGTTTCTGCAGGAGCTGGGGAAAAAACCAATTCCGTTATTTATTTATCATCATAATCATTTGCTCAAATAAAAACTGGTAACAAAAGAACAACTGCTAAATGAAAGCATGGATTTGTTGTTTAACAAACAAGCTTGTGATGTGTGAGTTCCATCCCCAGTTCAGTGTTAGACCCTGGCAGATCACTCATTCTGTACACATCTTTCCTGGAGTAAAATACAGATTATGATCCTTGAATATCGAGTGCTGTGAAGTTGTTATTGATCATACGTTGCTTTGAAGATTAAAATGTGCTTTGTTTTTTGTTTATCATTTTACTTCTGAAGTAAGAATTGTAAAGTACAGTAGCTTTAAACACATCAGCAAAGTTCCCAGAGTCCCTTTTTTTTGGCCATATGTAACCTCACTTTTTTAATCTTCTTTTTCTATAGAGTGAATTCAGTGATTGTACTGATCTGAAAGGAAAAGCGTTGGAGAGAAAATTGAGGCTTCAAATGCTCTGTCTCTCTTTCTTCTGTCTTTGTCTCCTTGTATTATTTCCCTTCTTTGATCTTGAATGGAAAAGTAGCAAGTTATCTTTGTCTTGAAGGGAAAATACAAGATTTCTTAAGAGATCCCTTAGTTCCTCGTGTTACCTTGCCTGTAAAAGTCAAATTCATTTTGATAGAGAACTCTGTGTTAACGATACCCTACTGACCAGGCAGTTCAGGCTCTGTCATTAGTGGCTGAAATGGGAGGCAAATTCACATAGAACCACTTGGTTTTGTTTCCAGTAGGGCAATTCCCTCCCTATGTAAGGACAAATACGATTTTTACATTGTAAAGAAAGAGAAGCCAGCCTGCAGGCACCTTTTTTCGTTTCCCCACCTCCATCATTTTAAAATTATCCTCACGGAGTTCTGGGGAAGGATTTAACTCTTATTTAAGTTCTGTCTGCCCACAGGAGAGGAATGGCAGTGCTCATATTGGAGTTTTTCTTTAGGAGTCGTGGAAAATGTGACACCTCATCTTGCTGTGAGGTTGTAGGTTTTTTAACTTTACCTTAAAAAGGGGTTTATGCCTGTGAGGGTGAGGGGAGAATTACTGGAGTTGATGTTGCCCAATATTTTTCTGCTGTTACTTTTAAACACCTCAGTGAAACGGGAGCTGCTGATGTTCAGAGCATCTGGAAGGGTGGCCCAAAGTACCTGACACCACCTGACAGGATAAATAAAAATGTTTCAGCATAAGTAGTCTCTAAAATAAGGCCTCAAAAGAGGAAAAACAGACACAAGGTTGGTGGATACAGCATTGCTGTATCATGCACCAAAATAGCTACTGTAATTTAACACACTCATGTGTAAATGTTATATGTAAGAGCAGATTTCTCATTTAAATAAGTACTAATCATGGGACTTCTTTTTTTTTTTTTTATCTTGCTATCATAATAGTTTGCTGCTTGATAATGTTTAGGATGATGTTTTGAACATGCCTCCAAAACTGGGTCAGTAATAATTGAGATGTGCTAGAAACCATCAGATCCACCTGCAGATCCCGTGGACAGAGGTGTAATGTCTGGGTAAACAGCTTTTCTTTGTCCTTATGAGGTGGAGAGATGGGAATTAAGTTCTGTACTGTTATTGTAAAAGAGTGTGTGTTTCGCAACTTTGTAAATACCAAATTTTAATCTGGGAACACTTCTGGTTTTGAATAAAATACGCAGCTGAGAAGGTTTCTTGCCGCACAGACTAAGCCCAGATTAACAAAAAGATGATTGTCATAGCCTCTCTTACAGCAAAGGGCTTTTTTGTTCATGCCTTGAAAACCTCTCTGCCCTCCTCACTGCACAGCCCATGTAGAATCATTAAATTTTGTAACTAAGGCAGCTGAACCATTTCTTTCCTTTTTTTTTTTTGTTTCTTTTTTTAGTATAATCTCTCTAATCTACACAAGTTTTGTTTGCCTTTAGTCATGGAAAGTTCACCTGGCTGCTGTGCCCTCCACCATTTCTTGGTGTCCCAAAAATACACAGGGTTGAACGGTTGAACTGCATTTAGTTTTGAGGAAACACAGCAACGTTTCTGCATCAGAGCTTGATTTTGATGGATGGGAATTGTCAGACTAAGTCTAAAAATATAAGAGATTAACAAAAGAGATTCCAAACTAAAAACAAGTCCCTCACTGGGTACCACACACACCTTGGGGAGAAAGAGTTTTCATTGTTGGTGTTTGTGATTGGATCAGGGATGATGGAAGCAGGGCCTGTGTGTGCAGATGCTGCTGGAAGCCCGTAATTAGAGGGAGATGCCAACAACTACAGAGGGACTTGGAGGCTGGAAACAGCTGTGCTGTGAAGGAATCCTAAATGATTTTCAGAGCTGATCAAGAAAGTATTGGAGATCAGGAAGGACAGGGTGAGTTGAGAGAGTTTTTCTGAGTCAAGCAGGGATTCGGAGAAGGTTTCATGGAGTTTTGGCTTACTAGAACAAACAGCAGCCTCATTAAACGAGGGATTAGGAGTGATTGAAAAGAAAAATCCATTTAATCTGATAGATTTTTGTAAAATAATATCAAGTCTTTACACAATACTTGTAAAAACGTTAGCAAGACTTAACCTTTAGGTAATTAATCTTCCTAACATTCCCCTGCTGAGGGAATGTGGCTGGGGCAAGCGGGGTGTGATGATGGGTGAGGTAAAGGGTTTGATCAAGTGCAGTTCTATCTTGTGTTTGCCTTGGGAAGGTCTGTGCAGTCCCAGGAGGCGTGAACAAAATTCTACTAAATGTGTTGCAAAACTCGCAGAGTTAAGAGGCCTCTTGAGCATCTGTCCTGTCCTATGATGGTACAAGTGACCCCTGGCAAGATGTCACCTTGCTTGGTAGCCCAACACCTCGGTAAGCTGGAGGGGAACAGGAGCAGTTCTAAGAAAAGAAATCTAAAACCCTCCCAGGGTAGAGGAAGCCTTGTGGTATCTCTCCCTGCTAAAACCCTTTCTAAATAAAGGCAGGATGTTAAACTGATGCTCTGTAAGATGGCATTGCACTGCTGTACAGTCAGCCAGCTGAATTGGAACTGGAGAGCTAGACAGTACTTAGTCATAAGATGGTGTTGTGCCATGATGTTATCGGTAAGGAAATTCATACTATTGCAAAGATGCAAATGATGGCTTAATTATATGCTCCTACCAGCATAAGATGCTTTTAGATCTTTCCCTCAGACTCATGTACTGTGCTAATTAACAGTAATCCAACTGGAGGATCCCAGAGCAATGCTTCTGCATATTTTTTTTCAGCTTATGCTGGAGCTCTTATGTTCTTTTCTTAAATAATTAATAATCATTACTGCCTGCTGTGCTGTGGGTATGTGCCAGTGATCTCAGATCCCAGCACATTTGCACCATTCCTGTTCCTGTCAGCAGCTTGGGTTTGCTCTTTGCAGAGGCTTTCATGTTAAGCCCTTCATTAGCTGGCAGTGGGGTTTGGATTTCAGTGGCATCGGGCTTTGATGTCATTAAGTAGCAAGCTGTTAAAGGAAGTGCCACCTATTTCATTACCGTGACTATTTTTATGCAATTAAGTTAAATACCGAGTAGAAAACAGATGCATTTTACTAAATAACACTTGGTACACAAAGCATTTTTATCTCCAGGAGTTTTGTACCTATCTTTCTGGCCCCACCAATGCACACTGTAGGGAAGCAGAGTAACTGTTTAACCCAGTGGGAAACCTCAGTGCAGGTGAGTGATGGGGCAGGGTGAGGAACCTGTGGTGGCTTCTGTCATCTTTTTTTTTAATTATTATTAATCAGTCCCTCTCTGTGTTTACCGGGGTTTTATTCCACTTCAGTCTAGCTAAAGTGAAGAGTCACCTTATTTTTGAGTGCTTCAGTGACCAAATGGGAACTCACTGCTTTGAGTGCTTCAATGACCCAACGGCGATTCACTATTTTTGAGCGCTAGTTCTAGTCGGAGTTGTCGTTTTCTGAAGCCTGAATTCTCTTTAGTTAAGCTGTACCGAATTTGTTTCTTAGCACGGTGCTGTCGAGCGGCAGCCTGCCCTAACGAAGCTGCGCTTTCTCCAACACGGCTCGGTTGCTGTGCCTTATCTAACACGGCCGGGCCCCGCTGACCGGCACCGGGAGGGGACAGCAGAGCTGCGGGAGGCTCCGCAGCGCCTCATCCCCGCGGCTCATCCCGAGGATGTTTCTCCAGGTGAGCCCGCGGCCCACCCCCGCCACCGTCCCTCGACCCCAGGGAGGAGGGGCCCTGTCCCAGAGCGGCACCCGCTCGAGTGCGGGGCGGGGTCGGGCCAGCGGAGCCCCCGGAGCGGCTCCTCGTGGTCGCGCCCCTTC
>VZRE01013479.1:73568-120182 GCA_013396775.1 Cephalopterus ornatus
CGTAGAGCCGCTCCGGGAGCGCGGGGCCGGGCGGGGGCCGTGGGGCACGGCCGCGGGCGGTACGGCCCCGCTCTGGTGTTTCTCGCACCGTGTCCGCCCGGGGCAGCCCCCCTCTGCCCGCCGTGTTCTCGCCATCCCGGCCCTCCGTGGGGAAAACGCCTCTCGGACGGTGGTCCCCTCGCGGGTGATTCCTTCCTTGGCTAAAAGAATCGTGTTTCCAGTGCTCCTCCGAGGCAGCACTCCGTAACTTTGAGCCTAGATGGGCAGGATTTGTTGGCACGGTGCAGTTCTGTGTGTGTCGGGGAGGTACGTGAGGGAGGGACAGCATCACTGCCCGGATCAGAGTGCATTAGTGCTCCAGGGCACAGATGAGAGATGATCCTCCTTTCTGCTCAGCAGCCAGATGTGCTTCATCAGGGCACATTTGCCTTTTAGGCTCACATTTGCCTTCTCTTCAAGAAGAGGCTGTTTTGCTCTGTTGTATATCATCGTTTATTTGTCCATTCCTCATCTTGGCACGTTGAACAGGATGGGCTTTGATGCTCTGTGAGATGACTGGGAGACATTCTGCAGATGTGTGGATTTAAAAACAAACCAAAGCACCAAACTCCAGCAGACTTTGGAGGCAGGTTAGGTGTGCTTGTTCAGTGTTCTGGTGTGAGCTGCCTGCATTATGGTGAGAGGCATGTTTAGTGAGTATTTAAGAACATACTTTTAAATACATTTACAAAATCTTATTATATTTAGGTCTTTTTGGCTGCTGAACTTGCAGGCTTTCAGCTTCTTTGCCCTCCTATTTCTGGAGGTCGTGAGTGATGTGAAATAGCTGCTGAAGGAGAAAATGGTGAAAAATGAGACTAAAGACGTACTTCAGGGGGGTCTATTTTGAAAGTACAGGTATTCAAGTGAGGGGGTGTACAGAAAGCTACATCTAAAGTACTACTACTAAAAATACAGGCTTATTTTCCTGCCAATGTGAAAGCTGCTTTTGCCTTGACAAACAAATTCAGCTGGAAAATGGTGACAGGTGTAATTCAGACACATTGGAGTTCCTTTATTTTGCCTTAGCTGAAAAAGCATCATCAGTTATTGTATCTCTGGCATCTTGGTAGACACTGGCAGCTCCCTCAGGGTTATGTAGAGTTGCTGGTGAGTGGATTTGTGTGCTCTCTTAGTTGTTGGGGTGCATAGAAATAGTAAGTCTCCAAAGAAGGGTGTAGAATTTAACAAATGCAGGAGCAAAGCGCACTTTGGAGAATTAACTGGTAATTAACTTTTGGACCCAAAGTTGCTTCAAAGCAGGTTTCTCTTTTTAGCTCATTTTAAGCATCGCAACAAGTCGTGGAAAAGTTGTGTAGGACACAGAAGTGCTTTCGGGATTCTTTTCGGCGTCCAAGTGGTAGTGAAATCTTCCCCAGGGCAGTGATCCCAGAGCCTGCCAGGAGTCCTGGCAATAAATCCCTGTGGGATCCAGCCCAGCTGTGACTGCCCCGGTGGAGCTGTGTGTGCCGCACGGGCACTGCAGGGTGTGGGCAGGGAGGGCTCTCACCACATGAACCGAAGCTTCTGTCTGTTAACAAGAACTAGTTAATGCTCATAAATCTCACTAGGCATAAAGCACCATCACTGTGAGTGTTTGGGCTGCACGGAAAGCAAGTTCTGAGTCCCAGTTTTACAGGAAATCTGCAGCTGTATCGATTTCTGCTCCCTGCCTTTTCCCTCCTTCCCCCATCCACAGTTTTGGAGTATTTAACTTTTCGAGAGGAGAGAGACGTTTCCAAAACAACTTGTGGTGTTTTCTAAACAAAACCAGAAGTGAACGGAAACAAAACCTGGATTTTGTAATTGCTGACATTGACTGTGATGCCTGTTGCCAACATGTAAAAATCATCCTGCAGTTGCATGTGGGCAACCAGAGGTAACACCTGAACGTGTTCGATGGGGTGAAGCTGTTAAAGGTTGATGCTTTGCCTAGGAAACAACTTGTGAGAAATAAATCTATTTATACATGTTTAATATGAGCTTTTTCCCCTCCAAAACGTTTGTCATCTGTAACCAGCATAAACATTCATGATTTTTACTAAGTATTTCAATTCCTAGGTTGGTTGTTGACTACAAAGCATCCCTCCTGAGCATCTGACCTAGTTTGAAGCATCGAAAATGCGCCCAGAGAGGCAACGGGCTTTTGGAGGCTGCTCTTGGGTTTGCTGGGAGAAACTTCCAGGAGAGTTTTTTCAAAAAAGGAGGATTGGGTATCAGCAATACTTCTATACATGCAGAGGCCAAACCGTATTTCTTTTTATTTGCAAGCTGTCATCAGGTTGGGTTTCCTGCTGAAATGCAGCAGGGACAGAGGCAGCTGTTACAGCTGCACCACACCATGGGGTGTGCAGTGCAGAAGGGATGGGGAAAAGTGCAATCCTAATGAAAATGCCAATTGTTTATATTCTGGGAGTTGGCATAAGTGTTAGAGCTAGAAGGTGCTTATAATTCAGTGTTCAGATGGTGAGGGTAAATGGCTTTGCTTATGTATTTCCAGATGTGTTGATGGTCACGATGGTAAAGCTGGTCAGTCATGTTCTTTATTTAAACTGTCAGTGTGGTACTTCTGGGGCAGTGTGGTAGGCTGTTCAACCAGAAATAAACCTTGATCTGTCACAAGGAAGATGTCAAAAAATCATAGTGTTCAGTAGTTTTAATTGAGCCCTCCTTAAAAAGCCACTTTGTCCTGGTCATTTTTCCAACAGGCTGACTGAAGTCGGTCATGTCATGTAAGATTCTCACTGAAAGTACGTGGGTATCTGGTTTTTTGGTCTCTTGTGTTAAACCAGGTAACCAGAAACCATACATGATTCATATTCATAATTCCTTTAAAAAGGTTCTTTTCAAATAACTCTGCATCACAGATATGAGAGATTATTTTTTTTGTAGTTCCATTTGAGAATTCTGATTTGCTGGAAAAGTATCTGTTTTTTATCCATTAATTTAATTCCAGTAAGGCTATTGCATGCATACAAATGTGTGAATAGTCCCAGTTTTGATGCTGATGTGCACCAAAGATGTAAATTATTGGAATGAAAACATTTTGCCACCTACTCCACATCCTAAGCAATGTTGGCAGTCGAGGGTCTGGCTCCTAAGAATGAGGGAGAAATGACACATAAATAGGTTTTAAATGTGCTGAAAACTTTCCACCAACTAACTTAATTTCTCTTCATAAAAAAAAAAACCCAAACCACTTAGTTCAGTGTTGTTTTATCTCAGAGAATGGAGGACACTCACAGACCTTTTTCCCTCTGAAGAGCCGTGGCCTGTCCATGAGCTTCCACTGGCATCAGAGAGCGGATAGAGCAGGATGGGCAAAATTTTAGGCGAGAACAAACCAAAGACCAGCAAAATAACCAAAAGACGTTAGTGGGTACTTGAGAACACTCTTCTGACTCTTGGATTTATTTTCAGCCTGAGTGTTGGGGAAGCATTATGTAACAAATCCTCAAAAAAGTGAGGGAAGCTCATTTTTGTTTCTGCTCGCTCCTGGTGATGTGACAGAACGTTACAGAGTTTATGTGTGGCTTAAATGTCAGTCTGAATTCAGAAAATGTGGTCATACTTCTTGCTTTTCAGTAAGTACTTCCAGGGTTTTACAGACTTATCAAATCTGCCAAGCCTAGTCTTTTTAAAAAAATAAAAATAGATATAATTATTCATGCTATTTTAAAAACAAACCGACAAAACAAACCAAAAGAAACCAGCCTGAAATTCTCAGATTCTCAGTTGAAGATAAACTACCATGAAAAAAACCCTAATAATTTCAATTTGTTGCATTATTGGGATTCCTGTGACTGACTAAATTATCTACTAATTGGGGAACAGAGATGGAGCCAATAGATTTGTGCAACCATTCCGCTTGTCTCAGGATGTTCTGTTTTATTTCCTGCAGATACACAGTCCAGGAATTTATTGGATTTTTCAGCAAGTCCCTTTTCTCTGTGTTCCAAGGGCAGCTCACAAGTGTGGAAGCAACTTAAGTCATCATCTCTGTTTATGACCACAACCAAGCTCTGAAACCTTCTGACTCAGTTTATCCTTCTATAAAATTAGTTGACTACCTCACAGGAAGGTGAAGATGTTTAATTAAAGTGTAATTGTTTTGCCTCTGAACTCATCCAGGTCCTGATTCAATGCACATTGAAGTCACTGAGGAGCTTTTAATTAATTTCCTTGAGCTTTAAATAAGTGCCCATGTACGTGTACCCTTGAAGGAATTGTGACCTAAATTTTTGCTTCGCAGAGTTTCTGCGAAGGGGGCAAAATAAATCCTGAAACAGCTTAAGGTGAACTCCTGATGGGAGGCTTTCAGTGGCACTGGGAAGGGGGTAGTGCAGCTGCAGGGACCTCTGTGCCTGCTGCCATACTGAAGTCGTTTTAGTGGGGTTTCCCAACTTTGGGAAGCTTATATGGAAAACTGGAAATTTCTCTCTGCCTTGGCAGCTTTCTTAGTTGGTCAGAGGAGGCAATATCAGACTTCAAGATAAACACCGTTAACTGAATGTTTATGCAGAAACGATCAGCAATAACACTTAAAATATAATTAATGTTAAGAGCTGATGCCAAATGGAGAAAAATAGGAGCATTCACAGCTTCTTAGCTGCTTTTTTTTCCCCAGGAATGTCTGTAGATGCCAAATCATACTCTTTGGTTTATGTGGAATTCATGAAAGGTTTTGCTTAACTCCAGAGGTCAGAAACATCAGGTTTTAGCTAAACAGATCTTTTATCACTGAAAGGTTGGTCAGCAGCTACAATGAACTTGGTGAAAGAAACCTTTCACAATTCACATGAAACTGTTTGCAACTGTTCTTTTGCTGTTCCACTGTCAAGACTCTTAGTTCACAAACTTTTACAAAACGTGTTTCAAGCCTTAAATGAAATAAAGAAAATTCTGTGTGTGAAATAGTGTGTGAGGAACTACGGTTTAGGTTGAATCTCAGGGTGAATTTCTTGATGGAAAGGGTTGGAAGGCATGGGAACAGGCTGCCCAGGGAAATCACCATCCCTGGAAGTGTTCGAAAAAACATGTGGATACGTGTGGCACTTCAGGAGATGGTTTAGCGGTGAACATGCTGGTGGTGCTGAGCTGATGGTTGGATTTGATGATCTTAAAAGGTCTTTTCCAACCTTAACAATTCCATGATTCTGTGCTCTCACAATGCCCCCATTCTTAGGGAAGCAATCACCATTTATCCTGTAAATGCACTGGACTTTACACGTATAGGAGATCTTGAAACAGTCAGTTTTACTCATTTAACTGGTGTTGGTCTCTGAATAAATCAAACTTGCCACGCAATTCCACACACAGTTTTCCAGCAGCTCAGCCTGGTTCCCTTTAACTTACATGTGTTTTTTCTTGCCTGTGATTCTTCCAGCAGAAATTCAGCGGTCCCAGCACTGGTGGGGACTTGATCCTAACCCTTAAACCCTGCAGCCTGTGGTTTATTCCTCTCCAGCCCGTGAGTGTTTGCTCAGTGGTGCTAAAGGGAGATTCCAGCTGTCAAACCACTGACCTCATCCAGGTTTGTGTCCCAGTTCAAGGCCAATGGAATTAAGGTGACATTCAAAATCGTGGGCGAGGGAGGAAGGAAATTGCATCCCTCTTCCTGAGAAATAGGAAGTCTCTGGAAGGCAAAATTTCCTTCCTTGTCATCCGATTTTACCAAAAAATACAGAAAGCAAAGTGTCTGTGGTAAAATCAGTGTGTAACGAGGGATTTGTTTTGAACTTGTGAGCGTTAAAAACTCCTCTCTTAGAATTGACAGGGATTTTTTTTTTTCCTTCTCCTCTTTCCATCAGACGTCTTTGTATCATGGTTTGGTGACCTGAAGAAGGTAAAAAGAAATGCTTTTACTTGTGCTTTTTGTTGTTAATAAGTCCTTCAGAGAAGAGAGGAGCTGGCATACTTTTGCACACATAATTAAAAGAGCTACTCAGACCGATGTGTGGAAGGCTCTCCAGGAAAGCTCTCAAGGAATATTATTTCTGGAAGGTCCTAGGAGCAGAGTCTCTTGGCCATATTATCCACTAACATTCCTGATGCTCCCACATCACTGGAGGAGGCACAGGCTTTGTTGTTCTGTTAGTACCAAAGAGGTGATCAAGGAATATATTCATTTTAGACAAACAGCCAGTAATTCGTAGTTCAACTCGCAGCAAGAGCCATTAATAAAATATCCCTTTAAATGACTTAAAAAAAATTAAACCTTCCATTGGTTCAGAACTGAAACCACTTCTTTGCTTTTTTTGGTTGTGCAGAGCATCCATGGGGGAAGCAGCAGAGATGATTTTATTTATGTCTTCATTTTTCTCTAAAGAGGCAAGATAAGTAGGTGACATAAAGTGGTGTGTTTATCACATTCTACAGCTGATTTTATTGGTGTATGAGGCCAGAACAATATTTGAGGTTGTTGTCCAATGGTTGTGCAATTTTGGTAGCCAGGAACTATTAATCTAAGAGCCTCTGGTCCTAGCACTGTACTTTGATACAGTATTGCAAAATACTAGAATGCCAAGTAGTCACCAACCTAATAACAGCTCACATTTTAATTGCCCTAAAAAAAAAAAATCCAGCTAGCCCTAATCTCTCTGCTGTAAAAGATTTGTAGGCATTTTCAGTGTGAGATGTCTGTGACCTGGCAATAATGATGCTCAGATGTCAGTAAAAATTACAGGGCAGCACAGGGCACGTTTTAAATTGAAAGCTCTTGCTAATACCTGGCTATCTGGAGGTCCTGTGTTGATGAATACCAGAGAAATGCCTATAAATATATATATAAATATGTACACATACAGTGGAGAGAGATCCTTTCGGTGGCATTGCTCCTGATGTGCCATTTTTATGGTTTAATGCACCCAGCACTGTGGGAATTTGGTCACTGCACCACAGGGAGTCTGACTCCCAAAATGGCACTTCTGCTTTTTGGAGGCTTTTACTGCATGACTGTGAATTTAAATTCAGTGTTATTGTTATTTTAACTGCTTGCAGATACTGACTGGAATTCTGCCTGTTGTCAATTAGGATTTTGCCTGTTCTGGTTAGGGATTTGTGCTCTGGGATGACCCTGCTAGAGCAGGGAGGGGGGGACCAGATCACCCCTCTGTGATCCCTTCCAAGCTCTCCCATTTTGCGATTCTTTGATTCCAGACTGTTCTGGAATGCCTCCCGATTGGTTCAGTGCCTTCTGCATTTTTGTTAAAGCTGCCCGAAACATCAGGTTTTTGTACTAGATACAGCTTCATTTCAAAACTCTGCATACAAATACAGTATTAATGAAGTGTTTGGTTGGAAACACCCCAAATATTGACGTGCTGCTCCATCAGCACTGTTGGTAACGCCAACATCTGTCCTTGCTCCTGTTTCTGTTTCCTTTTCCATTCCAGGCCATTTGAGAATTGCTGAAGAGGCAGAAAAAACATCCTGCACCGTGGGCATAGACACACATACACCTGCATCAGTTTTGGGTATTGTCTCTGTTGTGGAGGCCTGTTTTGGGTTTGTTATTAAGACTGAACTGATTTCTTGCTTCTCCAGTCAGCTCGTTCTTTATCAGTGTTCCTGTTTCATGACCGTGGGGTGTTTATGTCCCACGTATTAAGTTATTTTTCAGCCTGTTGACTTCAGTTTTTGTAGTATAAATGCCAGCCTTCAGCAAACCCCAGATTTAATACTAATGATCTGTAGGTCCTCAGAGGACTGTGAGTCCAGTGTTGCCTCTTCTTGCAGAGCTGCTTTGAAAACGTGCCTTTGGTCAATTGACGTGACCAGAGAATGAAGCGACCACAATTAATGACTCTGTCATTGGTGTCAATAATTAATAGTCAAAAATACCATGCCTCGTGGGTGGAGGTGTTACCTGGGTACATATCATGACAGTGTGTGGCATGCCAACCATATAAAATGGGATGGATACACTGAAAAGAACTTGATTCTTGGTTGATAATTTTTACCTATTATTGGTGCTCTGTTTTTTCACTGTTCAATGATCCAAGTTAAAACCCAACTATGAAAATAAAGCTGATCGCTTGGGGACAAGAAAAGGCGTCTCAGGTTCGTGCTGCAAACCTCATTTTCTGTCTCTGAAAATACAAAATGTTTACAAGCTGGATCCACACAAGGCTCTGCTGCACAGCTTTGTTTTAATGATGGATGTGTAACACTGTTTTTACAGCAGTAATTCTTCAGCGTGGGACACCCGGTAGTTAAATCATTGGCTATCTGTCATTAGTGCCCAATTTCCTGCCTGGGAGATTTGTAGCTTTGTTATAAATAGGGGGAAGAGGTGCCTGAGCCTCAGTGAAAGATGCCCATGGTCAGGACAAGAGCAGCACTCATCCATCCAGCTGGTGAGGACCCTCTGGAATAAAGTACTGTAACATTCTTCTGAAATTGTTTCTGTGGCTGGGATAGATTTGTGTAGAAACTGCTGCAGAAAGTGTTGTCACCTTATAAAGAATTTTTGACACATTCATCTTTGAAGTGTGAGTACCTTGGTGAAATGAAAGGCTTTTTTTCAGGTTTTGTTGCTGTTACTACATTTAATTTCAGAGGCTTCAGGTTGACTGACGTGAACTACCTAAAAACCTGTGCTGCCTTTTTTAACTGGATGAGATGTGATAGGTGCCTTCTCTGTTGAAAGAAGGAGGAAAATCATCTGCTTTGTGTGTGCTTGAAGGTCAGGAGGCAAATATTAATTTCATTAAAAGTGGTAATTACGATGGTAGGATGTTTTATTTATTTTTAAATTGAGCACTGATGTAAGAACTGTTGTGATATATCGGGAAGCTTTACTGAATGCACTTCATTACTACTTCTGAAGTCCATTTTGAACCTCTGAAAGGTGATGCAGCTCCGGGGAGGAAAAACCCCCTGCTTGTGTTCATAGATGTTTCATGAGTAGATGGCAGCGTTTTGGGCTGGTTCATGTCCCTCTCCAAGAAAGTTTCGTTAAAAATTTAAATCTTTAACATTTAAGAGATGCAAACCTACCGTGGGAGTTCCAGCAGTAAATTGACCTAAATCTGACACTGGGGTTCAGATTCTGAAGTCAGCTAAAAGGCAGCACTGAACATAGAAAGGAAGACAAAAAAAAAAAAATACCCTATTAAATATTTCAACTCTTACTGTTCACCTATAAATAGGTAGCTGTTATGAATTCTTCATTGTGTCCCTCTGGAGATGGGAATTAATCCAGTCTCCAGCTGCCTGTGACTGAAGGTCACCAGTCAGAATGAATTAGAGGAAAATTTTGCAGCAGGATTTTGCAGACTCTGGTTCCTGACTTCAGGTTTCAGGCTCCAGCTTGGAAGGTTTTTTCGGGCTCTGGCTGTTCTCTGTAAAATGCCATTTGAAAATTAACAAGGCTTAAATTAGGGGCAGCCTCCCCTTTGCACTTAAAGCTTCCCAGTTATGTCCATGCTTTAAGCACTGAAGTGCTCCGTGGTGGAACTGTGGAGGGTAATGGCTTAACCTTGGATAATGATATCACAGAGCCGAGGGGACCCCTCACGCTGGCTCTTAACTCCATTTGTGCCGTGCAAAGGAAACCTGCAGTGCTTGGGTTTATTCTCCACAACTCCTTATCTGAGCTTTCATGATCCCATCCCATTAATTGAGGTTTTTAACTGCCTTGAACGGAACCAGTCGGGTTCAAGGAAAAGAAAAATAAATTGTAGCTGAACCAGCTCCTGTTGGGTTTCTTTTGGCTATAACTGGAAATGCCACAAGATATTAAAGAGGTAGTCAGCTGAGTTACATTTGAAAGAGCTTGCCAGATGGCTGCTCTAAGTACCCTAAATTATTAAGGCTGAATATATAAAATGTTACATTTTCTGACAGCTTGCTGCCTTTTTATTTTTTCCCCCTTAATGTAGGCTGTGCAGATTCCTCAGTTTCACTTGTTTTTTTCCCAAACCAGTAAAATGTGGTTGTTGGGATTTTCAGCATTACAGAGGACTGCAGCATGTGGGGCTGGAATATGGAATTTGAAGGAACAAAAGCTCACGTTGCTTTTTCGTTGCATTAAATAAGCATGTCTTTAAAATTGAATGGGATGCTTAAGTGGTTTCCCTTATGCAAAATTTATAAGCCCACATTTTTGTAATGTGCCTTTTTTTTTTTTTCCCCCCCCCGTTGGGATGTGAAATATTTATTTATTTATTTAAAGAGAGGGAGTCAGAGTAATTTAGAAGTTCTGTGTTATGAACCGATCTGTGGCCTTGTCCATCAAAGAATCCCATCCAGGTTCTGAATTCATATGAGTGTAGGTGGAAGTGAGGGGAGATACAGTTACAATCTGTAATTTTCAGTTGCTGTGTGTTGGAATCCTCTGCTGAAGGTTCAGTCAAAACAGATCTTGCTGCTGAGGCTTGAGTTTCTTGAGGAGCTGTTTCCATCTGTTGGTAAAACAGACGAGTTAAACTGAGATGGAGTACAGATTTCTCCTGTCTACATTTTTATAAAGTGAAAACCCACTGATATTCTAAATCTAGTCAGGAAACAAAAAAAAAAGGGGGGAGCTAATGGCAATTGCAGTGTTTTTTCATGGTTTATTGCTGTGTCTGGGGTCAGTAATCGAAGAGAAGGCCACTGCAGTCTTTCAGTTCACTTTTGGGGAGGAATATATTATATTTTCATTAAAGCCTTTTGGGGACAAGTAGCAATGTGGAGAGGTAGGGAAGCATTTCAGCGCTAGTTAAAAGTACTTAATTCCATTCTACTTGGGTAATATAATTGTAAAGTATCCCAGATGTACCTACATCTCCTGCTTCCAAATGCACGTTTGCTTTGTTTTCCTCCTTTACTGCCTTGCCAGAAAGTGTGGCTTCAACCTGGAGTGTTTTGGATGCAGGTGATACTCGGAGCTCCTTTTGCCAGGGGGGCCAGGATTGCACATCCCCTTCCCAGTGCCCAGGAGACGGGTTTGGCAGCAGGCACATGGGGATGTCAGGCGTGCTTGGCTCTGCCCAATTCCACATGTTGGGCCTTGCAGAGCAGAAGGAATTCCTGGGATCCTCACCCAGCCCACTGCAGGAGTGTGGGGAGGGACGTGCTGAACCCCAGCACAGCTTTCCCAGCTGTTGGCTGACCAACCTCCTTCCCTGCTTGGGCAAGGCAGGGAATGTTTGCAAATTCACATGTACTGCTTTGGCAGAGCCGGGCTGGCAGTTTGGGCTCTAATATTTAGATCGTCGTTGTTTATTATTCTGTCATGTGAATCATCTTAAAAATAAATGAGAACTAAATTTCGTTGCCTGTGCCTGGCAAACAAGGGAGAAGGAGGTGACCCAATTATGTCCGTTTGCAGTGTGTCGGATGCAGCAGGACAAGCTTGAAGGATTTAGTCTTTTAACACAGTTTAGTGAAGAATGTCGTAATTTCAGGCTCAAACGGCAGCTTTTGAAAAGCACAGGTTAATCCTTTTTATGAGAAAGGAATTGAGAAGTGGCCCTGGGGAGCAGAGCCACGTTTGGCTCCAACAGGGAAGTGCTGGCAGCCCGAACTTTGCTGTTGGCTCTGCACATCTGCCTCCCCCTCACCTGGAGAGACCAGTTCCAGAGCTGACAGAACAGCAAATTCCATATGGCTTCACCAGCTGTTGGCATCTCTTCCTTCAGTGCTAGTAATCCTGGATATGATTCCCAGAAATTCAGCTGAGACCCCAGTATTTCTTTGTTAGGCCAGTACGTATCAGTGAACGTGTCACTGGGCTTTGGAATTGCTCTGCCTGTTCATTCCCTTGGATGAACAGTGTTCCAGTTGAGCTCTGTTGGTGCTGTGGAGATTCCTTCAGTCCAGCACACAGCAGTTCTTGTTTTTCTATCTCCCTGTCTGGCTTTTTGTGCTGAAAATACAGATTGAAATGTTGTTTTTCAGCGACTGTTTCCTCATGTGCAGTATAAAATATCTGAACAAGAATAGGTAAATAAATTGTGTGTTTTAACTGTACACAGTAGGATTCATTAGTGCTGCTGATGAGTTTGTTGGTGATGGATGGGATGTGCAAAATCAGTTTTTATCTTTGCTGATCAGCTGACATTCCACTGCCAGCATCCAACCCTTGGCATCCTGATGCCAGCTCAGTTTCCTTATGCTGTTGTAATTAGGTGACATGTACTTTAAAAACATGTTTCTTTTCAGTGACTGTGCCTTATCTTTTAGCTTAAAAACTGCTTTATCCTCACAATGTGGGGAAGCCACACTGATAGCACTTAAGCTGACACGTTGACCTTTGTCCATCTCCCAACATCTCTGAACCTGTAATTATTATTTCTCTGTTTTTAAATTTTCCTGTAAGTTAAATATCCTCTGTAGCAGTCTCTGGCCCAAGTGTAAACCATCGTAAAGAAGCAGAATTATTTAGGATGGAAGGATAAGGATGAATTGAATCTGGGCTCTTTGTGCTTAAAATAGTTTATTTCATTTCCATGGTAAAGAGCCTTGCATGGTTTTATCTCTTCTTAAATCCAGTCTAGGAAAGTAAGCCCATTGGGGCAAGAGCAACTTTGATTGTCAGTTTGAGAAATGCTTTGTATTCCAGTGATGCCTGAGTTGGAAAGTGTTCGGTTATTTCTTTTCTCCTGCTCCTGGGAGTATCTGGGGGGAGTTAAGCTTTGGCAGAATCTTGTGACCAGGACAAAATCTGAATGTTGTGAATCATGGAGGAAGTGCTGATCAGTGGGATGAGCCCAAGCAGCTGCAGAAAGTGATGCTCAGCCCTACCTGGATCTGGCAGAAGTAGAAGGTAGAGGGAGCAGCAGACATTTGTTTAGACAGAGACAAAAATTGGGAACCCAGTGTAGGCAAAATGAACAATGTTCTGACCTTGCAAGATTAGAGGTGAGCAAAGAAGAGTTATTCAGAGCTGGGAATTGCAGCTGAAGCAAAGCACTACCTGACCTGAGAAATTCCTAATGATGGATCATTGAGGCCACAGGTCTATCAGGACTCTTGGGGTGGTGAGCAGAGCTCGTGCCAGCAGTGATTCAGCTGCTCCTCAGCTGTCTTGCTAAACTCTCTCTCCTATTTTGCCCTTCTTCCCTCCCACCCCCAAAATACACAGTTGCGAAATATTTTTAGATCTTATTCCTTAGGATTTGTTGGAGATGAATGGGGAAATGCTGGTGTCTAGTTGAAAGTGCTGGAAGAGTGAGCTGCTGTTTAGAACAGATGGGAACAAGTTGGTGGAAGAACCTTTATTCTTACTTTGTTCTCATACTTAAGAAAAAGCAACGAACCCTGATTTTACTTACTCCAGTTATTTTTGGAGCCTTTAGCAGTAGAGGTGCTTGTTCCTCAGAGGATGTGCCCTGTGGTTTAGCAGAGAAGTTCTCAGGTTCTGGTGTGCGAGGTTGATGTCCCACCTGTGTGTGCCGTGTCAGTGGTGAGGTGAGTTCACTGGGGACAAACCCAGCCTGTTCCCAGTGCTTCCCGTGCCCCGTTCCTTTCCTTTAGGAAGGAGCTCCCACAGCTGTGGTATTTGTGCGGTGGTGGTGGTGGGTCTTTGAAGTCCACAGAAATGGGAGCAGCAATTAGTCACTGGAATAGGTTGCCTTTGTCAGTGCTGGAGATAATCTTTCCTGGGACTGTGTATTTAGAGGGCAGGAACAGTGGGAACTAATTAGTGAGGTCGGGCTTCAATAATCCTTTCAGATTCAGGCAGTTCCTCTCCTCTGGAGAGGTGAAACACTTCTTTTAAGCCATTGATGAAGCTCAGTTGCTCCCAACACCTTTTCCTTGGAGAACCTCCAGGTGAAGCTCTAGCAGGATCTTGGATTCAGCTTTTCTCTGGGGTGCAGAACAGTTGGGTAGCTCTGGCTACTCCTGTCTGGCTTCCCTGCTGATGATGGCATCTGCATGGAGTGTTGAACAGCCACGGGAAAATGGAATTAGTCTAGATTAGCCTTCGCTTGTTGACCACAGAAAGAGGGAAAAAAAGGATAAAAAAGGGAGAGTATGTTTGCTGCATTTCATCTGGACTCCATTAACAAAGGGTGCAGGTGTGCATATCTACCCTAATCAGAAACATTTCATTAAATACAGCAGTTTATGGCATTTTTTACCTGATTCTGGCTGTGATGCTGTCCGGGGGGGTGGCACTTGTTGTTCCATTGCCTGTTTACAGAGGGTTTGAACTGTCACTTCATTTGTGACATTGAGCTGCTTGTTTGAGAGGCTGATGGGACGGGGGGAAGGTAATGAATTCTTACCACGCCCTGAGACACAGGTGTAAAATATGTTCAGAAATATGTCACAAGTCTGAAAAATAGAAGTAAAAACTCCTTCTGGCTGTTGGGGACTGACCAGTGAAGTTGGTCTGAAAAACTCTGTGCAAAGGGTTTTCCATGAGCTTTCCAGTGCCGGTCTTTGTAATTGCTGTATTCAGATAACACAGGCATAGTTGAAAACAATAATTTTGGTCAAAATCAGCATGCTTGACATTTCTCCCTGGTTCTCCTCAAGTCCTTGGTGAGATATGCCTATTTTGGGGTTTTTTACTAGAAGAAACTCCATGTCACAATGTTGATTGGTTTTTCCAGGGAGCTGGGGTTTGTGCTGAAAGCCTCCTAAAGAATGCAAAGCTTGAATGCATTTCATTCTCAAGTGGTTGGGAATGTCATTGGTATGGTCAGGGTGGAAATCCTGCAGATGAAGAACAGCGTGAATTTTAAAAAACTTACTCTTTAAAAAGAAAAAAGGGTCTCCAGGCTCCAGACAAACTACAGTTGTATGAATTTTACCTAGGCCGTGTTCTGAAGCAGGCTGGGATTCAAGGCTCGTGGAATTAAGGGTCTTTCTGGGGTTCAGCTGTGGATATTTCTGTAATGCTTTGCTCATTTGTTTCCACAGGGCAGTTTCCTCATACGTTTTTCCCAGCTACAGTCACTAATCAGGACTGAACACGTGGGTTATCTTCATCTGCTGTGGTTTTTGGAAGCAGGTACGTTGGCAGGGAAATCTGATGTTGTGTTGGTTGGGGATGGGGCAACGATTTCATCCGTGTGCCAGAAAGGACTGTAGGGGCAGGGAAATGATGCTTGAGTAATGTTTTGGTATGTAGAGCATAATAATGTAGCTTTCTGGAGAAAACAAAGCTGAGAAGTACTTTGATAAGATTTTTTCAGTCCTTCGTTTGATGGATCGTGTTGGTTTCTGGGCATGGACCAGCTTTGTACGTGGGTTTGGAAGTCTGATGTAATGTCTGCTGGGTACTGTTGTCATCCTAAACCCTGTCTTATGAAAGCTTTCTGTAATAGGAGTGTGTTCAAATTCTTCATGCTGGGGGCTCAGTGCTGTTTTAAGACTCCTGTCTTTCTACTCTGATGTCACCAAGTAGGAAAAGCTGTGATGATTGAGCCTGTTGACCAAATTAATTGCGTGGTGAATGAAAAGCAGCTTAATTTAACCTCTTTATGCATATATTTTGGGCCATATTGAGTGCTTTTTTTCCCCCTCCCGTGTTGCTCACTCTGTGGAGCATTCCCTGAATGGTCAGGCTTCAGGTTCTTTATCCTTCCTGTTAAAATAGGTGGGTTCGTGACAAATCCATTTTGGGCTGAAGGTTCCTTTAGAAGAACCAGGTTTAGACAGGAATTTCCATCACCCCTTTTTTTAAAGTTTGAAAATTAATAAGCAACTGGCAGATAACTTGGATGGAAAACAATGAATAATAACATGTACAGGCTGCCCAACATCCGATGTGTAGAGGAGTGTTGAAGTGGACAGGTTTCCACGCTGGCACAGGGGCAGCCAGGGCATTTTCTTGGTGCTTGTGGATGGTGCCACCTATTGATATCCCATGTATTTTGTTTCATTTTTAAACCACAGATGTGTTACCACACTTCAGGTTTTTGCTGTCGTGATTTTTCTTTCCTGAATTGATTGGTTACTAGCACAGCACCTTCCCTTTTCAAGTAACAATATTTTTTTAAAAAAATTATTTATAATATTAATAACCAGTCGCAACCTTTCAACCTGACTTGGTATCTTGATAAATGTTTATTGCTTTATCAGTCTCTGCATAAAACATAACTTAATGTCTCTTGCCCTGGTTTTGTTCATTGTCTTACTGTTGGCATCACTTGTTAGCACTCAGTAAATTGCACTGTGGAGTATGTGCTCGGTAACATAATCTGATTTACTTATTTGAGTTGACACGACACAGAAATAGGGGGTTGTTCTATTCTTCCTTCAGAGAGCAGTTTGCTGATTATAGAAACAAAAAAAAAATAAAAAAATCACCTTGCACATGTGCAGGCTGCAAGTTTCCAGGCAGAACCATCAACAGCAAATCAGCCTCATGCAGGTCTTCCCACTGAAACTTGTTCAGGAGGGGCTGCGATGGATCTTTCTCACTTTCTAGTGCTGTTATCTCCGTGCTCAGTAATGTGGGTGGCAAAGCCTATCCCAGCAGCTGCTGCTGAAGTTTGCATTGCTTCTGACTCACTCAGGAGGGCCTGTGTGTAATTTTAAACTGTTTCCACACCCAGATTACTTTCCCTTAAAAGTCATAATGAAAATGAAGTGGAGGAGAGGTTGGTAATGACTGCAGGAGAACATTACAGGGAAAGCAGTGTTTGAACCTGCTGGGATGGAGCCTTCACTGAGGCAGCCTTGGGTAGTGCGTTCCCTTGGTTTCTGAGGTTCAGGAAATCAGATTTATAGCTTGGTATAGGACCAGACCCAGTTCTGGGGTTGAAAACTAATTGGAGACCTGCTGTGGAGCCACTTCTCTGAGCTGTGTGGTGCAGGAGAGGCTTGGCTCACGCCTCCATCCACAGATTCATGGAATCACAGGATGGTTTAGGTTGGAAAAGACTTTAAAGACCATCCCATTCCACCCCCTGCCATGGGCAGGGACACCTTCCACTAGCCCAGGTTGCTCTAAGCCCCATCCAACCTGGCCTTGGACACTTCCAGGGATCCAGAGGCAGCCACAGCTTCTCTGGGCAACCTGTGCCAGGGCCTCCCCACCCTCACAGGGAAGGATTTCTTCCCTATATCCCATCTAAACCTCCTCTCTCTCTCTGTTTGAAGCCATTCCCCCTTGTCCAGGATCGTAACCAGTCTCTCTCCATCTCCCTTCAGGCCCTGGCAGGGGTTACATTTCCCCAACCACAGCACTTGGAAGAGGTTAGTTCAGTTTGTGATGCTGCTCTAATAGTGTGTTATTTGAAGCACCATTATTTCCTAAATTTCAATTTATGTCTGTTGTTGACTTAATAAACTTCAAGATCATATTTAAGAGCAGCTGAAGAGTATCTCTGTTTTTTGGGTTTTTTTGTCTTGGTAAACACCCTGTTGTGGAACTTAAATAATCACCAGATACGTAGCAAAGTATAATCATGCTCTGTGCTATAGAATTCAGATAGCACAGTCTGTTTATTCCATAACATCATTATTTTTTATTAAAATAAAAAAGCAGGAGTTCAGGTTTGAAATGATACAAGAAAGGATGATAAACTCTACTCCTTCCCCACTCCTCTTGGCTCTTCTTTCTCTCCAAAACCATATAATAAATTTTAGTAGCTTTTACAGTAGTGCAGTGGCATTTTTTAATATGATATATAAAGGAGAAAATAAAAAGGGAGAGGAGAAAGACTTAAGAGCTTAGATTTCACACAGCTTTTGTTTAGCCATTGCAGGCTTGATGGCTGTGCCTTCTGCATCCTGTTTTCATTCTGGTTGTGCTTATTTATGGAAAAAACCCCAAACCACGGTTTCTTCTGTCAGGGTGAACCTTTCATCTGGCTGTTAGAATTCTTTTTCTACTCAGGCAGTAAGGTAACCACAGATAATGAGCTGCTGGGGATGTGAACATCAGCCTCGGTGAATGTTTGCATATGTAAGGCCCAATTTAGCTGTTCACGTTTTTAAGGGTTTCTCTGATGAAGGATGTGGTTCCTTATTCTCCCAGGATATTCAGTGATCTGCCAACTGGTGAAAAACAGGTAAATGAAGCTTCTTCTCTATTCCTGTTATACCCCATTAACTATTTCAGTTTGTCTTCTTGTGATCCTCAGGAAATCCAGGAGCTGGCAGGAGGGGAATGAACCGTGAGGGCGTCCCCGGAAAGAGTCCGGAGGAGATGTACATTCAGCAGAAAGTGAGAGTTCTACTCATGCTGAGGAAGATGGGATCAAATGTAAGATGCACTTCATAGCCCATATTTTATGGCTTTCCAGACGTTTTTGTAGTAATTGGGATAGTGCTTGTTGAGATGGGCAGGTGAGGCTCTGGTTTTACCGCTGAATTGTTTTGGCTGTTGTTGATTTAACCATTATCTGCAGTTAAACACAATTGATTTTTGCTTAAATATTATGAGACTTGTGATGCCTGAAACTGCCATGTATGGGTAAACGATGAGATGTTTAGACTTAAAGCTTTTCATCACTGGAAACACAACAAAGCAACTGTTTTAAGGTGACTTTGAGGCTGCCGATGGATTCACCATGTCCCAGTTTGCTGCCGTGTCCTTGCTGATGGTAGAGCTGCACAAATAACCGGTGATTAAAGTGCTGAAAGGAGAAGAGAGGCAGCTGTGATGTTTTAGTGGGGAGTGGGAGATAGTTTGTCTTGGTTTTCCCTTTTGCTGACTGCCTGTGCCCCCCAGCTGACGGCCAGCGAGGAGGAGTTCTTGCGCACGTACGCGGGGGTAGTGAACAGCCAGCTCAGCCAACTTCCCCAGCACTCCATTGACCAGGGTGAGTACTGAGTTTCCTTGCCCTGTGTTTGTTTAATCTGTGAGAGCAATCTCATAAAACACCAAATTTAGGTGCCTGCGTTTCTGCATTAACCCCCCCTGCAATCCGGGATGTGCAAATCATGGCTCTGGGAGAGAATGACACTGAACTGGTCAACAGGTGGTTCTGTTTTAACAGGTGAAGTCAGTCTTCCCTAAAACTGAGATTCATTAGGATGAAGAGCATTTTTAAACACCTTATTCTCTGTGATAACTCAGAACACTGATGGCCAAAGTCCTGTGAGCTATAAATGCACGTATAGAGCTTCCCGCCCTGTCTTAATACATTAAATAGAAATAAATTTTAATCTGATAACTTTATTCTTTTTCTGTGTGTGCAGGAAAATTCGAGTATGTGTAGGTCCCTCTAGTTCTTACCCTATTCAGTACAGACCCTCTGCATAAGATGTAGATCATCTGAGTTTTTATATTTATTCTTATGCTGGACATCTGTGCTTAAAAAGGAACAAGGCTGGGGCTGGTTTGCAAGCACTTTCTTTGTACTCTTCAAACTGGGAGTTTCATAACAAAATAAAATGCAAAGTAAATACAGATTTCTAAGGTGCAGAAGCATGTGTTAGGCGTGTGATAATTTAGTTACTGTGACTCCAGTTGCTTGATAACAGTATAGTCACAAAATAAAATGGAATCATCTAACACCATCTTTTGTTTTTCACATTTCTGTGAGTGTGGAAGTGAAGTGCAATGTTACTATTTCAGCAGAGCAAGAGGGAAAGATTAACAATAGGAGGAATTTGTTTCCCGTTGCATTTCTTTAATTTGCACAACGTAATTAATTCCCAGACAGGGGCAGCAGACACGTAATAAGTTTGCAAATCTGCTTTGGTTTATTTAGATTCCCATTAAGGGGGTGAACTACGTGCTGGTTTTGTTAATTGTTTGCAGAAGTCTTGGTAAACAACTGTGTGGAGCTGCTGTGAGTCCCACTAATCTCTTCTGAACCTGGATGTTTCTCACTGAATTTATTTCCCTCCCCTGCCCAGGCCTCGTGCCAGATCACGTTCATAATGCACACTTTGGTGTTGAAGGAAGATTGTGAGACTCCAGTGCCAGAACTGAGTTGAGCAGAAACTTAATATAGATCTAAGACATTTAGAAATGCATTAGAAACACAACCTGCACAAACTTGCTGTTCTGTTTTAAGCCTGTGTGTTCATTCCTCACATAGCTGGGGGTTGGTGGAGGTAGATATGCTTGTATGTTTTGGCTCAGGATTCTTCAACTCTCCTGCCCAATCTAAAGGGGAAATTTGGCAGTTTCCTGTCAAAAACTGAGGTAGACACATCCAGTTAAGAGAGACTTGTGTTAGCTGCAGTTGGCATTTTTCTGTGTTGTCCTTCAAAAAAGTTACATTTTTCACAGTGGAAATCCACCCTCAATTAGCTGCACTTTGGCAAAGATGATAGAAACAGAACTCCAGCCAGGGGACACAGATCCTTCCTACGGCTGTGCTCCTGCACACCTTGATCCAACTCACCATCTAAGCTGTCTGATTTTCCTGTCTGTGAAATTATATTTTTCCCACCTTGCAGACTCAAACAACTGAATTTTGATGCGACTTTTAAATGTTACCTAAAGAAAGAGCGAGAGTCCCTTCGTCTGCTGCTCAGCTCACTTATCAGGCAATGCAGGGAATGTAAGAGCTTCACACATTGTTCAAAAAGTGGTCTTTGTACCCATGTTTGAGCAGTTAGCAACTGATTTCTCGGTCATCATTTTCATGAAGCCCTAGAAGGTTCTTAAAACTTTGTCCGTAGGGAAGCGAAGCCCTCCCTGGGGATGCTTGCTTGGGTCTAATCTGAGACTCTGATGTCTTTCCTGGGAGATTCGACCCCACAATCTACCTTCAGTCCTCCCAGATTATAATTAAACTGGTGGCCTGACCATTAAGCTTTTATTGATAGGGGGGAAAAAAAGAACAAAGGAAGAAAACAGTTAAATATTTAGAGAAGTGGGAAAGGATGTTGCTGCTTTTCACGTTCAGAGGGGCCATCTCTCCAAATTAAGGAGAGAAAAGCATGAAGTACAAATGGAATTGATGAAACATAACCAAATACTTTCTCCTTTGGAGAAAGATGAAGCTGCAGCTGTAATTTATTGCCCAGGAGTTTGATTTCCTCGGAAATCTCTCCAGGTTTCTAACAGTCTGTGCTGCTGCTGCCCTTTGCTCTGGGGTGTGGGGGCTCCACAGCAGCGATCACCATCTGTCTGTCTGTACCTTCTGCTGCATCCTGGGCTTGGTGACACTGTGAAATTACTGGAAATCAGGAATACACGCACAGAGGTGTCGAGTTTTCCACCCTGAGGGAGATTCCATCTCCACTAGATGGCATTATCTTGTGCTGAAAAACCCATCCAGGTCCGCACACCGCCTGCTCTCTGTGCTCCAGGATTGCTTACAGCAATTTTCTTCCCTACTTTTCTGCTGTTTCCACTGAATCCCCTGTGGATTTTTTAATTTTTTTTAGTGCAGCTTGCCTTACACAACAACAAAAGGTGTGTTATTTAAGGAGTAACTTCCAAGGAGTTGGCCCTCGGAGGACTGCACGGTCCTTTGTTCCGCAGCAGGACAGGTTGCTCTCAGCCTGACTTGTCCCAGACCTATCTTTAAGAGCCACTTTCCTCCAGCAGGCACAAAAGACACAGAGCTGACTTCACATCCCTGTTTTGTTCCCAAAAAGAAAGGAACGACATCCTTGGCGTTAGCGCTCTGGGAGCTTTGCTATGGACCTGCAGGTTGCTGTGGGTTGCTCCAAAATGCTGGAGTCTGGCTCTGGAAAGTTGTTTGGGGCTGGGTTGTTTTGTTTTGTTTGGGGTTTTTTGTTTTTTGACAAGAGTATAGAGGACACATCTGTCAGTCCTTTGTGGGAGCCTGTTCGACCACAGGGAGTCACTGCAGCCCCTGTGTCCTTTTTTGCAGGGTTGTGACAGTGCCTTGAAGAAAGAAGGTGACACTGTCCCTGCTGAATTCAAGCTTGTGCCATAAACCCTCAGTGAGCCACTGTTAGTAACGATATCTCTGATGTTTGAAGTTCCTCCATGATTAGGGGCCAGCAATGAAGTTAATGGCTAATTTTGATCAAGAAGCATCTCAGAACATCTCTCTAATTGCTAAGCAAGCCTGAAGGCTAAGCCTCTCCTTGAGTTGGTGGTTATTTTTACTGGAAGAGAAGATATTATATTATTTATCTCCTTATTTGTTATCTTGCTTTCAAAAGGAATTCATCTGTTCAGGTGTAGAAAATCACTGGGTTAAGATTGTTTACAGATTTCCTTTTACATCTGAAACACCTCCACTCCTGAAGCACTGCCTGCTCTTGCAGGGAATCTTGTTTTCCTGACAGGAAAAAGTTTTCCTGACAGGTCAAAGTTATTCAGAATATCTTTGTGTAAAATCAGATAGTAATGAGATATATCCCAGGCTTTCTAATGTATTGGAGCAGATATCAAATGGAAATGAGTGCACATCTTTCTAGTTTGTGTTCTAAACGCTTCACATTTATTGCTGCAACATAATATTGGAGCAACAGATCAGTGAAGGGTTCTTGGACGGCCAGAAAATGTACTCCGGTCTGAAAATAGTCTTTTTTTTTTCCCCTTTCTTTTCAGTTCCAACGCTATTTGCCCTTTCTTTTCAGTGTATTCCAGACTCTCAGGAAGTGCTGAGTCCCTCAGTGTGTTGACTTTGATACTCTTCTCTAGAGAAGGCTTATCTGATGTATTAAAAATACTTTATTATCCACCGAAAGGTGAACTGGTAGCAGAGGGGATGAGCTCTCAGTAACCCAGAAAAGCCTGAACAGCAGTTGTAAAACTCTAAAACAACAGTTATAAAACTCCAAAGTGAGGTATTTAATACTAAAATTTAGTATTAATTAATGCCGTGCTCACATTTTTTATAACCATTTTAGCGTTCTGCAATGTTGTTAACACCTTTATGAAAGTGTAAAATACAGGGTGCTTTTCTTTCCTTGGGGAGCTTTTTATCTGGCATCTGTGCGTTGTTTGTTGCTTTGTTTTTATGGCTCCAAGAATAACTGAGGAACCCAGAGGCATCTCTGTTCAACCCCTGTGTGTGTGCTGGAGAGGGGATGGAATCAGGAGCTGTTTTGGGATATTAACATACTGGTCCTGCCTGCATTGCAGCAAGAGCTAAGGCAGCTCACAGTCCTTAGGCTTCTCCAGCTCAAAATGATGAAATTAAGGCTTTCTCACATATTTTTGAGGACAAGCAAAACGCCTCTTGGGAAGTTTTATGCGCAGGGGCATCTCCTGCATAAAAGCCACGTTTCCTGTTCCCCAGTTCCTTCCATTCCTAAAGGGTGGGCTGGCCCTGGGCTCTGGCAGGTCTGGAAATGGAAGCAGTGCAGTTTGGAAGCATGAGATGGGAATTATGCTGAGACCTTGGTGATTGCAGCTCTGGTGTTCCTATAGCAACAGGAGTGTCGTGCTGGCTCTTGAAGGAAGCTGGTCCCTTGGGGAGGGAGGGAGGGTAAGGCTGAGCTGCAAACACGTGCCCTGCGGGGTGCTGGGGCACCAAAACCCACCCCAGGCTGGTTGTGGAGTGGGGAGGGGACCCTGCTCATGGAATGGCAGAGAGTGGTGGAGTGGAGATCAGGCTCTTCTCACTGTGGCTTCATTCTGTCGAGCACGAGGCTTGTGTTAACGTGCTGCACCTCTCAGCAGTGCAGGGTATATTTTTAGCATGCCAGACTAGGATACCAACACTGGGAATTTCAGGGAAGAGTTAATGCTTAGAAGGTTGTTGCTTGAAGGTGGTTGAAGAAGTGTGTGTGTACAGGGATCTTGGGGGAAGTGAAGAATTTCTTTTTTTTTTTTAATTTGGCAGCCTTCAGAGATTCACAACAGGCTAAACCTTCTGATCTCTAAAGGCTTTTGGGGCTTAATTAATTCTGCAGGTGACTACAAACAAATCAGGTGTACGTGTCTATTTATCATTCAGGGGGCACTTGGAAATAGCAGCTGTAGATGTGTCAGCATCTTCCTTTGTGTTAAGGTAGTGTGGTTTTAATCCAGCCTGTGTCCTACTGGCTCGATGTCCCTGTACCCAGGTACCTGCTGGGAAAGCATCAGTGGCAGTCATCCCGGTGAAATTTTCTGGAATTGAGGTGAGCTGATGAGCAGCTGAACACACTGAGCTCAGTGGATGTCTCTGGTCTTCACTGCTGTGCAGCAAAACCATCTGACCTTCAGCTGATCTTGGCTTGCCAAGACTGAACTCCAAGTGGTGTAAAAGAACTCTGAATTCAGCAATCCGAACAACTGCAGTTGGAACACAATCACAGCAGGGTTTTTTTGGAAGTTAGAGGGGTAGGGTATTACCTTCCAAGACAGGACATGTGCTACCAGCTAATTATTGGTAATTTCTAGGAAGGAGGAGAGTGGGAAAGTGGGAAAGGCAGAAGAAGTGGGAGAACTATTTGCATGTCTGAAAGTTTGTGGCAATTAATGCTTTGCTCATGAAAGAAGGTGGGGAATATTTAATTGGGTTTATGTGTAAGTCTCTATTTCAGTGTGGAAATGTGTGCCCAGAAAAGGGGCAGCTGTGGAGAGAGAAGCTGTGGAGGAGCAGGAGGTCAGGTATAAGTGTGCCTTCATCATTGTTCTATACATTAATTACTGGAAGTGAAGGATGTGCTAAAAGTAAACCTGGTTCATCGTCCTATTGTCTCAGTCACAGGCTCTTGGCAACGTGCAGCTTAACTTTATAACCTGTGCTCTGCTTTTTACATTTATTTTACTTGATTAGCAGGAAAACATCCGCTGTTGGAGCCAAGTGGGACTGCAGGAGCAGCTCTATTCACTAGTACTTTAATCCCTGCTTTCCTTTCAGCACACAGAAGCCCCATCCCCGTTCTCTGCCAGTGTTTGTGTTTGTACATGGGCACAGGCACTGGAGAATTGCTTAATGAGCACCTCGTTAGCTTGGTTTCATTTAGCTCTGGGTGTCGTTTGGGTTGTAGGACCCGGCTGGAACAAAACCTGCTTTTGTGCTGAGAAATGTGGAGGGCATTTCTCTGGACAAATGTCACCCAGGTTCTTTTGCTCTGGGATGTCTTGAGACATATCCCTGCTCCATCAGTGGCTTGTGGGAGGTTGGGAGCACCGGTGGGTGCCCGTGGCATTCCCACCCTGCTCCCTGGCCCCGCTGCCCGTGGCCCCATCAGCTTTGCCAGCCTTTGGGAACTTTGTGTGGCTGCTGTTGTTTGGACCAAGTTTGTCTTCCTCTTTGTAAAAATTATCACCTCACCAAGGGTAAAATTTGATCTTTAATGTGGGAATAAAAGAAATGAGCATAGGCTTGAGCCTTTACTGCAAGATGTTTTCTGTTGGGTGTTGTGCCCTCGGGTTAACCCACCCACTTTCTTGTCTACCTGGAAGATATTATTATCTCTTATGTGATAGATCAGATTGTGTTTTTAGAGGCAGTTGCCTGAGGCTCTTGCAAATGCTGAGTTGCATGTGATTCCTGCAGATGAAAACATTGATGGTTCTACCAAATAACAAAAAGCAACCGAGGAGGGAACGGGAAATAAAACTATGCAGAACTGGGGATAAAATCAGTTCTTTTACTCATCTTGCTTAAAAGCGTACCAAGAGACACAGAAATACATAACTTCTAATCTTTATCTTTCCTTTTTCTTCCGTTCTGAAACGAACAGCTAAACCCCTCCTGCCAGCCCTGGTCCTTGCTGCTCTCCTGTTCCTTCCTGTGCATTGTTTCACTGCTCCCTGGTGCTTTGGCAGAACTTTGCAGCTTTGTGTTGCCATCAGGTTTCATTAGTTTATGGTTTACTTTTCTGTTCCAGGCTCATTTGTGAAAGTCTGAAGTAAAATTGTTGCAAAGGCGCCAAGCATTGAGAAAGTACAGTTGTAGTCCCTTTTGTCCCAATGATTTTCCTTTCAGACACAATCCCTGGCCTTTCCTTAACGAATTGTTTACCCACTTGGTTCTTGATTAAGATTGCCCTTTATAATTTAAAAAGCACCATGTGGGAAACTGTGTGTTATAAAGTGCTGAAGACCATCAGAGAGGGAGCAGCTTTTTGATGATATTATGGTTTAAAAAAGCACCTGTGCAGTTAATTCATGAATTCAGGTGCAACCTGCAGTCGTTGTAATTACGTTGGTGGTAAAACTGAGTGTGGTTTGTTCTGGCTTTAAAGGCTGAAATCTTGAATTCCAGCCCCACTCTCCATCCACTGTTCTACTTCCTTTAGGATGCATGTAATAATAATCCAGTAATCCCACAGATATTCAGGCATTTTCCATACTTTTACACTCTTCTTTATCGTGTTTGTGCTTTGTCTTCCAAATAGAACATGGGTTTAAAATTCGGCTTTCTCACTGCTCCTGGATTTTTTTTGTGCTCCTTTCTCTTTTCCCATTGGAAGTCCAGGGAAACGTCCCAGTATCAGGAGTTCATGTTTGACAGGGGCTGTTGAGGCTGTGCCGGGTGTGCCCAGGGAGTGGGAACGGGAAGGGGGGCTGAGGGTGACCCTGCTCCCAGCAGGGGCTGTTTGGGCTGTGGAAGCCAAACTGAGCGGCAGCATTCCCGGGAATGGCAGCATTCCCAGCAGCATTCCTGGCATCCCCTGTGCCCAGAGCTATTTCTGCTCGTGGTGTGTTTGAAAGGGCTGTGCTGTGCCTGGGAACGGGGCTGAGAGCTGGGATGTGGGGGCAGGCAGCAGTTCAGACCCCGTTTATTGCGTGACTATCAGGAACGACGCTCCCCTCTCCTGCGGGGGACTTGTAAGGATTTAGACGCCAGCAAGGGGAGACCCCAGGAAAACAATCAACATCTGTTAAGTAATCCAGCTCATCCCTGTGCTGGCCTGACGTCATGTGTGATTTTTGTGGTTGCCAGGCGACTCCAGCTGCTCCAGCCTCCTCCTCTCTGAAGGGGGATGCGTGGAAAACACACCATGGGCTGTGCTTTATCTGCCCCTGGGTTCTTAATGCTGCTAAACGTTACTGCTCTTTCAGCAGAGAGGTGTTTTTCAGAATCCTTGCAAACAAAAAAAATAAATCCTTTTTTTTTTAATTATTATTATTTTTATTTTTTTTAGAGGCTGGTGGTTCTGGTGCATTTTAAAATCAACAAAGCAGCTTGTTAATTCCGAGCTGGATCCTGGTGCTATATATCATTTATGTTTTGATCAAGGGAAAAACAGGTTGTGGAGGAGATGAAAAGGGAGATGACTGCAGGGCTTCTGAGTGCTGGCAGGAGGGTGCATCAGAGCACTTTTTGATGTAGTTTTATATAAGATAAGGGTCCTACATATGAAAAACAAACTACTCTTTGGTCCTTAATATTTCCTCCTTTGAGTACATGTAACAAATAAACTGTGAAGTGTATACAAGTAAGTGTAGTTGCATTTCCTGAGCATTGATTTAGCTTTTAAGGACATTAGCAAGGGGAATTTACAACCATTTTTTGGCCACTTTTCCTGCTGTATTGCAACTAAAGAGCAGATTAGATAACTGGGAAATGGAATCCATGTAACTAAAACAGATGAGGAATTTTTATTAGTCCTTTTTTTCCCTTTTATGCAGGTGTATAGGCAGAAGTTGCTTGGGGCACCAAGCTGAGATCTGCTTCTTGATATGCTTCAGGTAAAAGGCTGGAGGAATTTTAGGTGCTGATGCTCCTCCTGAGTTGAATTTGAACTTTCCAAAGCCCTGTAAGAGGATTCTGTGGAGCTGAGGAGTCACCTGGCTGGGACAGGCAGTCGGGGGTGCTTTTGGCATTTCCCAGTTTGTCACCTAATCCCTTAAGAGAAACTTTGAAGAAAAACTGCCCAAGTGAAATTATCCCAAGCAGACTGAATTAGTTAACGAAGGCCAGAGTGGTCACTGTTGCCCTTAAACACTTGGGGTCCCTTGAATGGAGGACATAATTTTTTAGAAATTACACAGACACTGACTGGAGAATTCATCATATTTTTCTAATCAGATAAATGCTGTGAGAGGATCTACAGATGAAAGAAAGCTTTTCCTTTCATCTGACTTTCTTGGGGATCAGATTTTTACCAGAAATTAAAAATACTGCACTCAGCCCTTCAGGGGTTGTTTTCCAGGTCTTGTCTCGACTAAAGATACTGATTTAATCCACTGCTCTGACACTGCTGTGTGATGTACTTTTATTTCCATGTTGTCCTGGAGACATTTCTCTTTAATTGCCTGCTGGGCCACACTGCAGAGTTGGGGAGTCCAGAGAGCAGATTTCTCCTCTGAAGATCTCAAGGTGTGTTTTTGGAAGGATAAGAGCTCAGTGTGGAGTGTTTTTTACCAGCCTTTATCCGATGTGTTTCTTGAGCCATTCAGGTCTTTCTACTATAAATGCCCACTTGAAAGGCCACACGTGTTTGCAAAGACTTGGGGATGGTTATGGGAAGGTAATTAACCTCTTTCTGTGCTCAGGGACATGAGTTTTGATGTGATTATGCAGAGTTGGTGGCCTCCATTGAAAACAGAAATCCAGTAACTGTGAAAGTTTCTTTTCTGGAAAAGATTTCTGCAGGCTGGGGATGAAAGCGTGGCTTAGCAAAGCTGGATCTCCTTCCTGGGCAAATAAAAGCCTTCAGTGTGAAAAAAATACTGCACTTCTGTTAGAGAAAGGAACATTTTCAAGACATCTTGGTTTATAAAGGATGATTAAATGATTTTTTTTAGCAAGGGGAAAGAAGTGAAAACCTTTCAGCTGGCCTATTAAAACAATTTTTTTGTTCTTTAAAAGCCAAGAGTAATGAATATCTCTGTGTAAAGATACAGTAAAGAATGCCTAAATGTCACTTAAAAAGGACAGTGATGCATAGGGAAGTACAAATTTTATTGAGCAGTCAAGGTCCTCGTGCTTCAGAGAAGCTCAATAAATTTCTTATGCAGTGCTAGAGTTTACAAGGCAAAAAAAAAAGGTATCTCAACATGCCTGTGGTGAGAATCCTCTGCACACTTTAAGTCTTGCTTCTTAGAAATGTGTGAAAGCAGGGAATTCTTGGTTTTCTTTAAAGCCAAACTGATTTCCTTCGGCTTGCAAAGCAACACTTCAAATCCGCTGCTGAAATGTTTAGATCACTTTAAATGCCAGTGTGTGTCCCCCTCCCAAAAAAAAATAAGAAAATGCAGCTTCCTCTTCTTTCTCTCCTCTCTTTGCTTTCCTGTGGCTTTTGTGGGTGTGTGGAGTGCCAGTTTGGGCACTGCATCTCTGAAGGCAGTAATAATTACGGCGTGTTTTCCCGTGCCCGTTGTCGTTGCAGGTGCTGAGGATGTGGTGATGGCGTTCTCCAGATCAGAGACAGAAGACAGAAGGCAGTAACTACGGGACACCTGAGCAACACAGAACCGGAGAGGGCAGCGAGATCCCTGAAGATAGAGGAGGATGGCTGAGCATTAATAAGTTCCTTTGCCCACCCTAATTGTCCCTTGGTATTCCTTCTCTCCTTTGTAGTGTGGTTTCCCTTTGCCCGACCCTCAGAATGCATCTCACAGCCATCCCTTCCTGTCAGATCCTGCTGCTCGGCCGGGCTGTGTTGGTTAAGGACAGACCTAAAGGGGTGGTTTGGGTTGGCTCAAAGGGACAGGCAGCGGCTGGCTAAAGGAAGGCAGTTTTTCAAACTTGACCAATGGAAACCTTTTATCTCAGACTTTATTTTGTATTTTAAAGAAAGTCCCTTGACATCCCACTTCTAAAGAAGCTTTTCATGCGGTGGTGCTTATTTAGGTCAAACTTGTGAATTTGAAGAGGGTTTGATTTGGCTGCGTAGAACTGGAAGCAACTTGTGGTTGGGTGACAATGCAAATGCTTTCCCTTCAGTTGGCTTGCAGGTATTTTGCTGACTCCCAACATTTTCCTTGCAGGAAGCTGATGTTTTGGTGCATTGGTTATTTCTTTATACTCACTGACTTTGGTGGGGGGTGGGGTGGGGAAGGAGACAGATGTGCTTTGCAATATTTATTACATCTACACACATATAAACGCTTGCTTTTGGGGGGTTGTTTTGGTTTGTTTGGGTTTTTTTTCCCCGATTGGCTTTGAAGTCATGTTTTTGATTTCCTCTTGGCTGCAGTGTTTCTGATGCAATCAGTTTTTCCACACTCAGCTGCTCTGTGGCCTCGAGCTCTTTTTGGGAGCATGTGTCGAAAAGCATATTTGGTTCAATAAATCCACCTGTTTAGGCTGGAATGTGGAGATTCCCAGCCCTCCTGGGCTGCTGGGGGGCTGTGCCATCAGCTCCTGGCACACCTGGCTGCTCAGGTGGCTTCTCCCTTTGCTTCTGACACAGGAGCTGTAGATGTTTTGCAGGAATTGCAAGAATGAGATCTATGGCTGTGACGTGAGTTTGCCAAATTTGTATAGAGAATATGTGAACTTGTTTAAAATAGTACAGAGAGTTCCACTTTAACCCTTTAATTGCTGCACAAGACCAGGTCTCACATTAGGAAAAATTAACGATCATTAACTTAAATCCAGCTTGCACTGGGGTTTAATAAACTAAGTTTCTGGTCACTTGAAAAATTGTACATGGCTTGCCTCCTTGCAGCTGTTTGGTGACAGGGAAATGATGTGGATCCCAAGATAATACCGTTTTCTTTAGGCACTATTCCAAGAGGCAGGAGCTGCATTAAGCTTGTCCAACACTGAGTGTACAGGTGACACTCTCAGGTTTACTCTCCTTGTAGCTGCAGGGCCTTAAAACACACACACAAACACACATTTACAGACTGAAAAACCTGCAGTGGAATTCCTGAAGTGCACTGACTGTCCAGGAATCTGCACATGGTCTTTAGCACTGCTGCCTAAAACCAAGCACTTCATTCTCTCTCATGTGTGCAGGTGGTTTTTACAAAACTTCTGGATTTTTGCTGTGGGTTGCACTGACTTTGAGATGTTTCAGAATCTATTAAAGCTGAACTCCATTCACCTGTTCCTGGTTCCTTTGGTATGGTTGTTAATTACTTGCAGTAGCAATTCTAGAACCTGCCTGTGACAACGTGACCACTTTCGTGGCAGGAAGTTCTGCTGACAGGATGCTGTTGTGGTGTCAAAATAGGGGAAAAGCTGGAGAAAACCATGGACTGTGTGCAGATGGAAGAATGGACTTGTGAGCAGAAGGAGGAAATTATCTTGAACAAATAAATCCTATGTAATGAGAGCAACTGTACATCTGTTTATGAAAACACTCCTTTAAATGCAGTTGCAGGTTTGTAAAGTTCAGTGTGAAAGTAAATCTCTTACCCCTGTTTGTTGGGGCCGGATGAGGAAACTTCTTTATTAAAGCAAACCAGGAATGAGCCCAAAAGGCTCTTTAAATTCTGACCTGGTTGCCCAAGAGGCATTCAGTGTTAACTTTGGTGCAAAGAAGGGCAGCCCAGGGTTAATTTGGGGAGGGGGGGTGTGTTTCTGGCTGGAAGGGATGGGCTGGATTGTGGGGGCCTGTCACCATCAAGCTAAAATGAATCTTCCGTGTGTGTCTATGGCATTCCTGAGCTGGTAAATCTTTTCAAGAGGAAAAGCGAAGTGTTTATGTGGTTTAATCTTTTCACTAAAAATGTAACTGTTGGAGGAGGGGGGAAATACAGTTTTTAATAGCTGCTCTTGTTTCATATTGATTTATTGCACTGTTGAACTGCCCAATGAAAAACACTTGCTTCACCTTTGTGAAGGACTTCCACAGACACTCCAAACTTGGGGTCTTGAGTAAAATGTTGAGGATATTCTGAAAAAAGCCAGTGTGTTGTATAATCACATGATACGGAATTCAGACACTGGAGGAGTTGTGGTCTCTTGAGAACATTTGTGCTCTGCCCCTCCCCTCTGGTGAATCCTTAACTTTCGACCAGGGCTGGAAGATCTGTAATAAAGAGCTCATATATAAATCAGGGAGAAAGTAGTGGCAAAGAGGTCTTTCCAGTATTCCCTTTGAATTATACTTCTGAGTATTTATCTTCTTGATTTCTTCTATGAAAACACAATCCCTGTTCCAGCCGTGGAATCTGGATTAACTGGGAGGTGGAGAAACCCCCAGGCAGTACCTGAGCGTGGTGGACTTGCTTGTTGCTTGTACAGATTTCTCAAGCTTTGCCTTTGTGTTTTGCCTTTTCAAGCAAACCATTACTACTAAAACTAAGAAGTACAGTGGTTTAGAGGTCAGAGGTGAGCACAGATCTAATTTGAAATGTGTTTGTGGGTAGAAAAGGCTGTGTAGTCACTACCAACCAAATAGGGCTTAAGGCATATTCAGCAAGGGAATGTAAGAGCTTCAGAGGCATCTTCCAAAAAACACTCTTGGGTGGTCTTTTTGGGAGACACTTTCCTTTAGATACTCAAAATGAGCTATTGTTCTACTTCTGTTGCCAAGCTGATCCTGTACCTCTCCTAACACAGTTTTCCAGAGCTTGAGGAGAATGTTCAGAGCTGAACCAGACCCTCCTCTCTCCCCACATGGGCTGTTTGGGCGTTGTTGTGGCAGAGCTTGGCCCCCTGTGAATGAAAATGAGACTTCACCGTTCACACAGACCTTGAGTTTGATTCCCCCAGGTCCTAAAATAAACCCTGGAGTAACAGAACACGTGAGCTGGAGGCACAGCAAGGCTTTGGGAGGAGATACGGCCTGGAAAAAGCTTGGACCACTAATAAAATAAAATAAGCTCTTCAGACTTTTTTTGTTCCTGTTCCTACCTAAGGTAAGTAGTTACTAGAAGTTGTATCCTCTTGGCTGTTCAGTGGCCTGTGGCAAAGTTTCTAACACTTTACCATTAAATCTCTTTCAGTTCCATAAAGTCTGTGTTTCTAATTCACCAGCAGCCTGAATAGTCCTGGTGAGGGCTGAGGATTAAATGGCCCATGAAATGCAAAGACCCATCACCTGTAGCAGAAATCATCCTAAATAAGACCTCAAGGTCATATGTGGGATATATTTCTGTAGTTATTGAGAGTCCCTCACAAGAACAGAGCAGGGCCATGTCTGAAGTTACCAGTGTTTTGTATTACAAGGGGGGGGGGGTGGAAAGGGCCAGAAGTTAAAAGCTTTGAACCAGATATATATATATAATGTGTTAGAAATTATTTTATGAAAGATACTGAGTGCCTGGGCAGGGAGGGGAAAATATGATTTGGATTCCTTTAAGATCAGTCCTTCAGGTTTCTTTGTGGTCTCTTGCCTCCTCAAGGACTGTGGCAGAGCTGACAGCACAAAAGGCTGCAGGGCACTGGGAGCAGCAGGAACCAGGAGCGCAGGAAGAACAGTTTCTGGAATCTTAAGAAATCTTGAGTTGTATTCAGTCTCTCCAAAACAAAGAGTCCTTAGTGAGTAGCATCCCTTCCTCACTGTAACCCATCAGTAACAAAGTGTTCCAAAGCTCAGTTGTTGATAAAGAGCTTTGTTAAAGCTGCACAATAGTTGTTTTAGGTGTAACAGGAGCACTGAAGCGCTGTAGAGTTGCAGCCTTGTGGGATATTTGCTGAAGGCAGTTGATTTTTAACCCACCTGACAGCAATATGGTACATCCAGCATCATCCTCATCCTCATCCTGCTCCACCTCCAGCGGGTCTGGACCTGTGTGTTGCCCAGTGCTGCAGTCAGAGGTGCAGGTTCTGTGCAGGGCAAATCCCTGCTCACAGCAGCCACAGGAAATGACATTTATTGCTTCAATTTCTTTGAGGTGAAATGTGTTTATTTGTTTTGTTTCATCTTCTCACAGTTGTTTTGTTTCTGACAGTAGTCTTAAAGATCCTGACAGTTAGGCCTGGATGATTTATTTTTAAATAAGGTCAGGCAATATAAATGGCCCTCGCACAAAACTAGTTTTTAAGGGTGTTAAAATGTCAAATTTGTGTAATCAGGAGCCAGGCACAGCACTGATGGGTGATGGGTGGACAGACTTTTCTCGCAGCCTCAGGTGATCAGTGATTTGCATCCTGCAAAGTCTGTACCCTGTGTATCTGTGAATTCTGGAGCAGTCACTAAATAGGTCACTGGCTTGCTGTGGTGGTTCTTCCTGGCCTGCCTCAGACTTGCTGTACTTACAGACACTTTGCACTGCAGTTTCCCTTAAAGCTCCTTGCTACTGCTGCTTTTCACAGTTTTACAAATACTAAAGTGCTGTACAACAGGGAGAACCATTGTTGTTACTTACCAGGGTAGGAACTTGGATCTGTTCCCTGTCAGACAGGTAGGTTCCCATCCAAAGACAGAAAAGAGATCACCTACTGCCTTCTGAGCTCTGCTTTCCTTTGCTCTGCAGCTGATTTGCCCTGAGCAGGATTCCTGCGCTACGCTGTAAACAACCTGGCTGGTTTCCCTTGTAGCCTAAAGCACTTCAATTTTGGGGATTGTTTATTTTGGAAAGGAGAAAAAGTGGTTTTTTGATGCTTTATAGCCTGGCCTGCATACAAGCTGCCTCATGTATCAGCATGAAACAGTTCTGATATTCTGTGCACTGAGCTTTCTGCTGCCTTCACGTTTTCCAGGTTAACTCTCCTTGCTGCTTGATGCTGATCTGTGACCAGAGGCCTGTGAGACCAGGAAATAAACTTCCAGCCTTTGTTTAGCATTTACAGTACTAACTCCAACCCAGATGTGAACTGATGCATCTAGACTTTAGTTTTTAGCTGAAAATGGTTACTGCTGCCCTTTCCTGGTGCAGTTACAAGTGCAGAAACCCCCTCAGGGTCAGGAGAGGGTCCTGGCTGGACCCTTGGCAGGAGCAGCTGCAGACACTCGAGCACCTCTCCCCACGTGTTGTGCCTGTCTCTGACACTCAGCACCTGATGAGCTCTTTGCCCACCCCCAGAGAAAAAAGCCCTTTACTCACTCTCTGAGTAACTCAGGTGGTTAACAGCTATTTCCCCCCCCCACCAGGTTGTGAAATATGTCAGATTAACCTTGGTACTTTAACTTGGTTCAGCTGAATCCTAAGGTTACATCTGCATTCTGAGTTGAGGCTCTTACAATATTAGGGACCCATTTAGTTAGATTTATGTTTGAATGGTATTTAATAGTGTTCTTGGGTTTAACTGCTGGTGTTTTAACCCCAGGTGGAGGGTTAGTTCCCCGTGTCTCATTTGCACTGCACACCTCTTTTGCACAGCTAATTTTGAATTTTGGGAGACACAAATCATCATTAAGTTGTACAGGCCTGTGGAGTTTGCACTGCAGTCCATGTGTTGTCACATAACACATTCCCACTGTGCAGTGAGGTGAAAGTAATTTTCCTACTCAGGGCATAACTCAGTACTCTCCTGGTGCTTGCAGTATTCAAAGTGATGGCAGGAACAAGGTTGACTGTTCTGCAAATACCTTTCCCCTGATGAGGGGAATTCTGTGAGATGAGCATATATTTTATAAATTCACATGAAGGCTGGATGCAGAGGATCACCTGGCCAAGGATGTGGCTCCAAACCCTGCTGTTCTACCTGGGGGAAAGGGGTTGTTTTAAGCTGCCAGAGGAGCTCAACAGTTCCTCTTGTTTCCTGCCCTTAGTGTCTGTTCTTTCAGAGAAGCTCAAGGCATAATTGTGGTCCGAGACTGCAGAGCAACTTGTGACTGGAACTGAAACGGAGCTGAATAGTGCCTGGGTTGCAAACAGGAGCCCTGTGTTCAGCTGCAGGAGCAAGGAAGTGGCACTGGAAGTTCAGAGTAAGACTGTGGCCACACTGATGGTTTTGGGGTTTGGTGTTTGACTGTGAAGGGATGGAAAGTTTCCATGCTTTCAGGGGAGGGATGGCACTTCAGAAGAGAGCGGCTTGGGATGTTGTTACTGTGTGCACACGTTTGGCCCATGAAATAGGAGAGTGTGTGAAGTTACCTGATCAAGGAATGACACAGGAGCTCATGTTGCTGCTGACTGTGCACTGTAATCCCCGCTCAGCTCTGCCTGTGACCTCCTAATCACAGGGCACGGTGTAGATTGCACTGAACGTGATTGGAATGGACAGTGGTAGCCAAGCATTTCCCTTCAGCCTTTTGTCCTGTACCTCGAGTGCCTGGAGCAGCCAGACACTGCCTGTGCGTCCTGATGGATGTGAGCAGCTCCAGTGTGTGCTTCTGCCTGGGCACAGCCAGGCCTGGGCTCCTGCAAGGACAGCAGTTCCCAGCAGAGTCTGCGCTCGGGGGTGTGTTTTTTAATGGCTCCATTCTGCTGAATCTCGGGGGTGTGTGAGGAGGGAGATGGGGCAGGGCAGGAAGGGATGAGTTTCTGTAGGTGGAAGCACGGGGGGACAGTTTTGCCTCGCTGTTGTGTTCTCATAAGCCTCTTTGAGCCTGCAGAAAGATGGTAATTAAACCAGACAGAATCTTAAGCTTTTGCCTTGCCTCGCCAGCAGCACCAGACTTCAGAGCCTCCCTCTAAAAGGAGCTGTGCCGTGTGCTGGTTCTGTACATGCTTAGCTGCTCACACCATATGTGCCTACCCTGGTGCCTTTTGTTTTAGTCTGACCTTGACCTCGAGGTCACAGTCTCCTGAAAATAAATGGGGCGTGTGGACTCACCCTGGCTGGTGGAGCTACGTGAGCATTTTTACCTAGTTTTTTGTTTGTTTGTTTGTTTTCTCTCTAAATGTAGCAAAGTGTAGATGTCAGAGGAGTGGAGCAGTGCAGGAATTTAAATGAAATCTTTTCACTTGCAGTGCCACTGTCTTGCTTCCTCCTTCTGAGCTGGGTAACTGAGAAGTGTTTAGATGAACTACATCCCAGTAACAAACAGGAAAGTCTTCCTAAGGGTTTTGCGGACACCACGACCAGCAGAGCTGCTCTATAGTAGTCTAGCTTGGTACCACTGTGTATGCAAAGATTCCCAGCTCATACCCTTCTGCAGAGAACATCCTTTCCTCCGTTCTTGGAGTTTTAAATAGAGAATTTGTCAGGAGCAGCACCCTGACTGAAGTACTGGTGAGACGGATCACAGAGAACAAGATCTTTGGCGTAGTAAGATCCCAGAGCTGGTAGTGCTCACAGCTCCAAGTCAACACCTTGAATCCTGCTCAGACAGAGGGAACAAGAAATTCAGCTGTGTCAGGTTGCTGCAGAGCAAAGCCACAAAAATACCTTTGAAACACAAGTCCTGTTAGATATCACTGAGGGATCATAAGCAACGTTCAATCTGCAGGATTAGGTCATGGCTGAGTGGAGCTTAAATTGGTTCTGTAATTCTAAAATGACATTTACTGACATCTTTGCAGGAGAGGCCACACTGCTTTTGTGATCTGATGGAGAGTGTGTTCTGCCACCTGGGTAGAAAGAAGAGGTCATGTGTGTTGTTTCTTTTAGTCTCCTGTCTTGACAGAGTGCAGAGAGTTGGTTCTGTCTGGACCTGAATAAGTCTTTGTGAAGGTTGTTAGCACCATTCTTGCTTAGAGCCACTAAAAAGAGGGGGGAGCAGTAAGGGGAAAAAGAAAGAGATTAAAGAGGGAAACCCAGTAGGTTATAAATGCATTTTCCTCTATGCTGGAGGTTAAATAATATTTTATGTGTGTGACACAGATACTGTGATTAAGGAGCTGTCAGGCAGAATGAGAGCTGGGCAGCAAAAGGAGCAGAGATGCTTGAGGGAAAAGGGTATGAAAATGTTCTAACGCTGAATTCTCTTGTGCATATCTAGTGTGTGATGTGTGCCTTTCACTCCAAAAAAAAAAAAAAAGCTATTCTACAGATATTTAAGGTGTTTTTCTCCTTCATTTCTTAAGCATCTTTTCTGTCTGAGATGTCTCACTGGTTACCAGTGACGTTACTTTAGAAAACTAGTAGCTCTAATCTGTGCTGCTACTTCAAGGTCCAGGATTAGGACTGTAGAATGGCATATGATAATCTTGTACATAAATCATGGCTTTAACAAATGGGGAAGGTTTATCCTGTTTACTCAGTTGCAGACAGACAAGCTTCTCTGCGTCTTGCTCAGTTTGAGGACTCCTCAGTCGCTGCGGAGCCTCTGGAATTTCAGCTGCCATCGTGTGCCCCCCATTCAAATGGGTGAAACCTGGGCACTCCGACTCATTTTTAGAGCAGGTCAGTAAATACTTGACCTATCCTGAGTCGTATTTGCATGTTCCACAGATGCCTGTCATTCCCAGAGGCTCTTCCTCACGCGGGAGCTGCCTGTGTAAGCTGGGCTTCAGACAGGATGATATGCCTGTCTCATCTCATAAGCTTTTTACTTACACTCAGTGGACAATGTATCATTGAAGCAGCAGTAAACAGGGAGCAGTGTGTGCTGGTAGCATGCACTACAAAGCGCTGCACTTCAGTCATTTAGCACAACATGGGATTTAAAGCCCCCCCTCCACTTCCTTTTGCAGAAGACAGTGTGTCATTCCACTGATTCAGCTGATCCACTTTTGACAGACACGGAATACTGGATGAAGCAGAAGGAGAAGTCTCACATCAGAAGCTTTTTGTCTAGGCTGAAAACAAGAGGAAACTTGAAATGTTAAAAGGTGCAGGTGGAGTGGAAATTCATGGCTGCTGAGTGTTTGAGTAGTGAGATGGTCCTTGAGATCCTGTTTGGTCCAGCAGAAGTGGATCCCACAGACGAAGTGGGCACATAACCTTTCCAAAAGAACTCATGAGAAATGTTTTATCTTCCTTCCCTGAGCAGAGCAAAACATGGAGTTAACAATGTAATGGATGCATTAAAGCAGTGCACCTTGGGATGGGGTAATTACTCTCAATGACTGAGATTGATTTACGTGTATTGGGGTGGTTGGGGAGGGAGGACACATCCGTCCTCACCTTGGTGTAAGCACAGCCCGTGGTGAGGTTGGTTCTGCTGGGTACATGAGCCTTAGCTCAGTGTCTGTTTCCTACTCTGTTAAGACAAACCAGCTCTTTGCTGGCTCCCTTTCGGTTTAATGTGCTCAGAACACCTCTGCAAAAGGCACTGAAGAGAATTCTGCTGTTTTCCTGCCGGTGGGAGGTCAGCGGCTGAGTCAGTGACAGCAACAACCCTCTGTCCATCCCCAGAACACTATTCCACTACTTCAACACACCCTTCCCGCCGCAGGACAGTTCGCTGTCAGCATTTAACCATCCTCTTACTGCAGAATAGCCAAGGGAAGCAGCATCCAGCTTCCCCAAGGGCAGACGACACGTCCTTGCAGGGAGACTGTCTGCCTGGGAGCTCCCCACGGGGAGGCAATCGGCCCCTGCCACTGGCAAGGAGCTCCCACTCCCCCGGCACATTAATCAGGGCTGACTGTTCCTCTTAATCCCCTGATCCTTTCCATACGGCCGAGAACACAAGCGGCGTGTTCGCGTGTTGTGCCCTTCTCCCCTGGAAATGGGGCCGGCCGCGATTAGATGGGTGGGTGATCAAAACGTGATTAGCAAATCTGCAATTAGAGTGGAGGCCAGGAGGGCAGTGGCTTTGCTGCAGAAAGGGTCACCACTGGTATCTGTCAGAACAGAAATAAGTACGGGAGATGACAAAGGATTTAGCTGCGCTCCTGCCTGATGAGACTGTGACTTAAATAGCCAGGGCACCCTGAGGAAGGAGCTGGGAGCGCTGGGGCCTTAGAAAAGGAAGGGGAGGGGAAAAAAATAAAAGGGTGTTTTCTTCCTCACCAGATAATTTCAAAAAGGACTTTTTTAAGGCACTAGAGGTAGATTATGTAGGTAAAACCCAGCCTCAGAAACTGGGATGTCTGCATCAATTCTAAACCTTGTCCCGGACACTTTTTGTGGCTGATCTACAGGAACTTCATCATTTCCTTCAGCAGCCAGGCAGTTACAGGTGGTGCAGGTCTTGGCCGTGCCTGGCTGAGGTTTGGGAAGCTTTGAATGTACCAATGTGTGAAATGCTTTGGGACTATGTGGAGAATTGGCTGTGGAAGCTGTGGCCTCAGTGCCGGGTGTGCTTTTGGGGTCACCAGCAGTGCAGAGGAGCCCACGTCCCATCTGACACGCAGAGGGAGAACAACAGTTTGTGGGAAGCCATTTTGCAACACGAACAATGCATGTTTTTAGCTTACTTTTGTGGGCCTTAAAAAACCCCACGAGATTGGGAAATTGTGGCAACCAGAACTCTGTCTCAGAAGAATCATTTGATAGAATTGATCCCGTTTTATCCTGCCTAAATAATAGTGTTCACATCAGCTTCAGAGACAGCAAGTGGGGCCCATTTACAGACCATTTGCTCCTTCTTTTCCTCCTTTCCCAAATATCCACTTGCAGAAGAATCTTTCTTTCCCTAGTGGGGCTTTTTTAGCTGTAGTGGTGTATGAGGCCAACTGGAGGTTCCAATGTGCTTCTAGAGAAAACTATAGATAGAGGAACAATCATTTATCCTTCAGGTAAAAAGCCAAATTTTTGAGGTGTCTGTGCCTGCTTAATTTAGTCAAATCTACCCAGCTCAATGAATTACAGTAGCAAGAGTGCTTGTTTTGTTTTGTTCCTTAATATTCCTGGGGAATATCTGCCGAGTGCTGATTTGTGGATGATCTGTGCAGTGATAAACCATCCTGGTTGACCCTTTGTAATTTTTTTTTTTGAGTTTCGTGGCTGTCAGTGGGAGATCAGAGGTGCTGGTAACAGGGAGCCTTTGAACATGTCCTGGCATTGCTGGGAGAGCCGTGTGTGGCAGTGCCAGCCCAGCCCTTGTGGCCCTGCTGCTTCAGCCTCGTCGTCCTGCTGGATTCAGAACTGGAGCTTTGTACTTTGGGTTCATTTTGCGAGTCTCCGAGATACGCTGCAGCTCAACAGGAGCATCTGCTCTTCTTTTTGCTGAAGAACATTGCTGGATCTTCTCTGGTACAAGCTCATTTAAAAACCTCATTGCTTGATTTTATTAATATGTAATGATTTGGCTCCTTTTACCTACAGAAAATGACTTACCGGTGTAAAATGCAAGAATATTGGCTAACGAAAGGGGAAAATAAAGAGTATAATTGTGTTAATTATCAGAATACCAGACATGTAATTAATATGCCACAGGAATAAAGAGCAAATGTACTAATAGCACATAATTGGACTTAAACTACACCCTTGGTAGAAGCCTCTGCAATGGAACTGTTGTGTTTGTGCTCCTTTTCAAATTAGCAATAAGGAATAAATTAACATCCATTTTCTTGCCCATACAAAGACAGAATCATATTGTGGGGCCGCGTAATGAATTCAGAGAATGCCTTTACATTCCCATATGGCTCTTGGGGAGGGGAATACTCATACTCATGGCTCTGCTCCTCTCCCTTGCAGGGAAGGCAGGCAGGGAGGAAAAACCTCATTGTGTGACCAGATGTTTCCAGAATACCACGAGCCTAAAGAGTACAAAACACATCTGTAAGCTGAGAAATTTAAACCTTGTTTTTATGAGTTGGTTTATCCATCCGTCCTTTTATACCTGGTATGTTACTGGGCCGTGTTGGCAGATAAGGAAATAGGGTAGAGGCTAGGCGCTGTCCCAAAGGAAGATTTGGGATAGAACTGGGAAAAAAACCCATAGTTCTTCTCCCTTTTTTAAAATCTGTATATCTTCCCCCAGCATAAATCACTAGCTCAGTTTTCTGTGTAAATCAGGGAGTTAAAAGCAGTTGTTGACATGGGCATGGCCCACTGTGCTGCTCTTCAGAACAGGTTAATGCAGTAATTGATGGAACAATGTATAACCACTGGAATCCTTGTTTTTTATGGGCATACATTGTAGATAGCCTCATCCAGAGCACCTGACTGTAATTCTTTTTTAATTGAGCTAGAGGATGATTAGTGAAATAACTTATTCCTGGTGCTGCTTCACTTAGTGTACTCTCTGTAGTGGTGTCTTACTAAGCTTTGCAAATAATGTATTTAATGCTTTTCAGAGGCCACAGTGGTTTCAGGGGCTTAGGAGACCTCGGTACCCCTTTAAGTATTGAAATAATTTTTTAAGAAACAGGTCCAGTTTCATTCAGACTCCACTTCTATTTATACAACACAGCTTAAAGTAGCCATTGTGGTATTTGATGCAAAGACTTTTGTTAATAAAGCCTAAATGTTATTGAGGTCCTTAACGAGTGTTGCTTTTTAGGTAGAGACTTGAAAGCCAGTCTGTTCCAGGTATTTCAAGGTATTACAGCATTTCTCGATTCAAGGTATTTCAAGGCATTGCAGCACTTGTTAATTTTTCCTCCCCTTTTTGTGCCCCGCTTTCCTAAATATGCAAATGGAAAGCCTAGAAATTCTGTCTTATTCAATTGTAATCCACCCGTCACCACAATACCCAGACACCTGCCTTTTACTTCACAGAAGTATTGTGAGGGTGCATTAATTAACGCTTGTAAATGCTCGGAGATCCTGGGATGGAAGGTGCTAATGAGTTGTAAAATATTATAATGATGATGCAGAATATTCAGTCTCTCTTTGTAAGGCAAGACTTGCATCTTGCCTTCATTGCTTTCGTGTTTTCTGGATGCATATTTTGCAATAGAAGGTAAGTCTGAGCAGGAGAAAGGATTGAACAAGGTGGAAAGATTGTTAATGCTGCTGGTTTTCTTCTGAGGGAGCTGGTTGGTTTTATGTACTTCTTTGCTTATTGAATTTTCTTTTTGTCCCTCTGATGAACCTGTACTTCAATGGCTTGTTGAGAATTCTCTGAACGCTCAGAAATGTCAGGGGAGAAGATTTTCTTCCTCAGATTGCCAAGGCCTTCATTTGCATCCCCTGAATCAATTCTCATACATGATCAAAGCACTTCTGGAAATTTTCAAGTGTGGGGAAAATCAGTCCTCTAATTCTTTCTCCTCAAAAATATACAGTTGGGTTCCAACGCATTAAAAAATAATAATAAAATCTTCATCTACTGAATCTAAACCCGCATGAGTTTTATGCCTTTCCATGTTCAGAGTGTGTATATTAGGGACAGCAAGGCTAGGAAAGATCTAACAAGTCATCTATATGTGTTTTGTCTTCGAGCTGGCAGGGGAATTGCTCTGGCATTTTGTTGTGGAATTTTGTTTTGAATGACCCAAAAGATGCCACTTGTGCCTGTTGCCTCACAAGAGTACTCCGGGGTCTCATAGACCTCAATGTGCAGAATTAATTCTTTATATTCATCCTGAATTATCTTTTCTTTAGTCTTATTATTGTTTGTTCTTCCTGCTTGCATTAGACTGATAAAGCCATGTCAGAACCAAAAAAAATACTAAAATACAAATTCCCCAAATACCTTGTGATTCTCCTATTGCTTCCTCCAGTGGGAATGGGAGCAGCAGGAGTGGAGCTGTGATACAGCTTCTCAGAAGCTGCTCTGTTCTTGCCCTCATCTAATGTTGTACAGGCAGCTCTCTCATGAGCTTAATTACTGCACAGTCTCTATGGCAATTGGTCCCCTCTCAGAAGTGGTTTCAGGGCAGCTGTGATAAACCAGTGGAGGAGATAAAGCTGGGTTCTAACTTCTTGTTAAAAGAGATGATCATCTGCAAACCAACTGGTGTGCAGACATTAATTGCACGGAGATGAAAACAAGCCCACACCCGGTTCTGGCCTCTTTATTTAAGGACAACCATTTTCTCAGTGCAGTTCTAGACTGTTTGAAGTTTGGGCCCTTTACCTATGTGTGTCCTTTTAAATGAGTCCAAGTCGAATATCCAGAAGTAACCATGCATATTCTGTTTTTATTCGAACCCCTGTATGATCCTGAGCTCCAAGAGCCAGATCCAGATCTGCTGCTGACTTATCTGAGCACGTCTCTCTGCGCCCTGTGTTTATGGTGTGCACTGCCTGCCTTTCAGTACCAAGCAAATGCATTCATTTTTACCTATCACCTTATCTTTTCTGTTCTGGCTCCTCAGCTCCATTCTGACAAGTGCAATAAATGTGTCCTCCTGGGTCCTTGCAAGCCGGGCATTAGTCACACTGTGCATTTCAAGGACATCAGCCCGATAGGTTTTCAGCTGAAACAGAAAACACGTTCTGCCAGGAGCCATTTGTTCCAGTTTTGTTGCTTACCAATAAAATAAAAATCAATGGTTTTTTGTAGCTCGAGAAGCAGGTCATAGAGTAGGAGGGAGATAAGTGGTAAAAATTGAAGGTGCTGAAGCTGGTTCCCTGAGTTTCTCTGAAATAATGGCATGTGGCATTTGGGATAGAGTGAGAATCCCTGCCAGCGTGGGAAAGGCAGTTCCCTCTGGCAGACAGGAACAGGACAGCCAGTGCTGAACAGCACGCAGGGCTGGAGCACAGCAGGTCCCACACCGGGCGACTTAAATCAAATTTAGTTTTGTGAAACGAGAGGTGTTTGAGGGGACGTTGTATTTGCTGTACTGTCATAGGAAGTGCCAGTGGAAGGAACGTCAGCGGTGACACGGATCGGGATTTCATTTGGCTGCCTCCCCCCAGGTGCAGAGCCCATCCTGTCTGAGTGCTCAGCCCCTAAACTGCCCCTTCAAACCACTTAGTCATCCGATGAAACAAAGCCCTCTAACTGATCCTAAAATACAGACCAAAGAATTGTTTGCTTTACTGAATCAGTGCCTTAGTCACAAGTGACTCGGAGGAGTTTTGCTTAGAGAGTGAAATGCCATCAAGGCCTTCTCTTTCCTTGGAAATTTTCCAGTTTCAGCATGACTGATTCAGCTTATTAATTCATCTGAGCTGGTAGGGTCATTGTGTAATAAATAAGGTTTACCTGGACATAGCATTTCTTCTATTAAAAATGGCTTTCCTTCCTAATTCTGCAGGATCAGAGTAATTTAAACAAGTCCTGATGGTAACACTTGAGTCCTCTTCTGCCTGTGGTCCATGGTGCTGTGCTTTCTCCTGCTGTAATTCATGATACAGCCCAAGGGAAATACAAAGCTCTTTAAAAATGTGGTTTTGCCACCCCTAATTTTGCAAAAAGTGTTTTATTAGAGTATGTGTATTTGCATGCCAACTGCCCAGACTTACAAGCCCCTTCAGATACCTCTGTATTGACATTAAAGCTCTGTCCGCAGTTAGATTCCTAATCAAAATCCAGTATTTGGGTGAATACTGGGTATGTGTTTATACCATGTATTCATCAGTGGGCAATCACCTTGTAACTGATGATATCTTGCCTTACAAATCTTTACTAATGGGGTGGTTCTCACTCAGACACTACCTTAGTAAGCCTCCTCTGAGAGTCACACTGAGCTGGACAGTCCTTCTACTCTCCATACAAAGGGAAAACACATCATGTAGCAGACTGTCAGCTGAAGCTGCGTTGGCAGAATGTAAAGACTCAGCTCTCTGACAACAGATGGGCTCCAGGCTTCTTCTGACATGATCTGCCATCCAGCATATGTTAGCCAGGCTGAGAAATCAAGGGGGTTTAGACTGAGGCTTTAGCTTTATTTAAAAAAAGAAAGATGTCTTCGCTCTTGATCGAGCAGCTGCCCTACAATCAATGGAATAAATGTGGAGTAACTTGGTTGGTTGAGGGAGAGCCCCAGAGCACAGGACAGTAATTAGGGGTGTGTTCATTGTGTTGGGCCACAGGGTATTGCTCTTCAAGTTCCTTCTCTGCTCTGCTGACATCCGAATACAGCAGGTAAAGGTGGTTGGTTTTGAGGATCGAAGAAGCAGAACATCTTGCCTTTGGATATCCAAATGCACTGGCTTCTGCAGACCAGATTCTATCACCTTGTGAGACCTCACTGACTGCTCAAGGGCAGTGAATAAATTGGTTTCTCACCTTTGGGTTTCTCACCCCATCTTGAGTGTGGGGTGAGCAGGGAAGGGAACAGCCCTGGGCTTGCCTTGGGAGGGAGGGGGAGGCGTTTCCAGCACAGATCAATCTTGGTATTTAAATTGCACAGTGCTTTAAAATAAGGAAATACCACATCTCTAGGATCCTGAACATTCTGGACTTTATTTTTATTTCACTGTGGGAGTGAAATGGCTAATAGGTACAAAGCGTGAGTAGTCAAACCTAATTATAAAATAAGTTGGTTGTCAAAACTCTGATAGTGGTGAGGCAGTTTTTTCCCCTCTGGTGAAACATTTTCTAATTGAAATTTTTCATCATAGAGCAAAGAACTTTTGTATCACAGGACAAGACGGGAATTTCTCCGAACGGGAGTAATGGGCTTTTGCCTTAGTAAAAGTCACTAAAGCTACATTAGACAGGTTTCTCACTGTGCAGGGCGTTTGTCTGAGCTGTGGATGCTGCTGTTCCTCCGTCGGGGCGAGTTAATGCCATGTCACAGCACAGTCAGTGACTGCAGCGGGTGCACCCCGGGAGCCCCGAGGAGCCCCTTCGGCCCCCGAGCATCGGCTCGGGGCAGCACCACGAGGCACTGAGGGGCATTTATGTTCAAAGAGGACGCATTTCTGCAGGACTGCACGGCTAGAGCTAGGAAAGCGTGGCGAGAAGGGGGTGCTGGGTTCATGGTTGGCCTTGATATTGGAGGTCTTTTCCAACCTAAATGACTCCACGGTCCTGTTTGTTCCTGGTGCTTGTTGGAGGCAGGTGTTGGCAGTTTGTTGACTGGGTTTGTGCCTCCTGCTCCCAGCACCTCTCCGGGGTGCCTTTGGCACCATGTTGGGTAAAAAACCAGCTTTTTTGTCTTTTTGCTGAAAATATCCGCGAGCGTTAGGGCAAAAGCACTTTAACAACTTTATATGGTGTTTAATTATTTCTTAAAACAGCTTTATATTGCATTTAACTCAAGTCGACGGGGGGCTTAATCAGCATTTACTAAATCAGCCGTGTGAGGTTTGGGAGGGGGGGACGCCCCAGTTTACATCAGCTGGGCGAGGTTTCAGGGGGCACAGGTTTAAATCAGCTGCGTGAGGTTCCAGGGAGCCCTGGGGCTGAGCCGAGCCCCTCGCCGCGGCCCCGTAGCTCGGTTCAGTC
>VZRE01013479.1:121090-183689 GCA_013396775.1 Cephalopterus ornatus
GGTCCCGCGGGCAGACCCGGCCGGAGCGGGGCCGGGCGAGGCGGATAAACCCCCCCCAGGAGAGCCCCCAACCCCCCGTGCTGCCCGGCCCGGGGCCGAGCCGGAGCCGGTAGCTTGGCCAGCCCTTGAGGGTTCGGCGGTGCTGAACGCGGCCTTGTGGCTATTGATTATCCCGAGGAGCAGCGGCAGCAGCAGCGGCATCATGCGCATTGCGGGGCTGCTCCCGAGCACAGCTCAGCCAGAGGCTCGGGGACGCTTCCCCACCTGAAGGTTACCCCTGGCGCCGGGGGTGCCGCTCCTGCAGGATTCGGCCGGTCTCTGCGGATGAGATCGGAGGTCTCGGCGTTGAATCGGAGCGTGGATTAGAAGCTCGGCTGTAAAACGGCTTGTGAATTCACTGGAGGGAAGTTCTCGATCTAAAAACCAGCTCGTTAAAGGCACATCTTGCTGCGGTTTCCCTGTGTAGGATCTAGAAGCTGCTGCTGTAGTAAGTCGTCTGCCAGCTGTTCAGGCAGTGGCCATCATTTACCTGTCTAAGATCTCTTTAAGTACAACCTATTCACAAGCACCCACGGTACCATTAAATGTCACGTTTACCACACCGGTACAGAAGCACAGTGGCGTTGAATTGCTGGCCTTTTCTGTCCTTTGAAATTAGGAATAAAACTAACGACAACAACCATTTTCAAAGAAAGCTGGTTCGTGCTTGGAAATGGTGAATTTGGGCAGCGTTACCCAGGACAGCTCTGTTAGGGCTGCTCTTCTGCAGCTTGTTAGAGCCTGTACCTGCTTTCAGTCAGATCTGCAGAGCTGCTGGACTGCAGGTCCTGATCTGTTAAACTTCATCACACGTAACTGAGTTACAGAATGAGGTCTGGCTTGGCTTAGGGTGTGCAGTTGCCTCGGTCCCTGTGACGTTTTGGCTACTGTAGGTAGGCCTGTTAATAGTGTTAAGTGAAGATGCATTTAGCGACAAGTAAGCTCTGGAGAACACCTGGGAAGCTACTGGGGCAACTCTTTCATTTCCCCGTTAGTAGGAGGGGCATTTGTTTGGAAGCTTTTTTGGTAAGCTTTCCATTTTATGCTGTATTGTCAGTTCCATTTCTTTTCAAGTACAGCTTCATCTTTTTTTTTTGTCTGTGACTTTAAAAGTCCGTGTTACTGAGGTCGCTGAGATCTGTTGCAAGTGGTGAAAACGGAACTGTGCTTGGTTTAATAATGGGCTGGGAAGGATTCATCAGAGTGATGGATTGTGCTCTCCAGTCCTGCCATTCCTGTGGTTGGAAAACACAGGGAGTGAAAAGTGGTTTCTTTTTTGATGATGGAAAGAAATGGAAGTACCGTTTGGGGGATGTGATTCTGCACAAAAGGCAGGTGTGAGCTACCTGACCTGCCACCTGCCCTCAAGTTAAAGGGGTGCAGAGAGTGGTTTCAGGTTCTGAAGAGCCATGTTCTACTCCAGCTGATGCAGAACTCTTAATTCACCCGAGTTTATTTTGTAATTGATCAAGTTGACCCAAATATTTCAAAAGCTTGTTGGACTAAGGTTGCAATAGGAAAGCAGTAGCTGCAGTGCATTCAGTTTGTGAGGGTGTTTCTCACCAGAGCTGGATGGGGAGTGGAGTGGAGAGAGTTTCCAGAGGAGAAGGCAGTAATGGCTGCTGCTTCTGCAGTTCCTGACCAGGTAGATAGACCTCTGCCTTGGGGCCCTTCCAATGTACTGTCATTTAGGAAGGGTATTGATGAAAATAATACTATCTTGAGGGAGCTTTGCTGATCTGTGATATTTCAGGAAGTTATGTGGTGCTGTGAATGCCTTCAATCTAAACCACAAACCACTTCGTTACTACCACAGTCTTACTGCAGATGTTTCTTTGACACAGGAGCAGCTTTTATAATATAGGACTGGAGATTAGGTTTCTGTCTCCTTCCTAGAGGCAAGGAAATGTAACACTACCCAAAGCATTATGAAGAGACAATTTGGCTATTTATGGGGCCTGGTTTTTTTTTACTCTCCAAGTGTTTCTGAAGTTAAAAGACCACTGAGAAGAGACAAGAATTAACCAGTGCTAGACCTTTCTATGGTGCATAGTGATTGGGAAAGCATTATATACGAACATCTGTTCATGCAAACAGTTTTAATCTCTTTTTCTGTATATACTATTTAAAATAGTGGAAAATGAAATGAGGGAGAAATAGTGTGGGCAAACATGGTTTGCACTGTGTGTTTGGAATACTCTTGTGCCAGTTCTCTCATGTTATTGCCAAGTTAGCAGGAAAATTCATGGACAGAAAGTTTTCTAGGTTTAAAAATGTATCTTTGGTTTGAGGTGTTAATGTTTCTGCAGACACAGAATCACCAGTTTGAGATTGTTGCAAGCAGCTGTTTTTGAGGAGCAGGACTGAAGCTGAGCTTGTGGACTTCCACTTCTCATGGAAGTCAGGAGGGATGAAGTTAAACCCAAGTCAGGCCACAGCTCAGCATAATGTGAGCATCCCGTAACTCAGAACCCTGGTATTCCGGGTAAAGCTGCGTTTCCTGCCATGAAAACCCAATAAGTGATAGCTTAGTGGCTTGTGGCTCTGCAGCAGTTCTGCAGAGGAGAAAAAGCTTGTGCAGTCATTAATGTTCTCTGAACAAAAAGCACTTCTACCATTTTTCTGAGCCTTATCTCATTCTCTTAAGTTTCATTCGGAGGAGTCTCTCTGAGATGTGGTTTATGGCATTAAGGGCCACATGTCTTGTAGAATTATTGCTATTGGCAAAGACAGAAGTGATACCTCAAAACATGGGGGAGTTTAAGGAGTCGGAAACCTTCATCCTAAATAAATGTTGTTTTGCTCTCTAATTCATTTGATTTGTACTGACTGACTCGCATTGGCTTCAGCAGGGACTAAAACCTCCTTAGGAGCCTTTGGGAAGGATTATTGGAAACCTCAGTGCCTTTGAAGAACTGTCTGTCTGTCCTTTGTTTATAGCATTAGGTCTCATCTCAATTGCTTTGTATGCGATTGAAAACAAGTTGCAGCTACTGCTCCCAGCGGGTTTCCCTGTTTTTAAATGGAGTCAACAAGTAGAGCCAGAAGTGCCAGCTACACCGAGATGATGTTGGCTGTGTTTGTAAATCCTGTTCCCTTTCAAGGGGTGAAGTGTATAAATATGACACCAGTTAAGAAGTAAAGGATTTCCACTCTTGCGCTGTAATTAGCAGAATTTAAGATAACATTTATTAATTTAATGTTTATAGTTAGGGGCTTATGTTTTCTGTGTAAGTCTTCTGTTTGGTGTAAAACATTTTAAATTTCACTTGAAAAATTAAGGCTTTGTTGTCTTAATCCTATTTTAAACTGTTTTGTGCTCGGATCTTTGTTTTCCCTGCCAGGCTTTTATCCAAATTGAAATTTGGTTGGTATATCCTCTGTTTAAGGTCTTTGGCACAACTGAATGTTGTGGATAATAAAAATTGCAAATAATTTCTAATCAGTCCTTTACACGTCCCTTAGTTTCGTTCAGGCTTGTAGCAAAACTTCCATGTGCCTTTGTACAAATAACATCAGATTTAGGCAACTGGGTCAGTGTAGAACAGGAAACTTTCTGTCAGTGGTGATAAACCACAGATTTTTCCCTATGCAAAGCATAGTTTAATAAAACCTGTTGAATTCTTACAGCCATTGGTTTGAATATGGTGTCTGGAGAATTGGTGTTAGTTGTACAAACTGTAGGCATCTGGTATTTATAAATATTACCTTGTGCAGCAGCTGTGCTCCTTAACTGTGGCAGAGGGTCCAAGGTAGGGATCTGGAACTGTGGGATGAGTTTGAACCACCTGATTTTCCTTCAGCTGGGAACTGTCGAGGTTGATGTTGGTGGATGTCCACACCCACACCCAACCCCTCTCCTGGGGCATCTCCTGGAGATTCCAAGTGAATCTCCTGGATTCGCCCTCCTGTATTTTATTGCTGCTAGAGTTTTCCCAATAATGGAAGTGGTAGTTTGTCTTGGAACCCCATCCCATAGAAAACAAAAGCTCTGTGCTATGAAGAAACTCGGCTTTCAAGCAGAACTTGTGTTCGATTTTATCCCACTGTTTGTACCTGGTTGTGGGTGATGACTTCTGATAAAATTCTAGGTGAGAGAAGACCCAATTAAATAAACAAACCCAGTAAATCTTTTCATTGCCACTGATATACATTTCAAGTTGTTTATCTCCAGAGTTAATCCTCAGCCTCTTCTCCTGGAGAAAGGAGGCAGAGCTGGGAGTGCTGGGCAGGACAGAACACACATTGTAATCAGGCCATGCTACGCCCTCTCTTATTCAACTTTACTTTCAGGGTGGAGAAGGCAGATTTTATTGTGTAGATCTTCACCACTTGGCTGGGCCGTGTTTTTCTGTAGTTACGTACAACACAAACTTGTTCTTTTAACGATATTGCTTGAAATTTCATCAGAACAGTACTAAATCGTGAATATTCAAGGTAAGACATACCTTAGAGTTCTTACTGTCTCAGTGAGAGGTATCCTTGTGATCTCTTGCATCAAGGGGAAGACAGTTAAACAAAAGAAGTACAGTAATCAATTTTTGTCAGACCTTCAGGACAGGAGTTAAGGACTGTTTACTCAGTTCACGGGGTGCAGTTCATCTGTATTGACAGAGAATAAAATTCTGTTTTTATGAGCGTTCCTCTGAATTTTTCATGACATCTCAAAGGTGAATTTTAAAAATGAGTATTTTATGTTTACTGTCACTAGATTGAATATCTGCCTTTCAAACTGTATTACTTATTGAGTTTAATATGTTTTACCTATTAATTCTTAAGAATTTATTTTCTCATGGATCTAATTCTGATGATATGCAACGTGGCTAAAGAGCTCTGTATATTAGAAGTAGTTACATAGAAGAAAAAGTATTTTCAGCTGCAGTCCTTTGTGGTTGAGGTGTGTCTAAATCTTCAGTTGCTTAGGTACCAGATCCAGTTTAAGTCAAATGAACTGCTGACCACTTGTAAGAAGAGAACAGAAATCCTCAGAAAGGACTTTGATAAGTACATTTAATTTTAATATTTGCTTTCAGATTACAGAACTGAATTAATTCTGATTGTCTTAATAGCTTCTGATTAAAGTTTCCATACTAGCCCTAAACCCCATTTCCCTGTTACACAGTCATTTGCATTCATTAATTCCTTTAAACAGCAGGGAAAGGTTGCTGCTGGTTATCTGATGGATTGGATTCTGCAGCATCAGCCATTGCTCTTGGGAAGCATCCTTGCTCTGAGGCACATTCCCTTTGCTGCAGAACAGTCAGGAAAGCTGCTCTGTTCTGTTTCAGAAGAAACTGGGCACGTTTTCCTGGAGCAAATGGGGTTTTAAAGCCCTGTGTTGGAGGCACACGCCCCGTCAGGCACCAGTGCCCTTCCCCTGTGGCTCAGCAGCAATTATCTGTGGATAAACCGAGTCGGACAGGAGGCTGGTGCTCACCTTGTGGATGAGTGTTCCATCAGGATTGGCAGAAGGAAGGCTCTGGCAGGAGCTTTACCATTCAGTTTGCCACCTGGAAAAAGCGGAATGCTCAGCTGTCCTTGGAATTTCTTCCTGCCCACTAAAAGCTGAGTAGAAGTCGGTGTTATGTGTTGTGCCAGTGCAGCTTCCCCCACTTGACTGGATTAAATGCTCGTTGGGATTTACAGCAGATTCCAGTTGAGGCGCTTACAGATAGTGTGAATATTGTATTTCAAGGAAACCAGTGTAGTTTATCCCGGTTAAATGGCGAGAGATTAACAGCTCAGGGCACTTTGTTAGTGTCAAGCTTGGAATAGGCCAGCTCTTCTGGTTTGATTGGAACAGTCTGGCTTTGGAACAACTTCCTCTGTAGATTGCAGGAGTTTTGTGACAATTAAACTATCCTTTCCCCGTTTTTGGCCTCTTCTCAGTCCAACATTTAATAATATTTAAGCTGTCTGAGATCAGAACAGTGCTTGGTTCAGTTTGGATGAAGGGAAGCAGGAATGTGTCGCTCGAAAGCTGTGCCTTGTATTTCAAATGCTGGCTTGAGAATTCCTTCCAGTGCGTGGTTGTGCTGGAGTCAGTAGATCACAACTACGGATAACAGACCTTTCCTGGATATTCAGCAGTAAGTTTGGTGTTTTAAAATCCAGTGATGTTCAGCCTTCGTACACACAAAGGGAGATAAGCTTTATGTTTTAAAATCTGGTGATGTTTTAGCCTTCTAAAACACAAAGGGGTTTAAGCTTTATGATTTTATTGTCTGCAGCACAATAAAAGGACATGACTTTGCTTTCAACTGGGCCTGTTGTTTGAAGGTTCACTAGACTCTGCAGATGCTCAGCATGCTCATAATTCTGTTCATATGTGGTTACAGTACTTCAAGGATTTATAGAACTCCCTACCCAGCAGTAGTGGGATTTAGTAGGTTGCTAGATTAGGAGAAGGTTTCTCAGTGCTTTAAGTTGTTTTTTTTTTTTTATTATAATGTACATTCAGAAGCATTAGAATGGAGATGGAGGGTTTTTTTCTGGCAGAAATCTCTTCCAGGATTTTATACCAGGTCCTTGCAAGGACTAAGATAAACAGATGAATGGACTCTGGTCTCATCAGTTGGGATGTAACTGCTCCAGATACATGGAGAAAAAATGCACAACTGTGACCTCCTTGTGCTCCTAAAGCCAAAGCTGTGTTGGTGAGACACTTTTCTTGAGACCAGGTTTGAACTGACAGACAGATTTCCGTGGGAGCCTCAGGCTGCCGCAGTTACTGGCACCTTCCTTCCCTCTGAGGTGCCTTGGAGCACGACCAGGGTTGTTGTGACACAGGAGGGTGCAGCACAGGGAACCTCTCTGGGTAAATACAATAATGTGGTTGGCATTTAACTGGCTCTTTGGTGTGCTGGATATTCAAAGCGTGCCTATGGAAGCAATAAAGAGCGTGTTGCCATGTTGAGTAAAACCACGAGGCAGCAATTAAGCACTGTTTGCATTAAAACAGTTTGTTGTGAGTCCTCCCTTGGTGCGTTCTTCTGGATGAAGATGATATATCCTGTCTGCTGTTGCTGCTAACCAGTAAAAGATTGCACATGAAAGCATATTGGGAGTGTTATGGTTTCCTGTATGAGTTCTCTAGGTTTAATTGTTTATTGAAGTGTCCTTTTGGCACTGTTTTGAATTCCCCTGGGTAGCATGTGGCACATGACATGAATCCATTTTAGTTTGTGGGAGAGGCAGGATTCAAAAGTCTGGGTTAGCTTTACATCTCTGCCTCTTGACAGTCTGCTTATATAATTCTTCAGAGGTGAAAGAGCAGGACTCAGCTGTGTGAAAGTGTTCTGGCTGTGATTGCACAGGCATTTATTTCAGAAGTTGTAAGTCCTTGGTCTCATGAAGACCAAAATCTGGGTGATGTTGCCTATTGAATGCTGTCTGGTGCGTTTGCTGTAACCTCCAGCAAAGCATTTCCAATATTTGACTATTCACCTAAATGTGCTCCTCAACAGTATTTAAGAATCATGAGTATGTGGTAGCCCAGGAGGGCTTTTTAAGTGACAGATATACATCGCCCGACACAATTTAGGTGAAATGGATACGAGTCGAACCTCAGCATGAGGAGAGTTCGACCAGGAGAAAGAGGATGTCCAGCTGTCAAGAAGAATTAGTTGTTACACCACAGGTACTGGTTCTGTGGACTGTGGGCTTTATGTATCTTTGGGAGCCTAACATAAAGCTAAATATTTAATGATCAAGCTCTCTCATGTTGGATTGTCACGTAGTAGATGGTAACCTATTAGATAACATACGATTTTGTCTTGCATCTTTGGTGATGTACCAGAACAAACCCTTTTTGCCAGGTGACAAGGAGAGATGTTGCATTTCTAACCAGTCATCTGGAAACAGGCCCAAGTGCTCAGTTTGCAGGTTCTGTGCAGATTGAAGGGTGTTTTCAGGGGCAGTTTTTAGTGAGGCTTCCCTGTTTCTTAAAACAGCTACTGAATAACTTATGTTTGGTCTCTTTTCCACCTTTTCTCTTCGTAAAAAACCCCCTACATGGCAAAATGCTGAAACTAGAATAAGCCTTCATGTTCTGCAGAATAGTCCACCAGCTGGATCTCAAGTTTTCCAAGTTGGAGGGAAGTAAACAAACCCTTGTATTATCTGTCGGCTGGTCTTTTCACCTCTGGTGCTGAGCGCAGGCGTTTCTGGTGTCACACTTGGCACCGATGGCACCGGCTCCCCATCACTGGTAGAAGGTTTCTGAATAAACCCATAAATCCCAGCAAAGTTAGAAACTGATTTAGATTCTCTGAGTTACTTTTGGAAAGCCTACGGGGACACTCAGCCCTTCTGAACATACCTAGCCGGGATTCTGTCTCAGATTTTTTTTTTTTTAATTTAGTAAAACGCTGATTCAGAATTAGAAAAATAAAAGAGGAAAACACTGGGGAAAAAAAAAAAGTATTGCAAATAATTTTTTAAAAGAAATTATCAAACAGCTTGACTTCATACTTTGTTTTCCTTTCAGTTAACAAGCACAAGCCGTGGATTGAAACCACCTATCATGGCATAGTTACAGAAAATGACAACACGGTGCTCTTGGACCCCCCGTTAATAGCCCTGGACAAAGATGCACCTCTGCGGTTTGCAGGTAAGGAATTCCTCTGCGTTTCTGGTTGAAGAAGTAAAAATGCTTTCCTGAGGACAAATGCTATGTGTTAATGTGTTTCCCCTAACAGGAGTTTTTAGATCCTAGGAAGTCTTTGTGCAGGGACCAGAGTTTTATTTCAGATTTACAGCTGTATCCAAGTATCCAAACCAGAGATCTCTCTATTGCAGGTATTCCATGCTGCTGCAATTTCATGTATATATGTTAATTTTTCTGGTGTTTTGTTTTTTTCCTCAGTCCTCTATATTCCACATTTCACAGCATTCAGTCTGGGACTTCTGAAACAATGGTTTTCTTATCATTCTCAAGAGAGTTTTTGGTTTTCTTGTTGTTTTTGATTTCTGTCTTAATAGAGTGAAAATGCTGATTAGTAGAATCAAGATTGCATGTCTGTGATAGGTTTAACAGTCTGGGGTATTTAAAAAAATGGATGACCTCTTCTGGCCGAAGAAAAGGGTTTTCTGCTCTAGCAAAGAATATAGAGAATGATGCACGAGATGTTTGCAAATTGTGGGTTAATCCTTCACTTTGAACATAGCACTGAAAGGTGACTTTTTTCTTACAAACTTATGCAGCAGATTTTTTTTTCTGAGAACTGCTGTTTAAAAATACTGAGTTCATGATTTGGATGCAGTGTTGTGGAAAGTACTTTTTTTTTTTTGTAGTTTGACCAAGTATTAGAAAGATGTGTTTGAAGAATACCATTGGGCATCTGCAGGTGTTTAAATTGCTTGTAGCGGATAACACAGGCTTAAATTGGATATTTGCAAGAAGCTTACTTGGTTAAGTAAAATTTGAGAGCCGAGAATCCTAAATGGAATACCTAAAGGATGTGACATGAGCCATTTTTGGGAGCATTGCTTAGCCTGGCTTCAAGGAGGAAGGGATAGAAAAGGAGAGTAATTAAATTAAATTAACAGCCGTTTGAAGTGTTCAGCACTGCAATTGTGTGCCGCAGTGTTATGGCACTTTGGGCACAATTTTCTTAAGAGTGGTGCTTAAAGTAACAGTTTTGTTGCATTATCATAAGGCTGTAATTATCTCCAAGGAAGTTGGAGGTAATGGCAAACTTCCTATTCAGAAGTTCAGAGATAAGGGTAAACCTCTGAAGTGCAGACTTTTTTTCATGGATGCATGTGGCTGAGGCTCCTCGGGGATCTTAACTGGAAATAAAACTGCTGTCTTTGTACAGAAACCTTTTCCTAATGAAGAAGCTTGTGTTGGGATACGTGAAATACGTTAAGTAAAAAGAGGTTTGGGAAGGCTGACTTGGGTACTCAGTGATGAGGAGAACATCAGTCACCTCTCACAGTTCTTCAGTGCTTTAAATGTAGGTGCTGGTAGTTTGGCAGCATTGAATGGATTCTGAAAATGGCAATTTTATACCTCCTGGCTAGTAATGTTTTCAAGAAAATCCTGTCAGAGTGTTTTCAAATATGTTGTCAGGTTTGCAGAGGAAAATCTGATGTCACAGCATCGCTCAGATGAGCCTTTTTCCGTTGGGTTGGTCTAAATTGGATAAACCTTTCATTTAATGAACCTTTTTACCAACTGGGAGTTGGTTTTATTAACTGTTTGTATAAACTGTGTATTTTGGCTTTCAAAAACTGACAATACTTAAGCCAGCAGCAGCAGCCCAGTAGATTTAAAGAAATCAAATTTTGAGTATTAGCGCATTAAGGTTGTGAAGAAATTCTCCATAATTGGGTTTGAATTGTAGGAATTTTGAATGCTGTGGGGATCTGGACAAGTATTTGTCTGCCATTAAATGGAACAATACTTGACTGTGTCCTTGAGGAGCCCAGATGACTCTGCTCCCAGCTCTGGCTGGGGTGCTCTGCTCGTGTCCTGGCACACACAGTGGTGGAACTGGTGTCCTGCAGCATCTCTGGGGGTGTTTAGGTGAGAGAAGCCCATTAGAGAAGACCAGGAATGTGTTTTCACAGCAAAACAAAGCATTATCAGGATTCAATGGACCTGTTTCAGCCCTTACTGGTCTAGTCCTACTTATAAACCAAATTTATTCATGCTTCAAAAGGCTGGATATTTTAATTAACTGTGCCCTCTAGCCGAGCTGTGAAACTCCTGAACTGTGTGCAGGTTTAAGAGATTTTAAGTAGAGCTTTTTGCTTTATTTCAATTTCGAGCATGTCGAAACATCTTAAAACTACTTCATTTAGATTCTTTGTGGCACGTGAACTGTGGGGCAGGGAAAAGCAGTATTTTATAGCTTTGCTCCCTCTGTGCTGTGGGTAGGCTCCAAAGATTCAGGTGTGCAAAGATAAGTAAGGTTATAATGACATTTATTTCTAGCGTTATTTGTGTGGTTTTAAATCTGAAATGACACACTTTGGAGAACAGAGTTTGATGTCGTGCCAGGTTGCTCTGCCAAACTGCCTGACATGTAGGGACCCCGTGGAATCAGTCTCTTGCCCCATGATTGTTACAGATCTACTTGAGGAGACAATGACCATTCTTGTTTCTCAGTGAAACTCTTGCGTTGGAATTTGATCCTAAGTGGTTTTGCTGTAAAAAATAAAATAAAGGCCGGCTACATTTTCTATTGTACGTTGGAGTAATTTGTGTCTAAAATCAGTTGGACGTCTGAAGCTCTCAGTGGGGATTTTCCCCTGTGCTGTGCAAAAAGGAGATGGTTTTTTATTGCATTTGAAGCAGACAGTGTTAGATCTGGATGCCTCCACAGAGCTGAATGTGTTTTGTTATAAGTGTAAGGCAGGGTCTCGCTTGGCCAGATGTTGGAAATGTTTCCCTTGCAGGAGGAAATGTTTCCTTGGCTTTTTGATGTGCCTCTAATAGGGCTTTAATCCCTCTTCCCTCACCCCTAGAGAAAACCACTTCTCAGCCACAATCCTTTTATTTTCCCCTTGCTATTCTGGGATGCAAGAAGTACTTTTGGGGGGGGGTTAGGAATTCTTTGACTTAAAGCGTGAATATGTGTAGAGCTCTGGAAAGGATCTCACGGAATCTCTGTTCGTCTTTTAAAAAGACCCCAAAAATCCATGAGGCCCTCGGGTCCTTCTCCCTGGGGGCAGGTTCCCATGTTGGGGTGGGAAAGTGCTGATGCCTCCAGTTTGTTTAGGAACGACAGGGCCCAGCTGGGAGAGGGTTGGAAAGAAATGGGATGGAGAGATGAGTGAGAAATGCAGAAGTCCTTTAGGATCCAGGGTTACCGAATGTTTTCTGGCTAACACAAGTTCCACAGACCTGTGTTATGTGTAAAATTAAATGTTTTTTCAGCTGTAAGTACAGCTGGGTGAAACACTGTAAAGTGCTGTCCTAGTTATTTAGCTGAACAGTTTCCAACATAATAAATACAAGATAATTTGCAGTTTGATCATCGTTCTGATCCTGGCAGAGGAGAGAATTTTATTTCAGTAATGTATCTTAGTTTCAGAACGAAATGAGAATAAACATTAAGCAATGACTGTTCTGAGAAACGTGTGGCAGGGACTGAGCCCAAGTGCCCCTCAGACTGAAGCTTTACACCTTGAACAGCACCTGGAGACACACAGATATTTATTTACTGGGGAGCTGATTTCAGGCTTATGCTCAGGAGCCAAAACTAGGATGCCTGAATTTCCTGGCAGCCACCTCGGGGTCGGTGCCAGAGCTACAGGTCACTGTAGATGATAAAGAACGGTCCAGTTTTTAAACAGCCCTCCCCTTTCCCAAACAGGTAATTGCTCCATTAATCCACTCCTCCCCCTTCTCTCCATTCGAGGCTTTCTGCTTTAATGTTCCCTTCCAGTTCTTTTGTTCCTGTAATTCCGTGTTTCACACACAGTTCTTGGCTCTCAGAGTTCCTGGAAGGGAGCAGGGAGGTGGGTGTACAGGAGTTAGGATACGGAATATGTAAAAGCTTGCAGTTGGAATGTCACTTCTGGCTGATCAGGGGTGTCAGCCATGAATTTAAACAGTGCAAAATTTTCTTCAATGATCCTATTGCCAAACCACATTAAAATCTGGGATTATATTTATATCCTGCATAAGAATAGACTGAAATAAATTATGTGGGTGCCACAAGAGGCAGCATTCTTGGCGTGTTGAAATAAAGAGCTGATCATAAATCCAGGGATTACCTGAAGTGAGTTTCAGGGAAAACCTGTTGAGAGCTGTTTCAGAAACTGGCTCCTTTTAAAATGGACTGGAAATCATGATAAGGTAATTTTTCTTACTTATATTTCCACTTCAGTATTAAACTGTAAATTTGCCTTCAGTAAAATATTTCTCTGTAACTATAGTGCCTCGTTTCTTTCTGAGGCCACTCTGGGATGGAGACTTGAAAGTGTTTTTCTGCAGGTATGAGAATTAACAGATCTGGTAAAAGTGCTTTTGAGGGTACAGGTTTGCTTTGTTGTACAGGAATTCAGGTCAGAGATGATGGTAATCAGGAAAAAATCAATGGAGCTGCTGGATAATGTGTAAAAGGTGGTAGTTTGGGTGTTTAACAGATCATGATTTCTGGGGGTTAACTGTCTTTCTGTTAAAACTGAACCGTTCGAAGTGGCTCTCACAGTCACGTCACGCCCCTGCAAAACTCTTCATATCCAAGGCCTCCTCATAAGCCTGGGAGATCCAGGACACTCTGGAGGCTTCTCCTTCCCTGGGGTGGCTGGAGGGGGCAGTCGGGCTGCTCTGGGGCATCCTCAGTACTGACACATGGATATTTTTGAGTCCCTGCATCTTTTCTGCCCAGCACTGCAGTATTTCAGCAGTAGGATAAAATGGTTGCTTGTTTAACCTGGAAAAGCAGAGCTCCCCCGCTCCTCATTCCTTAAATTAAGATTTTATGTTCGTTAGGATCACAATTTAATGTGTATGTTTTTTCATCGTGAATTATGGCAACGCTGTCAAGCTGGGTTTGCAATTTTGCAGATGCTGGGGGTTCTGCAAACTAAACTGAGAAAAATTTATGTGGAAACACAAAAATCCCATGGCTGTTCTAAAAAAAAAGATACCTTTTTTTTCTGGAACTCAAAAGGGGAGTATGAAGTTTTTTAATGGTAGAAATGTGGTGGTTTCAGTATTGTAGATAAAAGATGGTTTCAATTATCTGATATGTCTTCTTTAAATAGTGTAGTATAAATAAATTCAGATCAGCTCTACTTTATGGATAGTTATTCATCACCATGGAATTTTGAAAATATCTCTTGTTTAGCAGGTATGTTTTTAAAAAAAAAAAGAAAAGGAAAAATGAAGAAAAGTCTTTTGATGAACTTACTAAATACTTCAAAATTCTACAAATGGCAACCTGGAGTGAAAAGATTAAATCATATTTAACATAACTAAAACTCTAAAATTGTAACAGTTGCAGCAGATCACCACTGGAATTTTAAAATACAGTTTTCCCAAAGCTTTTCTGTGTAATGTGTGCATCTTTCCTTATTTGCTCCCATTCAACCTTTCCTGTTACTGACTTGGGTTTATCTTTTCTCCCTTTAGAGAGTTTTGAGGTGACAGTCACCAAAGAAGGTGATAAAGGGTTCTTTCTATCCCTTTTATGAATATTAACCTACTAACTTTGGTTATGAAATGGGGAATCAGCACTGAAACAGAAGATCCTGTCATGCACTTTTGTCCCATTTATTCTCCCAGTTTTTTTCTATTTTAAAATATATTGATAAAAACCTTTATGTAACCAAACCCTTGGTTAGAAATATCTGTAAATCAGACATCCATTTGAACCATTTGGGATTATTGCACCTTGCATGGACACTGAAGGAGTTCGTTTTGGGGAAAATTAGCATTTTCTGATATCTTCACTTCCAGCTTTTTTGGGACATCTGAAGTTTTTTCAAGTGCTTTTTAAAGTGCTTTATAAGTGCTGAAGCATTGCAGCCCCTTCCCTGCAGAACATACCCTTCAGTACTTACTTCATTAGTTTAAATATGAATCAACCCCACCTTTTTTTTTTTTTTTGAAAACCTCTAGACATGTTTCCAGCAGGAGAGCATTCTTGGTACTATGGTACCACTGCAGCCGTAACAGCAAAACAGTGGGTTTTGTTGGTGTAAGAAAATCACCTTCAAAACATGAGTTATAGAGATGAAAACGCAGTGTGGCGGATCAGACAGCTTGAGTGGCTTTTGTTGTGTGCTGGGCTTACCCAGCTGTGCCAGCCTGAGTCTTGTAGTGCAGTCTGAGGCTTAGATGTGTTTAAAAATGAAGTACTAGGGACTGCTCTTCCAGGTTTGTAGGATGAAGGGTTTGGGTGGAAGGACAGCCTCCTAAATCATCCCACATGAGAGCTCCCTTGACTGACATTTGGCCCGTGTTAGCAGATAGCTGTTGAAATGGATGCCTGAGAAGTTGGTATTTCTACCTTTCTCATTCAGTAGTTCATTTTGATTCCCTAATTTTAGCCAGGTACATTGCACAGGAAGACTTTGCCCTTTGATCCGTTGACAGAATTTCTGTAATTATGGTGCTGAACCTGTACTCGGAGCTTTCTCATCCCTCGAACTTGTAACTGTGCATTTTAACCTTTTGCTCTGGTCAAAACAAACCAGCTGCCCAGCTATTCCCAGTAGCTTGGCGTAGAAGACATTCCCAGTGGCCTTGGCTGCGTGCTCACATAAGATCTACTCTTACCCTAGAGCTATCTCAAGTACTCCTGTGAAATGCCTGTCTACATTTCTCTTTTTCTCTTTTGTACTCCTGCATGAATGGATGCAAAGTAAACAAGTTGCTTGGAAGGGCAGACGTTTTTTGCTTCTTTTTTACTAAAGTTCCCAGAAATCACCCATTTTAAAGCACAGTGCTGTTGCTTTGTCCACAGACCCTCACAAACCCTTGGCTGCAAAATATTCGGTCGTTTATTTTGTATTAACGTGCCACAACGCTCTGCCGGTTCTGACCCCTCTTCCTTTGGCTCTGTAGGTGAGATTTGTGGATTTAAAATTCACGGGCAGAATGTTCCCTTTGAAGCAGTGGTGGTGGATAAATCCACTGGTGAGGGAATAATCCGCTCGAAGGAAAAGCTTGACTGCGAGCTGCAGAAGGACTACACGTTCACCATCCAGGCCTACGACTGTGGGAAGGGACCAGATGGGGCAAATTCCAAGAAATCCCACAAGTAAGTAAAATCTGGGCTGGGCTGAGGGGAAGTTTGGTCACGAGGGGTCTCCTGCTCGAGGTGGTCTATTGTCTGTGTAGAGTAAATGTGAACCAAGTGTTTATTCTGGAAGACTTTTGTCATATATAAGCCTGGAATCGCAGGATGGGTCGGGCTGGGAGGGACCGCAGTGGGTCATCTGGTGCAACCTCCCTGCTCCAGCAGGATCATAATGGGGATAAAAAGAGCAGCCAAGTGGACATGAACTGCTTGGGCATCCCTTCATTTGTATTTTATGTGGCACTGCTTCATCCCTTGATGCCTCTGAATTTGCACTAGAAGGTAGTGTGGGAATAGAAGCAGAAAAACTGTTGATACACTTAAAATCTGGCTCGAGTTGATACAGAGTTTGTGTGGGATACCAAGCCTGGACGTTGTTTCAGGATTCAGTTTCTAAATCCTAAAAACTGGTTCAAGAAGTCAATCTGTATTAAGCTTAACAAAATGCAAAAGAAGACACGTTGTTATCATTTGCAGACAGCCTCACCAGAAGAACCCCAGATCAATAGCACGAGGGTCATCTCTGCCTAGATTAAAGAACGGGAACAAAGCAATCTTCAGCTAATCTTTATCTAAGGAAAAACCACAATATAAAATACTCTACAAAATCCACTTGAGAATAACTGTTTAGCACCCTAGTGTAAACATCTGCAGAGCATGTGGGAGATGAGCTGCTGTGTGAGGCAAAGGAGGGAGTGAATAAGATCAGGAACAGACTAGCAGAGGTCAGCTTGGTGACAAACACAACCTTGTTATATAGAGCTGTGTGCTTCAAAATAGGCAACAGAACCTCCTGAAGGATTGCACTTATGGAAAATAGCTGTGTCCTTAAGCTGTTTGGTACTCAGTTTGACTTTTGAAAGAAGATTTCAAAGAGAAAGATGGCCACAAATGTTTTGTTGGGTTGGCTGAGTTACATTCTTTGTTCACTTCCTTCTCCTATGGAATTCATCTGTATTTTTCTACCTGTGCTGGTTGAGATAAAAACTATCCTCTGATGGGTCTAGTAACGATTAGGATTATCCAAATTCGTGGCTGTGTCATGAACATCCAGCAGCACATTCTGCTACTGTCCTCCCACAGCAGAATGATGGGTTTCCACAATCTACACCTACAAAGCACTGTTCATATTCCCCTGACCCATGGCTGGCTGTGTTATGGGATTTTTTTGTGGTTTTTAGCAGTCTTGGAGTGTAGCTTTGCAAGTCAGAAATGTACAGTTTGTTTGGTGCCTTTTTTTTTGGTGGTGTTTATTTAGCACATAGGATAAAATAAAACCTTCAGGATCTTTCTCGGCATAATCATTAGGAAACTTCTGCTTTTATGGAAGGACTGTAATTGTTGAATTCTATATTAGTTACTTGCCAGCATTCATCTTTTCTCCTTGGTCAGTGACAGGAACTGCTTTATTTTTCTTACTCTATGTAAACCAGCAATCAGTGACAGGCATGAAAGGATGGAATTCAAGATCCAATCTGTTTTGGATTATCTAGCAAGCTGTATGCTGTGTTAAAGTGTAACTGCCACTTCTGTGATTCTTCTGTTTAAATTGTCTGATTTCTCATTTCTCCACCTAACAAATATGCCTGTTCTCCCTGACTTACACAGCTGAGTACTTTATTAGCCAAAGAAAGCCAATCAAATGCACTTGACTGAGCTCTTAGTCTAAGACCAGTCTTAACTGTCACTCTTGTTCACATAAAATAAAATTTGGGTGTTCATATCAAATACTCTGACAGCAGGGAAGAACTAGGATTATACTGTTTTAACAAAAGTGAAAAAAAGCCTATTTTGTCACGGCCCTATTTTGTTGCAGTTCTGTAAAATGGTGCCAATTTTATGGTTGCAATACAAGGGTTTGAATGCTATTTGCAAATAAATAACAGTAGTAAACAATAACGTAGAATTGCGCTGATTTATATAGCAACACACTGGAAAAACACCCACTGTTTTCCTGGTTAGGGTAGTTTTGAGACTGTTGGCTTTATTAGTCATTTCTTCCTGAGGGCTGGAATTCCGAAGGATGGGTTTGTGTGTGGAGAAGAGCGAGCTGTTGTGGCAGAGCCCTGGCCCGGGCAGGAGCTCCAGGCTGACCTGTGCGTGTTGTTCCAGAGCCACAGTCCATATCCAGGTGAACGACGTGAACGAATACGCCCCGGTGTTCAAGGAGAAGTCCTACAAGGCCGCGGTGATCGAGGGCAAGAGGTACGACAACATCCTCAAGGTGGAGGCCGTGGATGCTGATTGTTCCCCGCAGTTCAGCCAGATCTGCAGCTACGAGATCGTGACTCCAGACGTACCCTTTGCCATCGACAAGGATGGTGAGTGCGGTGGGAATTGCTGTCGCCCGTCACCCGAAGAACAGGGCTCCGACGGGTCAGCACAGAAGTACAGCAGGCCGGTGTAACCCCTCCCTGCGGCACAGTTAAACAGAGGTGTTCGGTCTGAGTTAATAATGAAAAGGGAGATGTCTTTCAAAGCCGATACCACGAGCTGTTACTGATGGCAGGAGCAGATGGGGCGTTGCGTCTCTGTTCTTTGTAAAATGCTTTTCAAACTGAAGGAAATGTAGTGGTTGTTTGATGTTTTAAACCCCCTCTTAGTAGGTCTTTTTTTTTCCTATTCTGTAGTAGGATAACTTGTGCTAATTAGGTTTCAAAAATGGGATTCCACACGTGTGCTTCACACATTTGAGATGCTTATGTGTGGCTGGAGTTTCGTGGTTATTGCTTTTGATGTGTAGTGATTTGTTGAGGTCATTTCCTGACCTCCAGTGATCTGTGGACCCTTCAAAAACTATAGATGATTTTAGTGGTTCAAGCAGGCTGGTTAAGCAAAGTGAACAGTTTTTAGTGGGCTTTTAGTTTGAGATTTTTGGGGATCCACATTGTCAGTGGGTTTGCAAATTTAAAAAAAGATAAGAGGATGCTAGCATAATCCAAACAGTTTATGTATCAGTTACCACCCAGGAGCAGTTTCATTTTGAGATAATATACTGTCAAGAGCCTGAAATGTATATACCTGCAGTTCTGTGTCCGTGTGCTCATCTCTGGATTAATGTAATTTGTAAGGATCTGGGCCTGATGTCTGGCATTGAAAAGTCAAATAGTGAAGGGTAGTTCCCTCACAGGTGTGTCTGTTAAAATCTTGGGTGTCTGTGTGAAGTACAGCACTGGCACCTGAATGCATTTAATGCAGCAATGACCCCGAGAAATGATATTGATGTCTGATCATTGCTTTTTTTTGTGTGTGTCAGGTTATATAAAAAACACAGAGAAGTTGAGCTATGGTAAAGAACATCAGTATAAACTGACAGTAACAGCGTATGACTGTGGGAAGAAGAGAGCTGCTGAGGATGTGTTGGTTAAAATTAGCATTAAGCCTACGTGCAAGCCTGGCTGGCAAGGTTGGTTTGCTCTCCTTTATCTCCGCTTTTAGCGTTTGCTGGTGCCTTCAGTTAAACACGAGACACCTTTAATATTGTTTCTTTGGATAAATACACAGGTTGGAGCAAAAGAATAGAGTATGAGCCTGGCACTGGTTCCTTGGCTCTGTTCCCCGGGATGCATTTGGAGACGTGTGATGAGCCAATAACCTCAGTTGAAGCAACGGTGGAACTAGAAACCAACCATATTGGTAAAGGCTGTGATAGAGACACCTACTCAGAGAAATCCATCCACAGGCTCTGTGGTAAGAATGCCTTTGTTAAACTAAAAGTGGTGTCTGTTGCTTACTAGTTTGTCTTTGAATTTTATGTTAGGCCACAGATCAGTGAGTAAATCTGGTCTTCATTTGCATGTAGTTTCCTCCAGCTTGTTTCCTAGCAGGCAGTGAAATTGCCTGAAGGTGACTTCTAAAATAATTCTCAAGTGGGGTAAAGAATCTCTTTCCTCTGCCTCTCCACTAGCTTGTGTACACTAATAATTTCCCTCACATGAGAGTCATGTCCAAGAGCTGAAAGAATGTTATCTGGGTGAAGGGTGCAGCCATTAAAGGCTCTCTTTCTTTCATGATGGATGTGATGGCTGCAATCTAAGAAATACACGGTGAAAAACTAGATGAGAACACCAAAAAAAGAGTGGTTTGGAGAAAACAATTTACTTGCATCAGATAAATTCATCCTGTGCTTGCCCCAGGAAGCCCTTGGCACCCACTTATGCTGCAGTTAAAGGCTTTATGAAAAGCTTATGAATCCTTTGTAGCCGGTATGGAAGAATTGAATTTTACAGGACAAATTATCACTGATTTATGTCTTGAACTTCAGTTGAAAGTCTGAACAGTGTGTAACCCCAGAGACCCAGGCAGTTCCTGAGCTGTCCCCTGATTGAGGTCAGTGTGACGTTAAGAAGCGGGGAAAGGACAGCAAGCCAAGAATCTGCTTCTGACTCTTCTGTGATTAGACAGTGAGCTGGGAGAGGATGCTTATGGACTCCCTTCAGCTGCGTGAATATTAGACTTTCAACTGGTACAGTGTTGAGAGAAAGGCATCACAGTCACAGGTCTGAGGGACAAGTGGCATTAATGAAATGGTTCCTGAGATAAGGGTGGCAAAATGAGGTTCTACAGCTGTAGAGACAGTAAGCAAAACAATTTCAATGAGCTTAGTTAGTTGCTTACCCAGAAGCTAAATTTTTGGAAGTCATCACGATATCAGATGTCTGTAATTAGTGCCACATTCTTTCAAAGGAGAATTGCTTGATGTGTGGTGAGTGGTGCAGAATCCTCACAGTGCTGAAAATTTAGTGCTCAGAAAAGCAGTTTGGTTTGAAACTAGCAGTGGTCTTTCTAAGTTTCTGTCTGATTCCGTTTTGGTTGTAGGTGCTGCTTCTGGCACAGCTGAGCTGCTTCCCCCTCCAAGCAGTGCTGCAAACTGGACCATCGGCCTTCCGACAGATAACGGCCATGACAGTGACCAGGTCTTCGAGTTTAACGGCACCCAAGCTGTGAAGATTCCAGATGGTGTTGTCACAGTCAATATGAAAGAGCCCTTCATGATCTCAGTGTGGATGAGGCACGGGCCTGGAACCAAGGAGAAGGAGACAATTCTGTGCAACTCAGACAAGACAGGTTTGTCAGCACTTCATTTATAAACAGCCTTTTGGTTGGTTGGGTTTTTGTGTTCTGTGGCAGAACATGTGACAACCTTCAGGTTTTTCTCTGCCTTTTTTTTTTTTTTTTTGGAGTGAAATGAAGTGGGCTTTAAAAGTCACTCTTTATTGTGCTTATGTATAGGTTTGGCCTTAGATTATCCAGCTTCAGATTGGGCAGGCTTGTTTTTTTCTAATTCTATTTCAGTTTACATTATGCACTGCTTTTGCTGTGGTGGATGACTTATTCTGGCAATGCAGTCTCGAGTTTGCATCTCCAAAGATAGCTCTGTTCTTGATGCTGCCTAAAAGCATTGAGATGCATATATCAGGTCTAGTGGCAGCATTTGCTGCTATATCTTTTTTTTCCTAGGAGGATATAATTTCTCTCTCTCCGGTGCCGAACATTTTTTTTCGCTCTGTGTATAATTTCACTCTCTGTGAATGCTGCAGACACAATCATTTTGAAAATGCTATTAATAAGAAGGAAATGTGATAACCCTGTTTCCGTAATTGCTGTCTAATGGGGGCAGAAGAATTCCCGTCTTTGTTAAGCTGGAACAGTGCATTTGGCCAGTGTGTTAGAGACTTTATTTAATTGCTGCTAGGTCTTTCGAAGGAAACTACACTGAATGTATTTTAAATTTTATTTGAAAATAAGAAAGATTTGTAGTACCCCAGAAGCATTTCTTTGAACAGAAGAAAAGTGACAGTCATTCAGAACCAGGTACAAATACTCTCTTTTTCTGCCTTCACCTATTCCTCTTCATCAAACCCCAAACCTTCTTCATGGAAGTAAATGAACTGGAGAGAAAAAAGGCAAATTTAAATAGATTCTCCTGGCTTAAAGTGCATGGGCAGCAGACCTTCAAAACAACTTTTCCTTTTTTTATTCCTTTGTTTCACCTAACCATGGAATTCTTGTGGCAGGTAGTATTTGCCTTCAATCTAATAGTATATTAGGAAATATTGGAAGACTAAATGCTGGTCAGTTGGAGGGAGGCAGTTTGGATTATATTGCACTGGAACAGTGCAGTCAGGCTCAGTGCTGTCGGACTGAAAGATGGACGTGATTTTGGTCTCTTTACATCCCCCCTTTCTTGACTCATCCATGCCATGGAATGGATGATGTAGCCAAAATATTTCTTTTCCTTATTCTCACCTGTTTCTCCAGCATTTCACCCTTGTATTTACTTAAAACGGCAAATCCTTTAGAGCTGTGCCTGCAGTTTTCTCCTAGGAAAAGTGTGTCCACCTGCCATCACATGTACCTGCTCCAAACCAGGGATAATCAGAGGCTGCTCCTTTGTAACAAAGAAAAAGCTCTTCTGTTTGTGAACAGAGCTCTTTCTCTTTTTCTCCTGCTGACAGGTTTATCTGTGGCTCCTCACTCCTGTGCCCTGGTTTAGGTTGGATTTGGAGAGACGTGTGTATTACTTGTGGGTTCTTCAGCAAACGTTTCAAATTCCTCCTTCCCTATCTGACTGACTTCTACGTTTCTTTATTCGTCTCAGTTACACGGAGATTAAGTGTGGAAATTGCAGAACAGGTGGATTTTGTGCAGTTCTTGGGGGTTTACAGGGAATAAAAATGCTGTTCTTAAAACTCTCGTGCAGATATGAACCGGCACCACTACACCCTCTACGTCCACAACTGCCGACTCGTTTTCCTCTTCCGCCAAGACCCTTCGGAGGGAAAAACGTACAAACCTGCTGAATTCCACTGGAAACTGAACCAGGTACGTTTGGAAGGACAGCTGGTAGGATGCTGGAGTGAAAACCACCAGAGACCAAGCTCCCTGGTGGGGTGATTATTAATAAATACTTTTTGCAGCTCTGAACTCCTGATGTCCTTTTTTATAGAACCCGACGACACTTGTTTGATTTGTGATCAAGTGTCAGGTTCAGCTGTACCTTTTTATCTTGGATGTAAAATAGAAAACCCAGGGTCATCCTTTTGGCTGTGATGTCATTTATCTTCACTGAATGCACTGTAAGGGAGAGTACATGAGAAAATGGGAAATATTCCAGAGTACGTAAAAAACCAGGAAGTATTTCAGGTTATTGACACCATTAAAGTACTTCTAAACATGTGACTTTTTTTTCAACCCTCTGGATCTGAGTGATAAAATAACCCTGAATATCTGTAAATTTATCAAGTTCTTTTAGTTGCCTTAGGTTACTATTGCAGGTCTGTTTTGCCAGTTACCTAAACAGTGAGTGGCTGTCTAACGTATCTAATTATATCCTAGTTTTTGTGCAGGGCTGTGTGTGTTGTTTTAATGATAAAATACACATATATGTCCTTGTAGGAACACTTCTACTTTCCAAAACTAGATCAGCTTTCACTGTAAATAATTCTGTCATGGAAGGCCTTTTCCTCTTCAAAATGGCTATGTTTTTTTTTAATGTTCCCTCTCAGAAAATACCTGTCCTCTGTCAAGTAATGTTGCCTTATAACAGTGTTTCAGGATGTGCTTGCATGTAGGTATGTATTTTTAGATTGAAATACGCTGTAATTCAGTATAAAAATTAAAGGAGGGGAAATACAGCAGCTTCCTGCGTTGGCAACAGAAGAAAAGAAACTTTTTTATTAACGTTTGGCAGTCAGTTTGCCTTTCAGATGTGTGCCATGTGTGTGCAACATCAGCTGTGTCTGTGCAGGCCCGTAGATGTCGTGTGTCCGCATGAGTGCTTATGCAAAATGTGCATCAGATCAGTAATTCGACTGTAATGGATGTTTAAAACTCTCTTTGCTCAGGTGTGTGACAAGGAGTGGCATCACTACGTTGTCAACGTTGAATTCCCTGCAGTGACTCTTTATGTAGATGGTGTTTCCTATGACCCTTTCCCAGTGACTGAGGATTACCCCCTGCACCCTTCCAAGATAGAAACACAGCTGGTGGTTGGAGCGTGTTGGCAAGGTAACTATTTACAATATTTAATACTTAAATTAGCTTTTTTTTAAATGATATCTCTGTGGTCGTCTAGAATTACATGGCGAGTCTTTTTAGTGCCTGAAAGATAACTTGGTTTGCCTTCTGCAGGTTGTTTTTGCTCCTGGCTGGTATCACATATTTCCTCTTTTAGTCGTTTTTTTCCATGAGTGTTTGTTTTCTCGTTGGCCACGGGTGCCTGTGAAATACAAAGCTGCTCACCAAGCTGTATTCCATCAAAGTGGTTTTTGTGGTGACCATGGGAATACAGAGAGCTTTTAATTTTTATTATTATTATTGTTGTTGTAATTTTTGCTATTTTTAATCATAGTTGCAAGAATACTTCATATACTTCAGATTACTGAGCAGAACACTTAATTTCAAGTTGAAAAGCATACTGTAGAAAAAGTGTTCTCATTATTGCCACCATGACCAGCAGAGACAGTTCAGCAAAGCAGCACAGTGCTGCTGTCCTTGGATATTTTGCCATTTCTGCTTGTAAAAATAGACATCTGCTTTATTGTTCGCAAATTGTGGCTTAAAATACAGTATTCTGCAAGCTGTGAAGTGCTGATTCATGTGCTTTAATACTTTAAAACCTGCTCTTCAGAGCTGGAGAAGAAAGGAGGAGGATGCATCTGCACATGGATGCTGATTCCAGAGATCTTGGGAACAGAGCTCTTGCTTCGCTGCTGAGCTGCAGTGTTTGCTGATTAAATTAGACCCTGGCTGGTATAAAGCTGCTCTTTTTGGTTGGAGATAAATCAGTGTGAAATCATTCCTGTTTTATTCCCATTGTAGGCTGTAGCTGCTGTCTGCAGTAATGCATGGATGTAACCTGGGAGTGAGTGACAAATGGAAAGCTTTGAGACGTTTTAATCAAATTAACAGTCTTCTGTCTTACGATGTCTCTCTTCTCTGTGAGCTTAAAGGCTTTGAAGTGTGAATGAAGGTTAAATTATCTGTCCTCTCCATCAAATCTGTTATTTTGTGACAAGTTCCCTATCATTCAGTATTAATGCTATTTCAGGGCTAAATTCATTCTGTTGTGTCTTCCTCCCGTCAGTTAATGATTTTCTCCATAATTCATCTCGCTCTGTTTGTGACTTTCCAGCCAATCTCTTCTATCTCAAAGGGAAGTTTTAGTGGCTGATTTTAAAGAAACTGGAGCTTGGAAACTCAGTTCCAGCTTAAATGGATGGATTGTGTGGTGGCTTCCGTGTATGTTCTGCATCCTGACAAAAACATGTACATTTAATTTAAAAACTCCTGTGCTTTTATGTTGGCGCCATGATGTGATTCTTTAATTTCTTCTGCCAGGAGATTTCTTTTTAATGAAAGCAGACTGAAATAGGAGTATAAAACTCTGAAGTACAAGAACTGCCTTTTAAAAATTGCACCAAAAGCCTGATTTTCGGGGGATTAGAACATATGGTGAATAAAGTTTGCCAAAGGAGTGAGATTAATGGTCGTTGTTTTTGTCTTATCAAGATTTTAAAATAAATCAGGGTGCTCTAAGTTATATATACAGCTCACCTCCAAGGAGAGAGAGATTTTATGCTTTTGAAGAAGTTCTTTTAACATTTCTCTCAAAAATTTAAAAAGCTGTTTTTAATTTTGCTTCCATCTGATAAATTGACTGCTTAATACGTGTGATACCATTATTACAATGATAAAATCTGTGTTGGTAATGGCTTGTTTTGATCAGCTTTTAATACCTTTTGGTGATTTGCTGTATTAGGCTGGATTTCACCTTAATTTCCCCTGAAATGGAGCCAGTTGATTTATAGTCTTGTTACTAGCAGTGGGTTATGGGGCATTTGCTCTCTTGCTGAATCCAGTTTTTACTGGTTTTACTGCAGGTTGTGGATGGGGTCCCTTTGGGTTGTCTGGCCATGACTTTTCATGTTCTTGTAACAACACAGTGATGCTTCTTCCCTGCATTGCAGCTCTTCATGTGTCAAAAGAACTCCTAATCCTTGAGGAGCTGGGTGGAATTTGAGCAGACTTTTGGGGGTTTTTGAGCTGCTTTGTATTTTCTGTGATAAGAGTTTGCCAAACTGTAACTGCTCGGTGCTTTCCCTCTTGTCCCATTTTTTGTCTTGCTTTTCTACAGAATATACAGGAAATGAGAATGACAATGAAACTGTGCCCGAGACCTCTGCAGGTTGCTGGAGTTTTTTTTCCCTACTGTTTTATTTCGTTTTTAAGCCAAGACATTGCTTCATCTCGCACACAGCATGAAATGCAGCATCGCATTCGGGCCATTGACCTTCACGTAATCCTCTCCTAGGCTTGTTTCTTCGTTGTGCTTCTATTTGCAGAGCTTCATCAGCTGACATTTTGCTTGGTTTTGGGGTGGTTTTTTGGTTTGGTTTTAGTTTGGTTTTTTTTTTTTTGGTTGCATCCAAAAGCACCTCCATGTACAAATCCGCAGCCGTTGTGATGGCAGTGAAGTGGTGTAAACAAGTTGCTGATGTAAAATATCAGCTATCAGTTCTTTCACCCAGTTTTGTTAAAACATAAGTGCCCCTCATCCTGTATAAATACATGTATTTGTGTGTAGGTATGTGTGTTTATTATAGAATTATTCAGGATGTTGGGAAGGACCTCTGGGAGTCAGGTGACTCTGCTCCCCACTCACAGTAAGACTGATTTCACATTTAGATCAGGCTGCTCATAAAGACAGAGCTGTAATTTACAGGGGATACTCATTGATCAGAAATTTATATAAAATTCTGATTACAATGAATGGGGAAAAAAAAGCTCTGGCTACCAGGCATTTCAGGTTGTCTTAACAGGATTGGATTTTCTTAGACATTTTTAGTTATAGTTCAGTTTTGTCTTGAATTGAGACCCTTAAAGTCAGTGTGTATTTCTGAAAGTGAGTTCAAGATGTGAACTCTTTTCTGCAAAGTGTAAGAATTCCTGGAATTTTTTAATTTGGCAGGGAGGTAGCAGCATCCAGGGGTTCGAAGCTGGAGCTGTACAAATCTAAACTGCAAATTGTATCATTTGTAACGGGACAGTTCACCACTGGATATTATTTTGAGTTATACCAGGGATCTTTGATCACTTGAAATCTTTAAAACAAGCTTAGGCATCTCTAAAAATTAAGTTGCTTAGTGAGTGATGACCTTGAAATACAAATTTTCAAATCTTGTTCTGTGGCCCCTGTTAATTAACAAGGTGGACTTAGGTGATCACTGTGATGTCATCTTCAAGACAACCTGAGGAATGAGAGTCTTATGAGGTTGCATTTCATCAGAGTTAACCCAGATATCTAAATATGAGTTACCTGAGTTTAAAATGCATGTTTGACTCTGCTCAGAGAAGGGGCACCTTTAGAGGGGGGCAGGTAACTCTTGGACACCTTTTTCAGAATGAGCTGAATGACTTTGTAAAGTCCCTTTCTGCCCTTTGACTGTCAGGAGAGCCTTCAGGGCTGGGTTTGGGTGTGGATAACTCACACCTAGAGAGTGGATCCTGATGGGCTTTGCCTTTGCAGATACCCGAGTGGCAGGAGGTGTCATTTCCTCAGCTTGAACATTGCGGTTTCGTGGTTCATCCCCCTGGCTCTGCCTTCCATTCCCGAGCACCACCTCGCTGTGCGGGATTTCTTTTGGGATGTTTGTCGTGGAACCAGCGGTTCCAGGTGGCCACAGCTGTCTGAGGGCCACGTGCATGGTGAACTGTTTGATTCTTTCTTTGTGCTTGACCATGATCACAAGGTTTAACCCCCAGAGTGGATCAAAACTAACCCGCATGCATGTCATACTCGGTGTGCCCAGGAGGCATAGTTCTTGTCTTACAAAAGAAAGGGGCAAAAGAATCAAAGCAAGTAAAGGTTTTTTCCCTCCCTGAAGGTGGAGAGCTCCGCATGGCGCAGTTTTTCCGAGGGAATCTGGCAGGTTTGATGATCCGCTCCGGGAAACTGGAAAACAAGAAGGTCATCGACTGTCTCTACACCTGCAAGGAGGGGCTGGATCTGCAGATGGCTGATGGTGTTGGCAAAGGTGTGAAGGTAAAGTTACAGATGAGCAAAAGGGGGGAAATGTCCATTGCTTCACTACTGATAGGTACAGGTTTTGCTGGCAGAGTTAATAGAGGTGTCCCAAATAAAACAAGCTCGTCCCCTGTGGCATTTTGCATTAAAATTGCCTAAAACCTAGGAAATCTTTCTTGTATGAATATGGTCTTAGTGGAGTTAAAGAGAACACAGTAACTTTCACTCTTAAAGTCTGTAAGAGGCATTCCATATTTCGCAGGCCTCTCTTTAACCAGCTGTTCCAAGGTGTCTGATAAAAGAGATTCTTAACAAGCAGTTCCTAAAATGAGACTTAACTTCCCTGGCTTTTTTAGCAACAAGGTTGTGTGAGCAGAGCTGAGTTTCTCCTTTATATCAGCTGCCTCTGTTCCATATTATCAGAACCCAGAACTATGTTAAGTGCCTAGAATTTTTCTTAAGGAATGAAACACTAAATATATTCCACTGGAGGGAGGTTAGACCTTGTGCCACAGGACCAGTAAATAATGACCTGTTTTGCTTTGAATATGGATGCAGTTATCCTGCACTTACCAGGCTGAGCAGTGCTGAGCTCCGCTTGGAATTGCCAGACCCATGTTGTGGTTGGGTTTCTCTCATGGTTTTCTCCTGTTGTTTCAGATCCACATGAACCCAAGTCAGTCAACACTGACCATAGAAGGGGATGACATCGAGAGGGTTGATAAGGCCATGCAGCACGTTTCCTACCTGAATTCCCGCCAGTTCCCAACTCCTGGGATTCGGAGGCTGAAAATCACCAGCACTGTCAAGTACGTCCTGGTGCTGCAATAATCCATCCTGGCAGTGCTGGTGGAGCCTGGAACGGTGTCCTCGTGTCTCACTTGGGATAAACAAAGGAGCCTTGGTCTATATGACCATCTCACATGTGAATACAGCAAAGCTTTTCTACACCAGCACTGTTTTCTTCCTGACAGTGGAGTAAAGGAGTAAGACAGGAATGTATTCCAGTCACTGCCTTCATTAGAGGTGTTATCTGTGGCTGTGAGTCAGAGCGTAGAAACGGGGCCAAATGGTAACTGTAAGTAAAAAGTAATTGTCAGATTGCTCCCTTGGTGGGGAATTCCTGCTTTCCAAGGCAGCTGCTGAATTTATCTAAGACTCTGGGGTCTGAGACAGCTTTTCAAAGATTTACAAAGCAATTACTGCGTGGAATTGTGCCTCCCTCCCAGGTGACCTCAACTGCTTCTGTCTCCCAGGTGTTTCAATGAAGAGGCCTGTGTCTCCATCCCCTCTGTGGAGGGATATGTCATGGTCTTGCAGCCAGAGGAACCGAAAATCAGCCTGAGTGGCATCAACCACTTTGCCCGCTCTGCCTCCGAGTTTGAGAGCGCAGAGGGCGTCTCCCTCTTCCCTGAGCTGCGCATCATCAGCACCATCACCCGGGAGGTGGAGCCAGAGGGGGATGGAGATGAGGATCCTACAGGTAACAAACACCCTGCTGTGCTGCCACTGTGCCCACCCTCACCTCACTCACTGATCCCCTTGGAGGATCTATTCTATTCTGTTCTGTTGTATTCTATCATATTCTATTATACTATATCATATTATATTATATTCTATCATATATTATTACCATATTATATTATACTGTATAATATATTATTGCATTCAATTTATAATATTGCATTCTATTAATAATATTGCATTCCATTTATTATATTGTACTTTATATATATAGGATATTTTATATTACATATTTTCTCTTTAATACAGAATCTAGTAGGTGAAATAAAGTGTAGATCCTCTTCTCTGGGCTAGCAAAAACTTGCTGGAAATGATAGTAAGCCCAGGCCATTATCCTCATGTAAATATCCCTTGTTTGAGTTTTGTATTTTATTTTTGTAATCGTTATTTTATTGCTCTCTTCAGGCCCAGATTTTAATATTTGCTCTGGGAGAAGAGTTTGCATGTGACACTTTTGTAGCTCCTGTGTTTCTCCTTATGGATTTGGCTTTTCCTCTGCTCTTTAGTGCAAGAGTCTTTGGTATCCGAAGAGATCATGCATAACCTGGATACGTGTGAGGTGACAGTGCTGGGAGAGGAGCTAAATCAGGAGCAGGAGAGCCTGGAGATTGACATGACACGGTTACAGCAGAAGGGGATTGAGATGAGCAGTTCCAACCTGGGCATGATCATCACAGGTGGGTGCTCCTGCTGCTGGGGTCCTGTGGGAAGGGTCTGGAGGCCCCATAAAGGGAACAGTGTTCTGGAGGGGTGGTTTGTAACACCTCACTCCAAATACTCCATTTGCTTTTAGAATTTCAAGTTTGGACCATTTTTAGAATTCCAGACACAGCTGTTTTGGAGGAAAGCTGCGGTTCTAGAAAGCACATCATTCTAGAACATCCTTTTTGTGTTCTTTTCTCATGTCCCAAAAGGCAGGTTATCTCTGGACTGTGGAAATGGAGTTACACTTTGCCCCAGAAAAGGCTTGTTCCATGCACAGATGATCCAGTGCCTGGGACCATCATTCCTTTGTGCTTTATATTCAGAATACGTTAAAACATTCTAAAGAAAGGCTCCTCAAATCCCTTCAAAGACTAACTGGGCCTAAGGTGTTATCACAAAATCAATCCACAGGATTTCAGTGGAGCCCACATAGTGTCTGTGGTGGTACTTTCTTTCTCACCAACTGAAAATCCATCACCCAAGAAAACCTTTCCTGAAGAAAGGGGGTGATACCTGTCCAGCATATGATGTTGTATTCGAATCTTTTGCAAAGTAACTGTTTTCCCTGTGTGTTTTTTCCTCCACAGGGGTTGATACAATGGCTAATTATGAGGAAGTTCTGCATTTGATACGCTACAGGAACTGGCACACGGTGTCTCTCTTTGACAGAAAGTTCAAGTTGGTCTGTTCGGAGCTCAACGGGCGCTACGTCAGCAACGAGTTCAAAGTGGAGGTTTGTGAGCTGAGCTGGGCACTCTGAGGAGCTTTAGAGCATGGGTGGCTTAGGAGGAGGGAGGTTGTTGTCTCAGCTGATAGATAATTGAACAATTACTGGTTTAAATTTTTGTCCTGTAAATAAATCAGTAAATGTGAGCATTTCGGGTTGTATTTTATATATGAGCGTGTTCTTAGTCCTACATTCCAGCTGTAAGTAAGGTGGTGTGAATGGAGGTGAAACTGTTGTTTGGTAGAAGAAATATTGTGGCTAATAAAGGGGAAAAGGTTGAATTGAAAGCACATTTAGCAAATGGAGTGGGAGTGGTGCTCCCAGAGCTTCCTGTGTAACTTCTGGGATTCCACAGAGGGACTTGCTGGGCCCTTCACTGTTTTGCTTGTGGGATGCCTAAATTTCTGACACTGAGGGCTTCTGTAAGAACACAGGCAGGCTAAAATTGCCTTTTCTCTGCAGCAGGCTAGAGGGTCATTATTACTTAGTGTGCTTACATCAGGTATACGGAAGGACGGCAGAATATGACATGTCTGGTGCTGGAATGTGGAATGATTTCTGTTGAGGGGAACTGCCACATAACGCAACATCTTTGAGCTCTGAGCTTGAATTTCCACCTTTTAAAGTTGACCAAGGGCCTGCCAGTAAAGCCACCACAGTCTTTGCCACCGCTTGGGTGGTGGCGGTGGGCTGGGAGCCCCTGGTGTTGCAGCACAGGTATTTCGGGTGTTTTGTTTCCTGAGGAAATCCTGTGAGCCTGAGCTGGGATTTACCAAACTCTGGAAGTGCAAATGCTTTCGTTGTTGTGTAGTAAACACAAGTTCTCCTCTCTTCCTGCTGTGCAGGGGCAGGTCCCCTGTGTCTGTTCCACCCCAGGAGGGGCATGTTCAGCTCTGCTGGTTTGGCCAGGAAACGTGAAATTCTTGTGATGAGCTTCCACTTATGCCTGAAAGTCAGCTCTATGAAGTGGGGGTTGAACTTGAAAGAAGAGTTTCTTTCTTACCACTTTGACTGTAATAAGGAATTATTTTCTTTGCTGTTAGCTGAAAATATACAGCAGAATAAGAGATGGGAATGAAGGAAATGTAATTAGTGGGTTAGATATCTTTGTATACACTGTTATTTCAGAGTTAAAGTGGCTGTTACTAAATTAGGTAATAAACTGGCTTTATCTCTTCTATTCTGAAATACTGGAGTCTCTACACCAGCTTGCCAGACTAAAACAGATTTGAGAGCTGTGAAACCAAAGGCTTTTGTGACAAGAAATGGAAAATATGAGGAGCCACTGCCTGGGCTGGCTGTCCCCTGAGAAAAGCCACTGCTGTGTTGAAGGAGGATTGGATGCCTGCCCTGGGAAATGGATATTTTTTTTTTTTGTTTTAATTTTTTTCTCTTTTATTTCTGTCTCTTCGGAACTAAACTGCTGGCTTTCTGGAGTTTTAACACTTTGTCCCTGTTCCCAGGTGAACGTTATCCACACGGCCAACCCCGTGGAACACGCCAACCACATCGCTGCACAGCCACAGTTCGTTCACCCCGTGCATCATTCCTTTGTGGATCTCTCAGGTCACAACTTGGCCAACCCTCACCCCTTTTCAGGTCAGGATTCTCTGAAGTCGAGCTGGTTTTACTCTGTTGTTAAAATGCCCAGCAGGCTTCTTGCTGCAGAGAGGGTTTTTTCCAGAGTTTAAAGCAGTGTATTGGACTGATAATCCAGGCAGCTCCTCGGACCTGTTGTGCTGTTGCCCAGGCAGGGAGGAGTGGATTCCTAGAGATCCAGGAGTCCTTTTCCTGCCAGCAGAAGAGCTTTCTGTTGGTGTGTGTGTTGGAAAATGGGAGGGACTTGATAAAAGCCCTTGAGAAAGGGCTGTGAGGAACTGGGACAGTATTTCTGAATGGCACGAGGAAAGAACTGCAATGATATTCCCTTGATGACTCATGGGATCTGCCCTTTCTGTTTTAATTACATTAATTTGGCAAGAGTGTAGGATGTGAGAGGAAGAAAAATAGGCAATTTAGAGAGGAGTCTGTGTGGTGGAATCTGCTTTCCATGTGTTTTCAGTCCTTCAGATTGATGTAATTATATTTAAGGGACTGAGGTTTAGTTCTTACTCTCCAACAGACTTTTTAAGTGGCTGTAGCCAAAGTGCCTCTGTAGGTCCATGAGGATTTGGGCAGTGCAGGTGATGGGAAGGGAGCTGCTCATTGGCACTGTGGAAGAGTTGCCACTGCCACGTAAGGAACCCGTTTTCTTTTCTCCTTGCAGTTGTTCCCAGCACAGCCACCGTTGTGATTGTTGTTTGTGTGAGTTTCCTGGTTTTTATGATTATCCTGGGAGTGTTCAGAATCCGAGCTGCACATCAGAGGACGATGCGTGACCAGGACACTGGGAAGGAAAATGAGATGGATTGGGATGACTCTGCTCTGACCATCACTGTGAACCCCATGGAGGTAAAACCCTGTGGGGCTGGGGCTCAGCACTGAACCAAAAATGGGTGGGATCCAGCTGTAAGGGGTGGGATTGTCCATGGCCAGAGGAGTAGAGCAGAAGCAACCCCTGAGCACAGAGCAGAAGCCTGGGAATTTTGGCTGAATGTGCCAAATGCCAAGAGCAGTTATGTTTGGGATCCTGCAGGAGTTAGACTTTCATGATACAGGATGGAATTTTGCAGGCCAGTGTCCAGCACGTGCTGCACACTGCCTTAACCAGCCTGTTTTGGTCCAGACTGGCAGGAATTTATCATCAAAACCTCTGTGTTTATAATCCTTCTTAGTGTGTCCTACTGCAGGGTCCTTCTCCAGCAGAATTTGCAGGACTGGATCACCCTTCAGCATCAGTTTGTGTAGAGGGCCAGGGGTGACAGCAGTGTCACAGAGTGCTCCTGCCTTTGTCTTCTCTGGTTGCCTAATTCCTGCTGAGCTTCTAAATCCAGCAAGGCATCTGCAATAGCCCTTTGTCAATACAGTGCCTTGAACAAAGAATAAGAAGAATTTTGGGCAGTATGGTAATGACAGTTAATTCTTGTTTTAACAGACTTACGAGGACCAACACAGCAGTGAAGAGGAAGAGGAGGAGGAGGAAGAAGAAAGTGAAGATGGAGAAGAAGATGACATCACTAGTGCAGAGTCTGAAAGCAGTGAGGAGGAGGAGGGAGAGCAGGAGGAGGACCAACAGAATGTTAACAGACAGCAACAGCTGGAATGGGATGACTCCACCCTCAGCTATTGATTCCCGCTGTTCCCTTTGTCTTTCTGTCCCCGCTCTCGAAGACTCCACTGTCACACACTCCATTGGTACCGAGGATTCATGGTGTTTAAAACAAAACAAATTCATTCTGGCCAGTAGATTGACCCCCCCCAACACCTCCTGTGTTTGTGTTCTGTCAGTCCCTGTTGTTTAGGGTTGTAGTTTAGCACCTCTTCCTTCGGCCATGCCTCAGTGACTGGATTTTTTTTACGCTCTGTGAGGAACCACCTTGCACTTTTTTTCTTCATGTCATCTCAGCTAAGTGACTCTACAGCTCTGTAGCCATTGCACATGAATTTCTGAACTGTCTTTTTTTGCTCAGTGAAACAAACTTGGCTTTGTTCCTTTTTTTCCTCTTTCTAAAAGATGCAAAGATTGCTTGTTGACAAAGGGTAAAGCTGCTCATTTCAGCCTGTTGATTTCTTTTAATTTTTCCCCCCCCGAATTAGTGCATGTGTAAAGTGGCAGAATGAGGTTAATATGTAGAAGATTAACAAGACTTTTTAATATTTTGTAAATATCTTGGAATTATGTAATTATGTCATTTGTGGTAGTGAAAAACAGGGAATTGGGGTTTAAAACATGCTAAAGTGAAAAATCATGCAGCATGAACTATTACAAGTCTCATCCTACTGCAGCAGGAGCACGGGCACAGTTCTTAGTGTAGATGTTCAGTAACTCTGTCCTTGGCCTTGACTCGATGTGCGCTCATGCCCCGCTCTCCTTCAATTCCTTCCTTTTCTTTAACCCCCTTTATTTTGCAGAGGGAACATAAAGCTTGTGAGAAATTGTAAAGGCTTTAGGAGCCTCTGCAGAGGTTCGGCTGCCCCGTGCAATACAGTTGTTTGGGTTTCATTGTTATTTTGATTTTTAATTTTTCTTTTCCCGCTCCAGTTAAGTCTTGGCATAAGGGCTTTTAAGTTATTGGGGGGGAAAAAATACACTACATGGATGGTGGGCAAGATCCATGGGGCTGTGGGGTGTTGCCACAGCTCCTTTTAATTCCAGGGAGGCTGCCTGTAGTCCAGTGCTGGGCTGTTCATACCGATTCATACTGATGGGGTGGGTGTTTGTAAGTGATGGGTTGTAATGAAGCTGGAAAGCCTGAGCCCTGGGTACCCGTGCACCTTGGCTACCAGTCTACATAAATAAGGATCTGGGGGTTTTTTTAGTTGTTCCTTTTTTTCCTCATTTGGCAGTGGGAGGGCTTGGGGTGTAGCTGATCCCCCTGAGCACTCCTGCTCTCCTCCCCTGCAGCCCCTTGTACAGTAACTCGGACTGTCGGTGTTTTAAGCCTTTTGTTTACACTTAGTAATTGTGTTTTCCTGCTGGTGAAAAACTGTAGCATAAATCACCCAACCAGAAGACCTTGGGAATCGTGTTACTGTTCCTCCAAGTGGAGCTGATTGGGATTGTTCCCCATCGCAGTTCTGACTTGGGACTGCAAAGGACAAAAGCTGGAAGGTACGAAGGTGATGCTGCCCCGGGGTGGGGAGCGCTGGTTTTTATGTCAGGCAGGGCTTGTTTAACTTTATTTGGTCTTATGCAGAGTCTTGAATAATGAATTTCTGCTTGATTTCTATGGAGGTGGATTAAAGAGTAACTTGTTTTGCTTGTAACAGGAGCCTGGGACTGCATTCCCTCCTCAGCACGGTAAGCCAAGCTCCAGTGTTTGCTCGTGGGTGCGGAGCCCACACGTGTCACACGCGGCAGGGACAGGGGCTCTGCATGGTGCCAGAGGAGCCAAAGGGTCCTAATTGACCGAGAGAGGTAAAAGAGAAGGGTTGATCCAAATGCTTGTACAGTTTGCTTTCCAGAGCAGACCTGTTCTCACCTCGTGGTGTAACAGGACCTGTGGTGGGTTTGATCCGGGGGAACCGTGACTGTGGAGTGCCTTTACAATAGGAGATGGACCTGGAAGCAGGGAAGAGAAACCCACACCAGAGCTTACCGTTTTTTGGGGTTGTTTTGGGGTTTGGGTTTTTTTGGTTTTTGGTTTTTGGTTTTTTTTTTTTTATGTAAAATTTTAGATTTCTAAAACGGGAAAATGGTTTTGACTACTTACGTGGTAATTAACTGCTAGTTTTAAGTAAACTGGGAAACTTTTAACTTATGTCTGACAGTTGTCCTGTGTTAATGTGTAGAAGACTTATCTTTCCATATACTGTTGCTGTAGCTGCTGTATTTTAGACCAAAACTGATCATGGCTAAATGGTAATATACTGAGGGGTTGTAACGTCCTGATGCAGTTTGTAGCCACTGTGGGTATAACTTTTCAGATGTGTATATTGGTAACAGGTCAGTTTGGAAAGTCTATAAGCTACAATAAATTTCTGGTTCTAAAGGTCTTTTGCATTTATTTCTTCCCGAGTGGAACAAAGTAGAATCAGGTTATATAAACTGAGTGTTAATTTGCCTCTGCTGCGGGGGGGAGGAGTTGTCTTTGTTTTTGTTGATGTCAGGCACAGAAAGACTTGGCAGCATCTGTGGACAATTCATCAATATTTTTTATTTTTTACTTACAAAACATGTACCTAAAGCAAATGAAAAGTTAAACATGTAAACATTCTCTTTTTGCAGAACCACAGTTTCGCTTAAAAAAATACTTCTTTTTTCAAAGGCAACAGAATAAGCACAATCAGTTTGTACAGAGTGAGTTAAAAAAAAAATGACAGAAACACTTCTAAATAAATAGAAATAGGTCTATCACTCTGAGCATATTTATAAAATGAGAAGCCACTTATTGATGGTGAAATGGAATATTTTTGGAAGTGATTTAAGTTTGAATCTTCAGTACAATTCACTGGCTGAAAACCATCAAGTGAGCTGCTGCTTTGTGGATTTGGAGTCAAAGGCTCTTTTCTGACCCCTCAGAGCTTCAACTAAGATGCTCTTCCAGGAGTGCCCAAGGAAGAAGCTCCAGATGACTCACAGGATTTTTATTTCCTGTAGGTAAGTCAAGTTTCCAGACTGAGTAACCTCTGTAAGACTGGGCCGGGTTGAGAAACCCCTCGGGAATTGCTCAGTTCCTGCAGCTGACACTGAGACACCTTCGTTTTATTGCACTTCTCACACTGAAGGACAGGTGACAGGAGCCACTGCTGGAAAACTTTGGGATTAGGGCCTGAGATTCCTGCTGGGAGTCTGGAAACCAGGTACCTCAGAGGGCTCCTGGAACAGTGGGCTGTGGCAATGCAAGAGAATTGCTTTTCCAGGTACAGAATTGTAGTGTCTTCCCTTCCACAGGAACGTACAACCCTCAGCAGGGGCTGGGTTCAGTGCATCTCACCTTGCCTGGGGCCAGAGATACTTTTTTTTGCACACTTTTTGCTCTGTAAATTAGTTTAATAAGCAAAGAGACAGCAATATTTATTCTCTGAAGTGGAGCAGAGGCACAGGACTTGTCTGATCAGCCTGCAAAGAGCTCTAAAGCTGTCAGAGCTTGAGTGCTGCTTCAGTCACACCCAGGATTATTGGAAAGGTGTAGGAAAAGGGTTATATAAAATTAAAATCAGGTGTTTTCCGTGCCAGAACTGCTGCTTCTACCAACAGGTGCTCGAGAGGGAACTTAGTTTGTGTGAATAGATACAAACCAGAACAGACCAGACCCCACAGCTTGACATCTTTTATGAAAGGAAACAGTAAGTACTTTAAACCACAATTTAGATTAGAAACTTCCGTAGGAACCTGATGGTGTGGAGAAGGTGGGGAAATGGAAGGAAGGACCCAAGGAACTGGCAGAGGAAGCAGGTCCTGCCCCCACTCCTGTCTCCAGCAGGACCCTGCCCCGAGGGCCAGCAGTGGCTCCTGCTCCCTGTCCCTGGGCAACACCAGCACCCAGAGCTGCTCCGGGTGGGGCCATGACCTGGAGACAGAGCTCTGACACAAGCAGGAACACAGGATTGATCACAGCACCTTGTGGGAGAGGGGAAGGAGACTGAGGAGGCCGAGGGAATGGCAGGAGGCTGGAGGAGACACCGGCACAGCTGAGCCCCCCCAGCCCTTGCCAGCAGCTCCCAGAGCAGGGCAGGGTCTGTACCGTGGCTGGGAGGAGGAAGGAGGGGGGGAAAAGAACAAGGGAGTACATTTGTAAGAAGATGGGAGTTGAGATGCAACTTGCTGTAAGTGTTTGAGTGTTAAACCCACTCATCTGGCACTCCTTGCACAGGAGGGCAGTCTGGCCCAGCAGAACTGTGCCATCTGTGCCAGCTGACTCTGGAGCTGAGTGTTGGATCCCAGGGACTGTGTAGGTTTGGGGGCACTGCCCTGCACACACATGGTACAGGGAGACCAGGTGGCAAACCAGCTCTAATGTACCCCAGCAGGAGGCACTTGGAGCAACCAACATTCCAGGCCAATTTGGAAAATGCAATCTTCCTGTTTTCAATATTAAAACCAAAATAAATGCAGGAATTGCTTGAGGCTCAACCAAAGCCTGACTTGGGAAAGCAAAGATAGTACCTGGTCCACTGGCCACTGAACCTGCTGTTGTGGCATCAGTCTTGTCCAGCAACAGCTGAGTTCCAGCTCAGTTTGAGAACACTTTGGCCTCTGGAGCAGACAGAAAACAGTGTGACAGTGTGGATATCTTTATCCTGTCACAATGCAGAGTGAAACCATTTGTCCAAGTCAGCTTCAGTGCTCTTTAAACTGACCCCTCCCTCAGTGGACACTGACACAGGGCAGTGCTGAAGTTAATGCCTCTGAGCTGGAATGGTGGTGACCTGCAAGATGGGTTACAGGGGCTGGGCAGGCTCTGTTCAGCTAAATTCTCAAGAAAATATAAATACAGACATTAGCACACTGGAAGGATGTTACAACTGCCTCAACTCTTCCATTAGAAGATGTATTTGAAGCTTAACGAGTTCTTAAGGGTACAGCACCTCTACCTACCTTTCACTGTACGCAGTAATTTTATTGCCTCACATCTCTCCCTTGTCCCCCAAAGCTCTACAGCAGCCACGGGGGTGTGGCTGAGGACAGGCCAACAGTTTTTCAGTCGTGGAGCACTGTCTGATCTCTGGGAATGCACCTTCCAGCAGTCCTTCCTTAGCAGCCCGTCTGCCTTGCTGGGCTCCGTGCGGGTGTTGGGTCCCTGGGCAGGGCTGTGCAGCCGCTGCTGCTCTACTGCCTGTTGTCTTTGGATACGTTGTGTGCCAGCCAGTTCACTTTGGTTTTCCAGCTCTCTCGCAGGGCTTCATTAAACTTCAGCCTGAAGTGCTTCAGTGCCTCCTCGTCGGTTTTCCCAAGAGCCAGGGAGTCCTGGAGGTGAGAGGAACAAATCAGTGTAGCCTCGCTGAAAGCACAGCTGAGCAATTAGCAGCTCAGCTAGTAAGATGTTTACTCATTAAGATATTACCTCTTTGAAAGGAGCACAGAGTAGGAAAGGAACAGCTAATTAATGTTTTTTAATGGTTACTGTAGTTGCATGAGGTTTTTCACTAATAAATACTTCCATTCCACTCTTCTGCTGGTGCAGGGTGTATAAAGGTGCTGTCTTGCAGCTGGCCAGGGATGTGTGGTTATCACTTAAGAGGCAAACTGGGACCAGGATGTGATACACAACCCAAGGCCTTTGTTCCCTTCTCTGCAAACTGGTTCTACAAGGTACCTGCTGCCCTCAGGATCAAGAACCTCAAGTGATTTCCTGAGCACCAGTACCTGGCATTTCTGATGTCCTGCATCTACTCCTCCTTTCTTGCTTCCACTACACCTTTCACACTGACTCTTCCTCCTCCCTGAGCCACAGGATCAGGTGTTCAGTTTTCCCCATGCCTGGGCTCTGCCTCTCTCACCTTTAGGTACTGGATGTCTTTGGAGCAGCTGAGCTCTGGCAGACCAGCAGCTTTCATCAGTGCAAAGAGGTGCAGGAAGAGGAGCCCGTGGCGCCGCAGGATCATGTAGGCTCTCTCACAGTAACCCCTGAACCTGGAAGAGTGATGGCAAAGGAGTGAACATTGCAAACTCTGCCAGTTCATAAAGCAAAGCTACAGATTAGTCTGAACCATGCTGTCTCCATTGATGATACCAGGCTCTGTCACCTTCTCCCACAGGTAGATAATAATTTATTTACTTTCACGTGTACAGGTTACATATTGCTGGAAATAAATTCTAAAACTGCAGAGAATAAAAAGCTGAAGTCAGTTTTTCACTCCCAGCACTCACCTCTCAAACTTCTCATTGTTGTTAGTTTTTCCTTGCTGGATGACGTGCACAAAGTCGTAGGTTAAGATGAAAGGAACTCGTTCTCTATTAATACCAAATTTAGTCTTGAAGTTTCCCAAAAAGTGACCAAAATCAATATGGAACAGCTGAAAATAAAAAAGAAAAAATTTTAGATGATCGGTGTCAAGTTCTCTTCAGTTACTCTATTCAGCAGCAGTGACCAGAGGATTTTGGAAGGAGGAAAATGACCTCTCCCTTAGCAGCCCTTTGGAAAGAGACAATATTTACTTGCAGAGATACCTTCTAGTGTGATTAGGTGTTGGATAGGACAGAAAGGGCACTTGCCTCTTCAGTACTTGATATATCTGAAGAAATATCTGATTTACTGTGTCACTAGTAGAAGGAGGCAGAGCACTTCCATAGGCACCTACCAGTGCAGGCTGCAGTCCCAGACAGCGCAGAAAGAAACTGTCCTGTTCTGAAGTTGCTACAAAATATTACTTCCTCAGCTGAGGCTTCTTTTCCCCTCCTTTGGGTGTTTTTTTAAATACCAAGCCCAGCGCAGCCTGGGGCACCCTGGCAGGTTTGCAGAGGGGCTGTGACCCCCAAATCCCAGGCCCTAGGCTCTGTACTGGGGAGCACCAGCTCCCTGACGAGGCTGAGGGAGCGAGGGGCCTGCACAGAGCAGCTCTGTGAGCTCCAGCAGCCCGGGGCAGCGATGCTGCAGCACTGCGGTTCAGATGATACCACTGTATTTAGGTTGCTGCTGACAGAAGCTGTTCACTGAGCACATTGGCCCAGCCTGGGCTGGAGAGGAGCTGGGACTGCACTGGGATGTCTCTGTCCATGGTAAGGGGCTCTCAGGCCCCTGTCCCAGCCCCCCAGCAGTGCCTGTACCTGTCCTGTCTCCCGGATCATGATGTTGTCGCTGTGCCGGTCCCCGATCCCCAGCACGTACGTGGCCACACAGTACCCGGCACAGGAGAGGGTGAACTCCTCGATGGCTTGGTCTAAGGCATCCCTAGAGAGAGCAAGGAAGAGATGGGAGGAGAATTTTACTTTGGAAAGCTGCTTTCAGAGCTTCCCCCCTGCAGACCTGCAGGAGAAAGGAAGGGAATCACATCTGAATTGCTGCAGAGCTCTCCCGAGGCAGGACTCCCACCCCTGCTGGACAGAAAGGAGCTGCAATAACTGCCTGTAATTAAAGGGGTCTGAATAAGGTTGTGGCCACAATCTCAGTGAAAATTATTTAGTCTCAACTAAATTACCTCATTTCTAGATCTCCATGGATCCCAAAGACAAAGAGTGACTCCTGTTGGTGGCCCTGCTGCACCAGAACAGCACTGATGTGTTCCTGCTGTTTCTCTACCCAGTAAACCCCCAGGTTACACAGCTCTTGCGCCCCTTCCTTTTCTTTTCACCTCCCAGTTCTGGCACTGCTCCTGCTTCCCCTTTTCCAGCTGCCACCACACCGTGTGTGTCTGGAGAGAGGAACAGGACCACAGGGGATATCAAGGTTTGGATCCAGCCTGGGGGCAGTGCTACCTTGGGCTACCAAAGATCACAAAAAACTTGCAAACAGTACTCCAGGTGCCTCTATTTCTGCTCACACACCACACAGACCCACACCCTGCCTTCAGGTGTGCCTGGGCAGGGAAGCAGCCACAGACACTGTGAGACAGCTTGGAAATGTGCATAACTGAGGGAAAATGAGGAAAGGGGAGCCCACTCACCCCGGGTTCTTGGACTTGAGCCAGTTCAGCAGCGCGTCCTTGTTGAAAGCTGCCGTGGCCACCATGTTGCTCTTGTTCAGCTGGATGTTGGCGATGGTGTCCGAGTGCATGACCACCTCAATCAGCCCAGTCTTGTCTCCTGTGGAGAGGCAGCCATAAGGGGTCATCCTGCAGAGATGAAAGAAACCCTTCCACTGAAATCCTGCCCAGAACTGGGTGGTGTTGACTTTTAAGCTTTCCCTTGGCTGCCATGTCTCCTCCATCTCTCCTCTGCAGTTCTGTTCCCCGGTACCATAGGACCTGCCCAGCCGCTCACACAGCACCGGACAGACCTGCTGGGGGTGAAATGAGCTGGCAGAGGAAAACAGCCTCACCAGCCATGATTTATCACTGCAGTAGGACAACCATGTGCACACTACTCACCTCAGGTCCAGGCCCTCCTGCTTCCAGAGGATGTCCATCAGCTGGATCATCTGCAGGGTCAGCATGTCCTGACGCAGATCTGTGCAGCATTACAAGGGGAAAAGGGGCATCAGTACCTCCCAGTGTCCCCTCTGCAGTGCTCCTCTAAGTGGCACTTGTTTTGCCCCTGCAGCAGAGCTGCTGGAGGGGCCTTTGCCATGTCTGTCACTTGCTGGTCCGGCTCAGAAAGAACATCAGCACAGAGCAGTGTTTGCTGGTGCAGGGACAGCATAAAACCGCCACACTAGACACCTCAACTCCCATGATTTTGCTAAGGGAGGTACAGGCTACTTCTCTTTGCCCAAGCTCTTCCCATGGCAGTCACTGTGGCACTGCAGGAATGTCTGCCTGGACACAGCAGTGAGCAGCAGCCACCCCAGCCCTGCAGAGCTCGAGCTCCTGCACATCTCACTCCAGGCTCGGCTTAATTGCTCAAGGGTATCCAGCTACCACTGCACTAAAATCTACAGGAAAGAGGGCTGCAGGTGAAATATAGAGGGGAACTTACTTATTATCTCTCCAGATTACTGCCAAAAAACTCAAAACATTAAAGGTCCTCGTTTGCACAATGTTTTGATTGTCCATATTTAGGCGCCCTCACCACAGTAAATACTTGAGACTAAAGGATATGTTTTCAGAGCCATAATAAAAACTTACCATCTCCATTTTTAAAAATAATGCCCACTCCACCTCCACCTGTCTCTTCATTATTAAACACAATCCATAAAGGTTTCATTTTGGAGTCCATGAAGGTGCACTGATCCACACTAGAGGAAATAGAGATGTTACCATCAGAGTTTCCATCTATTAAAAAAGCAGCCATCCAAGCTGCCAGTTCAACAGCACCTACAAACACTGGTGGAGTGGGGACTTCCATGAGGAAAGAACCTTGGGATAACCTGAAACCTGGCTGCACTGCCAAACAAAGCACAGATGAAGAGGTGCAGTTCTCTTCCTTACCAAACTTCAGCGAGGATAATGTTGGGGTTCAGGGGGGACTGGAGGTGGGAAAGTGCTTCACGGTACGTTTCCTGCTTCATGCACACATGCATCATCTCCTTGGTTTGAGGCTTGGTGGCCTTCTGAGAACTCACTTTAACAAAGTCATTCAGAGCTTTCATCTTGTTGAGTGCTTCTCCCTGAAAAAAAAAAAAAGGGAGAGATGGAACAGGGTTAACAAACAGGAAATTCCTGGAGGAAGTTTTAAAAACATTAAAAAATCTCCCTTGAAATGGAAACCTTGGTTGCCTCTCTTACTCTCTCTTCAACTTGTAGCAATTTCACACGTTGCAACAATACAAATTTAGTACTATCTGCTTGAGGGAGATCCATAATTAACTGTGGATACTCTGCTGGGCACAAAGGCATTGGAAGGTAATGACAGCACTGCTCTGAATCAGCCAATTGTGACCAGCTCCCACTAAATGGCAACTCAGCCACTTTATCTAATAACAGATTTCAAACCATTCTAGACACACAGTGTGATTTGGGGGGTGTGGGTGAGTAAGGGATGAGGGAACTCACACATGATGGGGATCTCCAGGCTGCCAACAGGACATGCCAAAACCAACACAGCAGTTACGAGGCTTTTTTTGTGTTACTGATAACATTAAGTTGGAAAAGCCAAGAGCTGAGAACCAGTTCCAAGCAAGAGGGAAGTCAACCTCATGGCTAAAAGCAATTTTTACCTGTTTCATCAAAACTTTCATGTGGTGGGTGCTGCCTCTGCAGTAAGCTTCCAGGATCAGCCCAAACCTCAGGGAAACAGCAGGAACGTGCATTTCTGACCTGGGGAGAAGGGAGGTTACAGCAATGCTGACTCACTGTGTGACTGACTCATCCTCACATTCATACCCACACCAGGAGGGTGCAGAATTTGGCTGCTGATTCTTTCTGTGTAATGGGGAAGGGAAAAAAAAAATGCCCCCAACCCCAGAAGGTGATGGAGGAAAACCACTGAGACATTTTCTGTATGACTGAATCACTAACCACTCCTTTGAGAACAGCATTTGGGGAGCAAGAACAGTTCAGGGCTTATGGCTCAGAGCTGGCAGGTGGCCATGGATGTCCAAAGGAAATTCCAGCTCACAGGCTCGTGTGTATATACACATAAAGACAAAAATTATGAAAACAGAACCTAAGCCAAACTCCACAAACTACGACAAAAGACAAAAATAACGAACAAAAAACTGTATTGGCCCCTCCTGGAGAGTTGGACTCAATGATCCTTGTGGGTGCCTTTCCAGCTCAGAAAAGCCTATGAAATAATTCTTATTCAGTTGCCTGAGGTAAAAAGCAGCAGTTTCTGGGTTTTGGGAATCAGAGAAAGGAAATCCCATCAACGCTTAGATGGGAGACACAAGCTAAGGGACAGCAATTAAACCCCCTGTCAGCTCTACAGCCAGCCACGCCTGCTGTGCCACTCCACAGAGCCCACGAGGAAACCAGCAAGTGCTGGTTTCACTCCATTACTGAGAAAAAGCCTAAAACGTTCGCCCTTCACCTCAGGTGCCAGAAGAGGAAGTGGCCGATCTTGCGGTTGGATAATGCCCTGTCCAGCAGGAACTTGGTTAATTCACAGTCTAAGTAGGATTCGTACTTGAGCACCTGGACGAGCTGCAGCAGGTATTGGAACACGTCGTGGTCTCTGGTGGCAGAAGGGAAACATAAAAGACAACCTCATCTTTACTGCAGAGACAAGGCTGTCAGGCTTGTTCACAGTCCCCCTCAGCAGCCCTGGACAGGAATAGAAAGGGGCTCTATCCCCTGGGGATCACACTTACGTCAGCTTCTTTAATGAGTTGATAGCAAAGGAACCAACGTAACGGTCGGGAAAGCTGAAATCCAGCAGCTCCAAGGCATTCAGGACAGGCAGCTCTGGCCAGGTCTGAAGCAGGGAAATCATCTGTAATGGCAAAAAAAAAAATAAAAAATAAAAAAAAGAAAAAAGAAAAAGGAAAAAAAAAAGGGAACAAGGTTTTTATGACAATGGATATAAATCTGAAATTTTGCTGATGGAAGAGCAGCTCCTTGTGGTGGGTCACTATTTATAGATGCCTCACAGCAAGTTTGCAAATACCAGGTCAAACCCTGAGGTGCCTTGTGCTGGTCTCTCACTGTCAGTTAAGAATATCTAATCCAGATCCTATTTTTCCCCATGAATTAAACAGATTTTTTTTTTTTCCCTTGCCTCCAGTTTCTTGAAGGAATAAATAAGACCTTGTTGGTTAGTAATAAATCTGGGACAGCCCACAGAGCCAAACCTCAGCTGGGAATAGAAAACCTTCCTTTGGGCACTGTGAAACATCCCCAGGCGAGCTGGGCTCCCAGGCACCACACAGGAGTGCAGGCGCTGAAAGATGGACCAAAAAGGGAGTCCTGGCTGCCAGCCCCAACCTCCTCACCTGGGCAACATCCTCGTGCTTGTTCCACTTGGTGATGATGAGCAGCTTTGCCAAGGCCTGTGGGTACTGGTCGCGGATGTCGTACCTCATCTTCCACACCAGGTCCTTCTCGTGCTCGTACAGCTCCGTGTGGCTCCTCCGCTCCAGGATCTCCCTCAGCTGCAGCTTCTGCTCATGGGAACCGCAGGAAAGAGCACACACAGGGCTCAGTCTCAACCCAGAGGGTTCGCTCAGCTCAGAGAGACCCTGCAGGACTTGGGGCATGACCCAGTTTGGTGAAAAAGCTGGTGGAAACCAGGTTTGCATGTAGCTAAAAAACTGATGCCAGAAGACTCACCTCCTCAGGATCTTCTGGTGCAGCTCGGGGTGGTTCTCCATTCCTCCCCAGTTCCAGCAGCTGGGACACAAATAAAGAGTCTGAGAAAGGCTGCTCAGTAATTCTAGCTCACCATCAGTTCAGGGATTTATGCTGTGTTAGAGGTCAGTCACTTGCCACCTCTGGAGAAAGGAATCACACCTCTCACAGCCCAAGTTGTAGGTCAGGGACTCAGCAGGACCCCTCTGCTCAGAGGTGTAACCTACCTGCCCCTGCTGCCCCTGCCCTGGGGGTGACAAGAATGAAAGGATGAGTCCTTGCCCCAAAAAGGGCACATCTGCACTCCCAGAGAGCTCCTGAGCTCTGGGTCACTGTGCTCCAGGCTAACATGACCCATCCCAGATTCTGAGGAGTGTTTGCCAAGCAGCCAGTGCTGCCCGAGCCCCTCCTTGCACTGGCACAGCCTGTCACAGCCCCTGAGCCAGACCCTGCACTGTGGGGAGCACACAGGCACTCCCTGGCAGAGCAGATCCCCCTTCTCCCCTGTAACAGGCACATTTCTCCTTCCACTTGTCTGCCCAGTTGCAGTGACAGATGGAAAAGCCCCACCCAACATGGCATGTTGTCGCCCTGCTGAAAGGCAGGGAGCTGCCTATTTTCACTCATTTCCCCTTTTATTCTTCTTCCTCCCTACAGAGCCTAGCACTGCCTTGCAGTTTAAAGGCATCTCAGTTAAACCTATTTTTTAAACAAGTCCTTGTCTATAAGAGCAACTTCACCTCAGTAATTCACAGCTCAGAAAACTATTCAACCAAAGGCCTGTTAGTTAAGAGAAAAAGTCACATTTTCCGTTAACAACATCTATTTATCAAGTCTGGTTGTGCCCAGTCCCTGTTGACAGCTGCCCAAGGGACAGTGACACCGGATGCTCCCATCCCAGCACAGCCAAGGAATTCCTGAGCCTCCCAAAAAAATGTCCCAGGTGTCCCACCTGCTCGAAGGACGGGTAATACACGGGATGTGCTGCCACGCTGGGGAAGCAGATGACCAAGGCTGCTGCACTCTCAGTGTTGGGGTTGCACTGCACTGTGCCCATGGGGTTCAGAAGTTCCCCTTTCTCGTCTGAAAAGCAAAGCACATAAACCCCATGGACCCAAATGTGAAGCTTTGGTGCAGAAAGCAGAGCGCTGCCTGCCCCCAGCTCTGCCACCGGGCACTGCCTGGCCCTGAGCAGTGCCTTCATCTCCCTGACCTCTCCCAGGTGAGGTGTACACGACATCTTTAGGTCAGCAGCCACCTCTTAGGTCACATGTGCAATGCCAAGCACAAGGCCTTCACCTTGGCAGGGCTCTGGATGCCATCACAACACAGAGCAGTGACCACACAGAGTGCTGCTCTGAACTGGACAGTGAGGCAGGACGTGGGGCATCCCTGTCCTTGTGGAGGAGACTGAAGATGCAAAACAAGACAGGAGCTCCATCCCCTGACATACCTGGGAAGGAGGACCACATGTGCAGGCAGCACTCCCCGGTTTTCAGCTGGTCCTTGTAGTCAAAGAGCATGACATTGACCCAGGCGATGGGACAGTCCTGCAGGGCACAGACAGCAGCTCATTTAGGGGCTCTGACTGCTAAAAAGGGGGGTGAAGGGAAGAGAAGAACTAACAAGGAAGTGAGATATCCCCATGCAAAGGCCTCACAATATTCAGGAACCCGAAGTTATAGAATCTTTTCCAAGTCTGCAAATCACTACAGGCAGGGACCTTCCCATTCAAGAGCGTGTGGGCACTCCCTCACCAAAGAGATGCTGGAGAGAATTATACCAGGGAGCCATCCCGTCTGCCTAACTTTTAAATTCTCTAAAACTAAGAATACAAGATGGCATCAAATTCAGGTATTTGCCAAAACCTGGGGTCTGTTGTATAGTGCTGAATGGCACCAAACACCCCCTCACAAATATGGCTAAAACTTCATCACCTGATATTTTTCATAGCTGAAGAACCTCTAAGTTTCCAGTAAGGCCTTGCTACTCTACACTCAATGATATTTGAAGGAGCTGTGACATGCTTCCTATATTTCACAGTGTGGGGGCAGAGAGAAGAACCTTAATGTTGAAACAGGGAACACAGAGTTCACATGGCTGCAGAAAACTGGGCGAAGAATGCTAGAAATAGCTGATAATAGGGGAAAAAAGGATTGGCTCTTCTGTACATAGAATAAACCCTATCTATAGAAATCAAACTTTATGCTGCCAACCCCACACCACACCCCCAAAATAAAACCCACAAGTCCGAGCCAGGCTCATTCTGGAGGAGGGAGACTCCAGAAAGTGACGTGACTGGGACACGGCCAAGACAAAGAACGCTCCTGCTCAGCCCAGCTCCCTCCCCTAGAGCAGGCCAGACACATACTCCACTAGTGATCTCAGCTTTCCTGCAGTCAGGTCCCCCAAATGGAACACTTTACCTCATAGAACAGCCTCAGCAACACCAGCACTCGGAGCTCAGAACACACCAAGGCTCGAGCACAAAAACCAACTGGAAAAGGGGTTACGTGGCAAAAAACTCTACTGAGACGCACCCACAAAGAGCATCATGTGTGAAGGGAACCACAGGGACACGTCTTGTTCCAGTGGGGCCTTCTAGAGAGCACAGCAGGCTTGCCCCAAAGGCCACCACAGACTTGGTGGAGGTAACAGAGTCCCCACTTCCCTCTAATGCGACAAAATGAATCACTTCCCAGCGGCCTCTCACAAACCCTGGAGCTGATTTGATTACACTAAGTATCTTCAGCAAAATCCCATTTGAGACATCAGCTTCTAGATCCCAGGGAAAAGCCAAACAAAACACCAGCAATAACCTTTCCTAACAGAGTAAACGACAGCAAACCACAGCTCAGAGCCTGCCAAAACACAAGGCAAGATTCCTGGCGGGTAAGGCCCAGCAAAACAAGGATTCAGCATTCTAAAGACAGACATCTCCTGCATGATTTAGAGAAACATGGAAAGCCAACCCTCTGGGTGACATTAACCCTGTGACTCATCCAGTCAGCCTGAAAACATGCCTGGTTTTGTGGTAGTAAATGACTTAGTCCCACCTATCTGCTCTGCTCAGCCTGCAGAGAAAACAACATGCACAGCATTAACTGAGTGAGGAAAAGGATTAATAATCAAAAAAACAAAACAAAGAAAAAATCAGGATGCACTCTGACTGTAACCTGCTCTTACCAATCATTTTAAATGATTTCTGGGCACCTCACTCAGAGCTGCAGCTCAACGTGTGGAAAAATCCTTTTGCGCAGAGCTCGGCTCTTGTGAATGTGATTTTAAACTAAAAGCTCACCAGAATGCATCCACCTCGTTAAGATCCTGTTAACAACTCAGCTAACCAGGCTGGGTTTGTCTTGCCAATCAGAATAGCAAGATTTCCTTCTGACTGCTTCAAAACTGAATATTATTCCAGTGTGGCCACAAACATCCAGCCTGTGGATGAATCAGATCTTCTGTCCAACAAAAGCCTCCAGCAGGAGCTGGGATTGTGCTATTCTAAAATAACAAAAAACAACAATAAAAAGGTTGGTCCTGGTCCCGGCCTCAAAACGTTTCCAGTCTGAAGTTTCCAACCCAGAAATCGGTCCCCACAAATGGGATTCATGAGCTGTCTGCTGCTCCCAGACATGACTCCACAGTAACCCTGAGAACCCCACTGATGTCAGCCCAAGAAAGCCCAGTGAACCTCCCAGCAGTGAAAGGGAGGGAGTAGAACTGCAACCAAAACCTTCTGTGATCACAGTTGTCAGCCCCTCATGTCTCTGCACTCTAGTAAGGATGGCATGACTAACCCTCCCTCTAAGGCATGGCAACAGTGTTTTCATGGCCACAGAAACAATAATTCACAGAGGAACAAATGCATTTGCTGTTCATAAAGAAAACCCTCACAATGCAAAGAGCTCGAGGCAGTGAGCTTAAGTTACAACTCTGGGAAACCTGGAATTCAATTACAGGCTGCACTTGGATCTAATTTTAGTTTCTGAACCATTAATGGGCTAGAAGTTTTGGAACAGAGGTGAGGAAAGTGAGGAATACCCCTACATCTCCAGTTAAGCTCAAATCAAGCGCTTCCAAAGTGATTTAACACTATCCATCCTCAGTCTGCTACATCTGAACAACAGGAACCTTGAAGAACCTGTACTTTCATTTTACCTCACCTCAAGCTTTGCCACAACCAGTGTTTACATTCCTCAGAGTATTGCCCCTTCCCAGCTGCTAATTTGCTCCGCAGGGGATTTGCAGGAAAGACCTTATTAGAAAGAAAATGCAACACAGATGATGGTTTAACCTCAACTACAAAACAAGGAAGTTGCAGAGCAGTGAAACAGAGACAGCAACACCAGTGATTCCTCTTTAAGTGCAGTCAGATGCTGGGCATGTTTCTTAATGGCCTTTCTAGAGAAGAAATGACACTTAAACAACCTTCCCAACAGGCAGCCACTCCTCAGCTGCCTGTTCCTTGTTGGAGAAGTTCCCCTTTACTCTGTAAGCTCTCTCATTAATAGAAAGTCTCCTGAAAGCAGAGGGCCCTTGGTTCAGAGTGGTGTCCTGTGCCCTCCAGCCCCGGCAAGCCTGGCTCAGCCCCACACTGGCTTTACTTACAGCTTTCTTGGACTTCTTCTTGGTGGAACGTGCCTTCTTGGCCTTCTCGATGACGGCGTAGAGGGCAAAGCAGAGCCGGGCCATGCGGGGAAGGTCACAGATGTTGATGTCGAAGTCCAGCCTCTGCTTCCACACAGGCTCTGAGCACACATTCACTTCTGAGCTGGACACTGTCTTGCACAGCATTTCATTGCCGTGGAACAGCCCTGCTTGCACCACCAGCTGAGGGAAGGAGAAAGAGAACACTGTGAACCCGGGGGGAATCGCCTTGTTTGCTGAAGGCACACGATTAGAAGAGGAGTGGAACAGGGCACCCACTCACCTGAACAGGATTGTCCTACTCCTGTCTCTTTCCCAAATCATTGAGACATTCAGTTCTTTAGTCTTTATCTTTACTCAGCTTCAGGAAGGGCATTGTTATCTTCTTACTTTATGCAGACTTGCATATCATATAAGACCATATATTCCTGCCCTGTTTGCTTCCTTTCCCAAAAGGCAGCCATTCCCCTGCTCCCACTTCACGGCAAACACCCTGCATATCCCAGGGCTCTGCTGCATCCTGCTTTCTGCCTTCACTTTGCCAGCCACCACCCCTCCCATCATTCCCTTCTCAGAGCTGCACTTCCTCTCCTCTGCTCTTTGTAGCCTCCCTGTCCCTCCACACCACTGCAAAATGCCATCACCGCAGGGCAGCAGCTCTGCTTGCTGTGCAGAAGCTTTGGCAGGGCAGTGTTTCTAAGGCTGGGCTTCTGCCTGGCCAGTTCCCTCCCCCTTCCTGTTGTGCTGCAGTTCAGAACCTGCCCAAAGGTGGGATGAAGGGATCAGGTGAGATCACACGGTCAGCCACTGCTGCCCTCACCACACAGACAAGACAGAGGTGACTGGAGAAGCCCAAGTACAAAACCCCAGAGTGAGTCAGTACCCACCTTCATTCTCTCATCTGCATTGACCTTGCTGCCTTGCACCAGCTCGATGTAGAAAGGCTGCTCTAAGGACCAGAGAGAACCATAGTTTGGCTGGAAAGAGAAAAGGGTTCTGGTCAGAAATAAATGGAACAAAGACCTCTCAAGCCAGCATCAGAACTCATCTACCATCACATGATTTTTGTTCCCACAGAAAAGGGCATGAAGCCTGGGATAACCAGGGAAGCAGTGGAGGGGGCTGGAAGGCTGCCTGGAAATTCCCACCCCTGAGACCCTTGCGAGGGACCCATCCTGAGAGAGGCAGGGAGAACCAGCTGCTGTTCCCAGCCATGATCAGCATCCTCACCTACAGACGAGCTGAGAGGACCCCACAGGCCACTGTCCCCTTTTACCTTTTTCTTGGGGAGCGGAGGGGGCTTGGGAGCCATCTTTGGGGGGCTGGCAATGCAGTTGGTCTGCTCATCCCTCATGGCAATGATGGCAGAGCAGTGGACCATGGTCAGGTGGGGGGTCAGCCCTCGGTGCAGGCAGCTGCGGATGTACTGCAGAGACAGAGGCAGGTGGGTCAGAGCCATCACACAAATCACAGCTGACTGAAGGAGCCAGGAGAGGACACAGCAACAATCAAATTTCAGTCCTAATTTATCTCCTCTTGCTTTATAAGCCTGCGACTCGCTGGGCTCATGTTGCCAGAACTGAGAATATGAAGTGCCTTTCACAGCTGGCATTTCATCAGTGCACTCAAATGTCTCCATTAAGGGAAAACGCTGAGAAGGGTTCAGCACTCCCAAGAGGAGTTTGCCCTGCCAGAACAACACAGGATTACTTGCTCAACTTTCAGGAAGAGAAGCCCCAGCCCACGATGCAAGCAAGCAAACACTTCCAGAACCACGGTCTATAAATGTATTTACACAGCACTAGGCACCCAGAGACAGGCTAAGATCACTGGCCCCCAAAAACATAAGGATCTGTGAAGTTGCCAGAAGTACCCCTTGCCCGAAATAGCACCCAGGTCCTGTCGCTGATGTGCTGCACCCCCCTGTAAACAGCATTGTCTCCTTGCTAACATGCCTCAACCCATGCCCCCAGCAAGAGGAAGCCATGTGGGAACAGACTCTTTGATAAAGCAAGACACGAGGCTCACCTGGAACTGGTACAGGGGGTAGTTCCCATAGAGATATTCCCACTTCCCGTTCACCTGCAGGGTGTAATCCTCTGGCTTCTGCACCGTCTCGTGGCGGAACACAGTCGCCTGCTTCTTGATAGCATAGCTCATCAACGTGACGGGGAACTCCTTCGGGGAGATCTGGAAAGTGAAGCTCTCCTGCAATCCCAACAACACAGCACACGCTGTCAGACACCAGCAAAGGGCCGAAATAGCACACACACAGGTGACAACTTTCCTGCTGAGGACAACAAGGAGAAGGACAGGAAGCTGGAATCACACACACATCAGCCAACCAGTAGGAACTTCAAGCCCGGTTTAAGCAGAATCACCAGCTCACGTGGTTGCCAGTCATTCAAAACCTTCCCACTGTCACTCCACCAGCAAGGCACAGGGTGGAAGGGCCACCACGCTCAAACACACTGCTCTAGAAGGCCCTTCTCCCTGGGGGTGGCTCCTGCTTCATGCCCAGGGACAACATGCAAAAATAGCATTAATCAGGAGTAGCAGGCAATAACAGGGGCCCACAGGCAACACAGATGGGTGCCTGCAAGCAGTGTGTGCTGAGCATGGGCTGAGCAGACTCGTGAGCTTCCAAAGGAAAGGCATGTGAATGATTTTGTGCTCCTCTCCTACCCAAAATCAAAAGGTTTCCATCCCATTAACATGCAGAAACCTTGGCTACCAGATAACCAGTACACCCAAGGCAGGCTGAGGAAGGGGAACAGCTCCCTTGGTTGGAGGCTCAGAGTCTCCCTCCCAACCATTTCCACAGGCAGAGGAATCTGGAGAATGAAGACGAACACATGGAAACACTGTCCACACACACATTATTCTGTCTCCGAATGCCCAAAAGGTCCCAAAGGGGAAGCACAGACCACCAAACACTGGCACAGAAAAGGTTGTGCTTTACCCCTCCAGACTGGAACTTGACGTTGACGAAAATGTTCTTGGTGGGGGTTTGTAGAGAGCCAGTCCCAAAGCCCTTGGCTATGGGCTCCAGCTGCAAGGGGAAGTTGTACTCCATCCAGGCTGCCCAGCTGAGCTGCTGCCTCTTTGCTGCTCTCTCCTCACAGAACTGGCACATTTTGGTGCGGAAATCATTCACCTCTGGATCCTGAACAGAGTCAAACTCGTGCAAACCTGAGTGGAGAGCAAGGGAGAGGGGCAAAATGAGCATCTGCAGCCAAGGGGGGAAATGAGCCTTTTACTCGAGTGTCTGTGAAAGAGTCTTCCTGAACACATGTTTAACATGTGACCAAGAGGAGAAGAGTCAGCCAAGCTACCAGCCTGGGGGTCTGCACACCCCCTGTTCCCTCCCTGGACCCACTGGAGATCAAACCTGCTGATTCTATCTGCTGCACGAGCAAGGCTCCAGCACTGCCCCAGGGAGTCTGGGACAGGAGCAGTCCCACCTACAGCCCAACTGATGACGGGGGCACTGACCTTTCCCAATGAGCAGGCTGATCTGGGAGTTAATGACCTTCTTGACCCTGTCCCCTTCGCGAGCCACGAGGCGCAGCACGGGCAGGAAGGGCTGGATGTCGCAGAGCCGCCGCTGCTCATCCTCCAGCTCCTGCTGCTCCGCCGTCTGGTTGATGCAGGTGAACACATAGGCCTCGGGGTCACTGAGCATGTGGTACAGGGGCTCATACTGGGCGTGCTTCCACACCACCTGGGCCAGACAACAGCACAGTGAGCCTCCCTGCACTGCCACAGCTGCAGCTTCCTATCTACAGGTCTTTTCCAACCTCTGTTGTCAACCAACGCCCTCGCTCTCCCAGGCTACACCACTTAGGAAAGGCAGTGCACAGACCAGTCTCCTCCCAGCGCTCCTGGGCCTGCAATCCCAGGCTGCTTCTCACTCTGGTGACTCCAGCTCGTGCTGAACCGCTGTGTGGGTTTATTTGCAAGTGCCTTGAACTGATTTCCATTTCTCGTGCTTGCCATTTGTTTCAGGCAATGTAAATCCCTCACTCTGAGTATTTAAATAACCCCCACCTGATCCTCACAGAAAGCACCTGCTGACTGTGGCCCCGTGAAATAGAGGAATTACTCACACTGGAAGCAAAATTGGGTTAAGTAACTTGCCCCCAGTAAAATGAAATCTGTGACAAGAGCCAAGAGCTTTTCTCACATCTTGTCAACACTACCCAGTTCCCAAAGATCCTCCTCTCCCAGGGGACAGTACTCCCACGTGACTGTTCATATCCCGTTTTTTACCCTCATCCCAAGTGTCTGCTATAGACAAACCTCTGGAGCAGATGGGCCTCTTGCCTGTGACACAGACCTGTCACCTAGCAGCTGGAACAAGGCTGTTACCTGCTTGATGGTGCCCAAGCTGGCATTGCAGGGCACACAGAGGTTTAAGTATATTCCTGTGGGCAGCAGAAAGTCCACCTGGATGTTCTGGTTTTCCCCCTTGGACCAAAATTCCGTAGGGCAGTAAATGCCTGGGGGCATCCTGCTCACTGCTTAGCTACCACCTGCAAGAAAAGGGAAAAGAGCCTGTTGCTGTTGACCACATATTATCTGCTCAGTTCTGTGCTGGGCTCTGTTGAAAGTTAAAGAGAAAGAAAGGAAGGTCAGCACAGCCTTACAGCTCAGGAAAACATGGTCTTTAGTCAACTTCCCAATCCGGTGTCTTTAAGCCACATGTAACTACTGTGTTTGCGTCTATCTCAGTGCAACCCTCCCTTAATCCCTTCTAGACTGGGATTAACATCTACATCTGCATTTGAGAATGAAATAAAAGAATTTTCTTCAATTGAGAACAAAGGCACTTGTCCCAAGAGCTCATCTACGACCAAGCAGCCAAGAGAAACAGTAAGTCCCTACCCCTGGCTGTGTAAGGCAATCCTCAGGCCACATGCTCCAAGCTCCACTTTGTTTTTCCAGAGCTCAGTTCCAGCCTGCAAGAGGGAGAAAGAGAGTTGTTCCTGGTTCCAAGTATGCATGCATTTTTATACACACAAACAGATATTATCTGTATAATAATAATAATAATATAATAATAAACAGATATCTGCTGTATATCCCCCCACTCTGCAAGTACAGAAAGATGAAGTTTAGGGCTGAGGCAACCAAAATAAGTTTGTTAATTCTCTCTGCAGCCTTTCCCTTGGCAGGGCTCTACAATTTATTCTCAGTACACCCAAGGAATGCAAAGAGGAGAACAAGAATCTGAAGGGTCTCAGGTACAAACTGCTCCTTTCAAACACAGGATGAAACAAAAGGCATTCACCAGAAGCCGGTTGGACATTTCCTCTCTCAAAGACGCGTAAGACCAGAGTCAGAGACACCCTCATGCTCCATCCCATTTGTCCACAAGCAAAATACTCCAGCAATAAAACTCCAGTTTCCTGCACAGATGACAAGCAGCAGAACATGGTGTTCCCACGTGCTGGGAGAGACTGGGACTGGTGGCCTTGGCTCCCAGCAAGAGACAGGGAAGTGGCTCTAACTTATTCTCTCCAAACACCTCAGCAGAGAAACCAGCTCACCTCAATTCCCTCTCACTTACCAGGGGTTTTCCACCAGGTCAGCAGAGGAACATCCCAGTGGTACAACCTGGAAGGTGCTCCATAGCCAAGGCTTCAGGCACCTGCCCTGAGCAATTCTGTGTCCCTTATCCTCAGCCCATAAAACCAGCACAGAATTTGCTCATTCACAGCTTAAAATACGGCTTTGCAGCTGTCAGTGTGGAAACTTTGAAAGAGGCTGAGCAATGTGCTGCTGGAGATTCGGGTCCCCCAAACCATGAGGTGCTGCTAGCAGCTCCTCCTGAGCCAGCCCTGTGCCTCAGCATGACAAGGAGCCCAGCATCTTATCTGCCAGGTCCTGGGAGCGCACACCACTTCCCTGTCAGCACTGAGGTCAGGATTCCCAGAAACATGAGCTATGTTTTATCTGTCCTGCTTCCTCAGTGCACAGGCTGTATCACACAGCCACCGGATAGAGAGACCACAAAAACCACCCCGAATGTGCCTGAGGAGGGAGGGGACAAAAAGGGGGAGGAGGCAAGGTTTAAAGTTTGAATAAAGCAAAACAAGCTGGCCTTGTTTTCTGCTCATTAACAATAAAATCAGCAAGTTTCTGGTGTATCTGCTGCCTCAGCCTAAATCAGCAAACCACCACAACTCGACTGACCAGCAGAGACAGAAGACACAGCAGTGACTGAAGTGCTTCCTCCTGCTGAGGATTTCTACCTGTCACCACATCCCACTGGATATGAGGTGCCTGTCCAAGCTGTGACCACTACAGTGTCAAGTTCAAGTTCCAGCTCAACACCTTGTCTTTCCCAACTCACTGATTTAGAGGGATGGAGAAGGGTTTTTCCATATCCTGGAGTGGATATACCGAAGGAAGAATAACTCTGGAATTTCACCATCTCTAACACATCGTTTACCAAGCCTCTCCCCTTCCTACTGCTATATTCAGAATTCTCTTTTTGTTGAACCTCAGATCTGATCCAATGTGACAATTATTACATGAAGCAAGTTCTGCCTAGATTGGTACTCCTGCACCACCTCACTTCCACCTTCCCTTTTGCCTTGGGAAATGGAACAGAATTCTCCAGGCTGTAACCTTGTTTGCACTATCCTGACCTCCTGACTAAAAGTAATTACAACTCCCTTTTCTCTGGGTCATTTTGCCATTTATGAATGCCAGCATCACTCCTTTTTGTCAGGATTGGTTTTCAGATATGCTCTGTTTTTCACTGTGGCAGCCTTTAAAAAAAACAAAGAATTCTCCACTGTAACTGACAATTTTTAAAGGCCCAGCATCACCTCAGACTTTCATCCTGGTGGATAGATGGATTATTTTTAGAAATCCCATCCTGTGGTAGGGTTTTGACCTATAGGGCTGGTAGCCTCAGGTTCAAGTTAATCAACCCACACTTGACAAATTAGTTTCCTGTACAACTTGTGTATCTCTTAGAGCCAGAAGTATGTGTTTTAGAGGGATGTAAACCCACAGAACCAACCTCCCTGGGTGCACAGATTATCAAAGACCCCTGCTTATCAACACTGGGCTGCAACCACCCACAATCTATGGTAAGACACCCCCAGTTCTCACTCTTCCTGCTGCAATAAACCCCAAAACGTCTTCTTGCTAGAATACTTCCACATTCCCCCACCCACATCTTCCTACGACAGATCTTCCTCCCCCACCAGCCACATCTCCCACAGCCTTCGAACGCTGGTTTTGGGGTGCAAGGCAGGTGCAGTGCTGCCGTTTTCACAAGAAGGAAGCCCACCAGATGGGAACTGCCTGTGACAAGGAGAGGCACAAGGCCCTGCTGCAGGACAGGCTGATGCTCCCCGTGGGCTGTGCCCACGGAGCCCTGGGGCTCTCACAGCTGCTGCTCTCAGGCTGCTGATCAAGGAGCTCTCAGGCAGCTCTCCAGCTGCAGGCACAGCGGCTCTTTGGACCTCTCAGACCATGTCAGGGGAAGGGAAGTGCTCCCTGTCCCCCAACACAGGCCCCAAAGCATCAAGCACGTGCCCAGCAAGATATTCCCATGAGTCCAAACGCGAAGCTGTTCCCCACAGTTCCCAGACAATTCAAGTGCACTCCCCTTTTCACAGGTGTTTCTGCTCTGTGGAATATTTTTGTAAGGGAAAAGTTAAAAGCTGCGCAAGACAGACTTTGCCAGGAACCTAGGGATGAAATGCACATGGAGCCATTCCATACTGACCCCTGCCTCTGGCTCAGACCAGCACATCGAGCAGCAAAGACTCCCAGTAGTGGGCAATTGCTCCATAATCCCTCATTAATTCTGAGGTGTGGAGTCATTTCCCAGGGGAGCAATCAAGGGAAGAGGCACCCATTGGTACTAATCACTTCCTTGGAGACCCATGTGCAACAAACCCATCACACAATGCCCAGTTCTCTTCATCACTGGGCAGAAAAACAGGTGGAGGAAAATAATTATGAGACAAAATTCCGTTTTTCAGATGAAGGCAAGTCCACAATTACCTCTGTCCCCTTTGCCTCAATTCATTATTCACTGTTCTGCAGGAAAGCTACAGGCTGCTTTGCCCTCCTTAAGGTTTCCCCTTGCAGTAATTAGTGTAAAGGTAATAAATGTGTATCTTGACCAAAGAGGAGAGCTGGCCAAGGCAGAGCTGATGTGCACATGGGACTAGTCCATGACTAGCCTGCTAGGACAGAAACGAACCCTCAATTTTACTAAATTGCATCTAGAAAACACAGGCATGACATCAGTAATAGGAGGGAACACACCTGAGGCATATTTGCACATAGAAGTAAATTTATGCAGAGCATAACAGGCACATCTGAAACTACCCAGCCAGTATTTTAGGAGCCAGCAGCCAGCATAAAAACACACTAACACAAATTTCCCCTTATGAAGTTTGTCAACCACACAGCTCTGGTGTTTACAACACACAACCAGCAGCGGCTGGCAGGGTCACAAAGGGAGCAGCGCTGCCCAAACCCCTGCGAGACTGCACAGGCAGACACGGAAGCTCTGACGCCCACAAACAAATTGCAGAATTTGTACTAAACCCCAGGACTACCAAAACACCTCTTGAGTTTATAAGAAGCTAGCAGGTGATGTGCTGTGTGGGATACAGCAGGAAGCCACCTTCTCTGCTGGCATCAGAGGCCACGGGAATTCTGATGTGCACAGGAGTTTGATGTGTCTTTGACACACAGTCAATGCACTTGGCGGGTCTGAACCAACCCTGAGCTTTCTGTGAGTGTTCTGAAAGTGTTGTTCTGAAATGTTCTGAAAGCTTGGTCTTGATTTTCTGGTTGGGGTCACAAGGTGAAACAAGTCCACTCTGCATTGTAGAATTAACCCACATATTCTCCCCCAGGACAGACTGGGAACAATCCTGCAGCAGATAAGTGTGTCCAACTCTTCCTGCACATGGGGGACTCCAGCCTTGCAGGGGACTCACCCCCAGGTGCCAGTCACTTAACCACACAGAAAAACACATGTGTAGTTGCTTCCCTTTGGCATAACTGGCATTAACAAGACAGATTTTGCTCTCGTGTCACAAAGGTGTTTCCTTTACAACTTCCACTAATCTTTCTGTAAAATACAGATGTATTAACTTCCATTAATCTTCCTGGAAAATACAGCTCTGTGTCCCAGCTGAGCTATCAGGCCATCAGTGCTCTCTTTCAGTTCCTGTGACAGTGTTGCACCTTCAGCACAGTCCTGAGTTGCACCAGAGTTCTGTCTTTCTCTGGTTCCTCCTTCAACACACACAAAAGTGCAAGACTCAGCTCCTGAACAGCGTGGAGAAAAACTGGGACCCCTTGAAAAGGTGTGGAGAAGCACTCAAACACTAAACAATCCCTAAAATCAAAGGCATTGCCTTCTGTACTTCCAGGGTTTGCTTCCTCTAATCCTAGTTTAAAATGTTCTAATCTCCTTTACTTGGTTTACTGTAATATGACTTCTACCTCTATGAAATATGAAAATCAAATAAAGAGGTTTTTTTCAGATTATCAGCTTCTGTTTGTGCATCGATCTCTCATATCCTGCCACACAATCCCCTGCACTGATTCATTCATTCTTTCAAAAGCAGTTCATTGTTCATCAAGCTCTACATGGCAGACACATGTTTGATGATGCCTTTTGTTAGATTTCTAAGCCCCTGATTAATCACTTTTACTTACATAAACAAATAGACTGATGTAGATGTACCGTGGACTCTGCCCAGGATACTTGGGCAAGGGATGACAACACACACCCCTAACTCTTCAGGCCTCTGAGGCACTACAGAGCATCCTCTTCCCTACCAGAGGGGCTGATAAAAACCAGCACTTAAGTCGAAAAATCAGCATCTTCTGTGCATCAGGATGTCACTGGAGAGCCATGGGTTTTTCCACCTTCCATGGAGGTGTTCTGGCTATGTGGAAACTACAAAGACCAAGCTTTAAACAACCACTGGATCCAAAGAATCCCCTGGCTTGTGCCCTTCCCTTTATGAAATAAAGGCTTCTTTACTTGGAGCTCTTATATTACTCAATGCCTGCCTTAGACACACACACACACTCCCACAAAACAGGCTCATGGGGAAAAGTAATGGGAAGCAGAAGTACACTAATGTGATCTGAACTGGAGCTAACCTTGTTTGTGTGCAGGGCTGATGATGGAAGGGGTTGTCACTGCAGAAGAGATAGGAAAGCAGAATGGACACGTGGTGATAACAACAGGCTGCAGTTCCCGGGGCTCCCAGCTCCAGGAAGAGCCTCTGAGCAATATGCCATTGTCCAAGCTCAGCAGAACCTTATATCCGACCAGATGGAACAGCCAGAGGGAGGGAAAGAGGAGCTCAGGTAAAGCAATTTAAGAGAAAAGGAGATGTAAAGCCCCACCTCATCCTGGGACTAAAACCAGTATCACCAGAGAGAGGCTGAGGAATATCAGGGAGTTGAGAAAAGCATCTGATGGGAGACTCAAGAATCTTGCTCTGGTGGAAACTTCCACGCAACCTTTAGGCAAGTTCACAGTATTACCTGAGGAACTATCTAGTAGGAAACAGTATATTTAGTGGTTAAAGCAAAAGCTTGAAAACCAACAACGTGTAAAGTTCCATTCCCAACCCTGACAACTGTTTGATGCACAACTTCAAACAACGAACTCCTCCGTGTTTCAGCTTTCTCACATGCCCAAGTACAACCTATAACTCATGAAGGATGTTGTAACTCTTAAATGCCGGCAAAGTGTTTGTGGCATCCTTGCACTCTTGCTATTACTGCTCATGTGGGCAGAGTCCGGGAGTTGGAGGAAGTTGTGAAAAATGAAATCTTCCAGCTAAAGAGGTTGCTGAAATTAGGCTTTTTCAACTGCTCCCACGAGTGGACAATGACAGAAACCCCCTGAGTGCATCTTGTTGATGAAAACAAAAAATAAGTCATGCATTTCTAATGACCTCTATCATGACATTCAACTTTCTTTACTTTCAGGTTCCCATCTCAGGCATATACAGCACACTGTGTTTGGGTGTTAAGAGACTCTCTTCAGAGAGCCCTTAAGAGACTTCCTCATGCCCTGCCAAAAACACAATCCAACCCACAGCAGAAACACACACGGCTGTGAGCAGCTGAACCAGGCAGCACAGCTCCTGCATCGGGGAAGGTTTGGACGACCAGATGTTGCCACTCCCCAAACCCGGGAGTGACAATTGTGGCGACAAGGTGCCATGTGCCCAAACCTCACCGGTAAAGGCCCGGCAGGCACCCCAGCGGGGCAGGAGCTCACCACCTCCCCGTGGGGTGGATCACTGGCCAAAACAGCCATCCATCGATGCATCCATCCATCCATCCACCCACAGTGACACGAGCAATCACTGCCACCACCACGGCCGCTCCTCGGAGGGGGGACACGGCGCCAAGGGCGACCCCTCGAGCAGCTCAAACCCGCGCACGGCCCGCAGCTCGCCGGCTTCGCAAAGCCCCCATTTCCATAAAGCAGAAGCGCTTTTTTTCCCCCCGAAGAACAGCGCTGTTCGCTAAAGGAGCCCGGGCAGAGCCGGGATTTGCCGCAGCCGGCCCGGCGGAGCCCTCCCAGCACCGGGAGAGCCCCGCGGCCGCGGCGGGCGGGGGCAGCGCGGCGCCGCTCCCAGCCCCGCTCCCCTCATCCCCATCCCCATCGCCATCCCGGCGCTCACCTGCGCTGGTACCCGCGGTGCCCGGGGGGTCCCCGGGGGCTCCCGGGCGCTCCCGCGCTCCCGGCCCGGCCCCGCCGCCGGCACCGCCCCG
>VZRE01013479.1:184087-201960 GCA_013396775.1 Cephalopterus ornatus
TCCTTCCCCTGGAAAGCTCTCCTTTGACAACCTCAGTCGTGCAACTGTTCTTCCTTCATCTGAAAAAGCGTTGTGCGATAAGGATGGGGAAGACCCCAAATCCCAAAGGAGAATCAAGTAGATTTGAGGATGAGCACAAATACCTTCAAGGCAGGCAGGGTACCCCTGGCTCAGAGGTAGGGGTACCTCCCGGTGTTCCACTAGCACCTGCTAATCATGGGAGTGGGAACAAGCGCTCCTTTGTATGCTGCATGCCAAGGATGTACAGGGTTATCCACCCATTTTTTTTTTTTCCTCCCTCCAACCTGTTGTACAGGTCCCTTGGCCGCAGAGGAAACCCACCCAGGCACCAACCCACTGTGGAAGGGCCCATCCCACCAGTGCAGCACCCCAAGGTGCCCCAAGGCTCGGGACTCCTCACACCCCCTCGGGGTTGTGAGCACCCTTCGCACAGAGCAGCTCTCCCACTTGGCACGGGAAATCAGTGGTTCCAAAGCAGCAGCAGATGGGGATCTGAAATGTTTCTAGTGTTCAAAGACAATCGTTCCTCTCTGTCTCATTAAATTTTCAGCAGCAATTAGATACCCATTTGAAAAAAATCTCTCTTTTTTCACATGTCTCCTCTGAAGCGCCCACTGTACTTTGGGTCACAAATGAGAAAAGATTGTGAATGTGTGTTTGTGATTTTAATTATTTCACTGCCTCCCACGGAAACAAACAATCCTAGTACAAGACGTGGTTGGTGCTACTGTGTCACCCTGACTAGTCCTGCAATTTTATGACTCCCGGAATCACCATTTTTCCTAAAGCGTCTGCTGCTGGAGGCATGTGATTAAGGTATAAATTCTTTTTTTTTTTTCCATGTTATCATCCAAGAAAAGCTCATTATTCTTGCATTCTGACTCATTTTTTTTTCCCTAAACATTACTAGTTGGCAACACAGATATCTTGCCATCAGTACAAAATGTGACTGTCGAAACATTTGTTCTTCAACTCCATTTGAATCTACTATCGTGTCTCCATGTGACCTTCTAACACTCAGAAATTGTCTATTTTAAATCATCAGCCCTGACATGTGTTGAAGATATTTTTAACAGACTGTTTACAGGAATTCTGGTTTCTGTTCTGCAATTTTTTCCCCCTTTTCAACAGCTTTTCTATTCACCATCTCCACGTTTTACGTGTAGGACTGTACTCAACACTGACAGGGCATTTGCCCACCTGGCCTGTGAGAAGCTGGACATCAGAAACTGTTGGAAAGGGGAAAAAGGACCTGAAAGTCAGAAAAATAGTTTGCAACCCGCTAGATTTAAGATCCGAGACCTCCAGGAAGAACAGAAGGGAAGGGTAGTTAGTTGTTTTTCCTCTGTGTCACTGAGAACCAAACAGTGCTATCGGGGGTGAAGAGAACACTGGTAAGAAGGGCAAGTGGCGTCCACGCGGCATTATTCCAAATGCACCCAGTGTGAGGAATGTGCAAGGCACGGCAGTTCACAAAGACCATCTCTGCTGCATGCCAGTCTGGTTTAAATTCACCCAGAGTTGTTCCTAAAACTCTGAAAGGTTAGCTTTGTGTGAGCAGCTCTCGGGTTCTCTTGGCACACAGTGACACGTGCTCCGTGGCACTTCATCTGGTGAATTTGCCAGAAACATGATTCCCTGCTCCTGCTGAGTCAGGGGAGTGTCATGTCCTGCTTGGGGAAGATGCAGACCTCAGCCTAGGATTCACCACTGTTGCACCATCAAGAAATTCAGCCTATGTCCCCAGCCTAGATGAGACAGCTGGTCAGCTTTTGGAGGAACAACAGCGGGAGAAAGAAGAGGATGACAACAAGTAACGTAACCACAACACCTTGGTGTTTACAGGAACACCCAGCAAGAACACTTCCAGCTGCCAGGGGAGCACCTGGAGAGACAAACACCCTGCCCTCCCTCCTGGGTCCCAGGTCATGAACGCAGGGATGTTGGCAAATTTCGTGAATAGTAACACTTTCCGAAGCTGCGTTCACCGCTTCCACACACGGGGCTAGAAGCCACCTCTCTCATCCTCCCCTTTCTGGGCCAGGGGGTAAACAAACAAACAAGCCAACGCACCAAGGTGGCCGCATTTCTTTGCACCACAAGGCAAACAGGAAGCCCCAGCAGCTCTAGGAGACTGGGGGCTCTTTGCTCCATGTGGTTAACGCGACTCAGCAGCGGGAAACCGCGCCTGGCTGCAGCTCCGCCGCGCCGCTCCAACACGGCTGGGAACCTGCTCTTATTTAAAAGTCAGAGGAGGGGTTGGGTTTGTTGTGTTGGGTTTTTTTGGCAACCAGATCTGAAATAGGATCACCGCCACATGAAGTGTGCAGCACTGATCCAGGCCGAGCAGAGAGCTCACCTGTGTGAGAACAGCCACAGGACACATCCTTCGCTGAGAAAAGCCCCTGGTCAAACCAAACTGCTTCAAGATTTGACTATCAGTTTCTCTTTGCATGCTACACAAAAGCTCTCTGTGCTGTAGCATAACACCACACTGCTACAGGCTCTTGGGATTTCTTTAAACACACACACACATATACATATATATATATATATATATAGTTGGGGCACACAGCAATGTGCACACTGAAGGGACATTAGGATATCAGGATAAACTGCACTAAGTATTAACAGCACCTCACAGCCTCCAACCTCTGTACACATTCATTTTCACGTTTTGAGCTTTCCAATTCTTCACTTCAAATAGTCAGAGCTGCCACAGCCTTACAAATTCCAAGGAACTTCGCAAACAGCTTACTACTGCTGTATTAATACTTATTCAAGTAGGACAGAATGTAAAAGTTGAGGACAGGACTTGATGTCCATCACTTTGAAAATCAGTGCTAATGCTCCGAGGAAAGCGTTGACTAATCTAAACCAACTGCAGATCCAAAACCTCCTAAGCTTTGTTGGGGAAATTCAGATATGAAGTCACCACTTTAATGTCAAGCCTCATATGACTATTCCTAGAGCAGCCAGCACTGTGGTGGGACATTAGAGATAACACATACAAACGGCTCAACTTGCCAGAAGGATTATCAAAGCAAACACTCATCCCAGGGAAACCAAGCTCTGATCTAGCACTGATGCGACAGCACCAACCTAATTTGACATAAATTCCTGTTTTATAGGAATACAGCACTACTAACCATACATAGTAAATAGTAAATGTTGCTGATATATTCAGAACTCACACACTTTCATTTGCACTGCTTAAAACACTTAAATAGCATGGACTGTAAACTCTGTGTGCCTTTAGCTCCACAAGACTGACCCATCCCCTGCTAAGGACAAGGCAGGGGATGAACATTAGGTGAGGATAATCAGGGGAACAAACCCCAAAGCATCACAAGCACAAACATCTTTAACCAACCCCAAGCAGAATCTGATTCCCTCTATTCTTCATCTATGCCCAAGCAACCTCGTCAGCAGGACATTTCTGAGAAGACAAACGTGACAGTTATTTCAAAGCTCGGACTTCGGGCCAGCTGAGGGCACGGTGGTTATAACATGAGTTGTTTTTCTTTCAAGAACAAGGCCACAGTTTGCTTGTTGATGTTGCCACAAGAGAGATTTCAGAGGCTAAAACCACGGCAAAACCTCAGCATGTTTTTCTCTTTGATGGACATCCATTCAAACAAAAATGTCATTAAGCAAAGTCTTTCCCCGAGCCGAGCTGATGGTGAATTATCAGGGGGTGGGATTCAAGGACCTGAGCAGCCTGTTCAAAAAGCCTCTGAAAAAGTGTCAAGCCAAAATGACAGAGAGAAGGGAGAACAATGACAAAAGATACTCTGCTCTCTTGCTGAAGGCCAGAGTGGCCTAATTTGGTGTCCTTGCCCAGATAAAAATACTGTTTTCTTTGTGTGACTACGCATTTAAATGAAGGATACTGCAGACTGGAGAACAGTGCATTCCTCCACGATTTCCCCATGTCTGCAGAGCAAAAAAGTGACAAGAACTGACCCAGGTTAGCTGCAGCGAGCAGCTCAGATTCCCATCTTGATCATCAGCAACACCACAGGACTTGTACAGGAGAAAAATCCCTGGAGGCAGTTCTGCTACAGAATTACCAAAATGAAACTCCTTGGTTGTTTCTTCATCAGAATTTCTAAGTTAGAACCTTTGCCCAGGCCAAATTATTGTGTTAAGGAAAAAAGCACGTTCTGTTAAGTGCTGGTGTTGCAAGCAGCACATCATCCCAGGGAACAGAGTGGAAGGTGTTAATTGAATGTGAGATAGGAGGAGAGGCTACTGACCCAGTTCTGCAAGAAATGTGAGGCTACAGCTAAGTCAGGGATGCAGGGTGAGTTACTGACTGCAAAAATGTAGGACAAAATGCTTTTGGGGGAAAAAAACCCCACAAATACAAACCAACACCAACAAAAATCCCCAGCAAAATTACAGGCCCTGCTGCGAAACCCCAAGGCTTTCAAGGACAGGACCCGGAGTAAGGTACTCACGGTCTACTCCTCACACTGTGCCAGTGCCATGGATCTTACTACACCAGGTTTCTCTGAGTGCAGAACACAGACAATATCACTTTGTGTTCCACAGGACATTTTTGTGAAGCTTTGCTGTTTGTGCAAGTCATTTGAGGCCTTATCTGGTGGTGCTGCACTAATTCAGAGCATCAGTAATGTGTCCATACAAAATATCACCCCTTTATCACGTCAGAACGTCACTGCAAACACACACAGAGCAGTTCCCCCCACACAGGGAATGCTGCTCAAAAACTCACTTCTGTTGAAGATGTTTTTTTCGATACAAACCCCAAAAATGTCAGACACAGCTGGTCAGAAGCTCCATCCCTTATGTGACTCTCAGTTCTTCAGGAGGGACAAACAACTTGATCTGAGCGATCTATAAACCCACAAATTTCCATTATGAATTGTAACTGCCTGTTTAACTAAACCACCCTGTTGAATCTTGAAATTACTCTGAGGGGATTCTGGATCCTTTTCTTTGCCGCCAGAAGAAAAGCAGCACCCAAGTCTTCCCACACTACAGTTCAAGTTCACAGGAGCGTTGGGTTCTCAAAAAAAAAAAAAAAACATAAAACCAGACCTCAGCGACAAAGTCAGAGCGCTAAAATGAAAGTCCTTCATCAAGTTTGGGAATTTTGGGGGTCTTTATTAATTGTTTCCAGTAAGACCGGATCTTGCAGACTCTTGTGTGGGTGGCTGGCTGCACACAGGACAGATGCAGGTGCCTGCTTGTGCTAAATATTTTTCACAAACTCCTGAGTTTGTTATGTTTCAGTGGTTTTTGTTTAGCTTTATTTGACATGTAAAATATGTCTTCCAAACTAAGCAACATTCAGAACCCAAACAAATACACTCCCTGCATGAAAATCAGAATATGTGTATCGTGTTACCAAATGAGGCGGATGCCAGTGACAAATGCTTCAAGAATTTTTTTAGCAGCCACCTGAAAAATCACTTAAGAGTCAGAAATAAGTAGCAAAGGCCACTGCATGAGTCATCAGTGACAACAAGGAGAAAAGGAATGTGAAAGAAATTTTTTTTAAATTTTTTTTCTACGTTGAGAGATGGCTTTGGCTGAGAGAAAATTATTTTTACTGTCACCAGAGGAAAATTTCCATTTGCAAACAGGGGAATTTCCACCTGAGACATATTGATGAAGACTCATTTACATAGCTGGAGGCAAAACTACTTTTACCCTGGGAACAGTGTTGAAGGAAAAACAAACTCTTTTCGGCAGCAGGAAAGTGCAAAATTTTTGTACTCGAATTTTGGTCCAGAAATAGATAACGTTTGTTTTCATTACGTCTTTAAAAATATTTACAAAGAAGAGAAGATGTATTTCACAGAAGCGAACGGTCCAGCCAGCCTAAACAGAACCAGGACTGGGAAACTGCACTGGATAGGATTATCTATGTAAAGCACTCCAAGGGTGAGTGTGCCTCAAAACATCACATAAAAAGCCCTGTTGTTCATTATTACAGCAGCATCGTTTAAAATGTGGCAGCAGCTCCATGTGCAGGTCTCACCCTGCCCCTTTCCCTGACACCAGCCATGCTACAAACTCCCTGCCTCGGTTTCCCTCTCAGCACGGTGGGAACAGGAATATTTTCTGTTGGATCATTTAAGAGATCAGCAATTTTTTCACCCGCCCTTGTCTTTATTGTTGGATTTTCTGCTATCGCCACAAAAAGGAGAAAAAACAAAGTACCACAAACCAGCAGAGTCTTTAGAAATCAGGCACCTGAGGCCAGAGGGAGAGGGGATAGTATGGAAGATCACACTGCTTATTTCAAGGAAAACACCTGAATACTTTGAAATTAGGGGGGAAGGGTGGAAAAAAGAATCCTACTCATTGAATTGATACTTTAGCTGAGTCTAGCACGTTAAGTAAATAATCTATTCCTAAACAGATAATAAATCAGTCCATATTCATAAACAAAACTGAACATTAATTCAATTATTAAATCAAGCGAATGATGGCAGTTTCCATGTGCAGTCTTAATTGCTTTCTAGAAGAGTCTGCAGTCTCTCTTCAATATGTGTATGTTTTACATCCCTGAGGAACGAGGCTTAACCTCAGTGACTTTTCCGTTTTTCCAGAGTGGCAGTGATCTAACACAAATTACAGAGCTTACACACCTCTGCCCACACAGTGGCTCGCTCGGTTGGAAAATTGTAGAGATTTTAGACTGAATTTGACACAACTTTATTTCCACCAGGTCCTCAATAGCCACTGTCTGTATTAGCATGTCGAGCTCACAGCAACTCACTCACCTCCTCTCCTAAGCGGGAGGCATTTCGGTATTATCCAGACTGCCTGGATGCCCCTTGTCTAAGTGATCTCTGCTCAAAGCTGCTCTGCACCATCACAAAGACCTCAAGTCCAGCTTTACTCAGACAGTAAGAGGAATCAAGCGTCAAACAAAAGCAGCCACAAAGCACCTGCAGCCTGTTGTGCTGGGGGGCTCAGCGAGATGATAACCTTGCACCGAATTTCCTATTTTATTTCCTTGCTACCTGCAACAGGAAAAAACTCGGCCTCTCGTTTCCTTCCTCCTACCCACTTTCTGTTCAGTGTTTTGAGTGATTGGTGCAAATTAGCTGCAGTCAGGAGCCAGATTTTTCAATTTGTTCTCCTCCTAAAGGCCATGGGTAGAGACACGGAGCGAAGTCTGCTGGATAAATTGACAAAATGACAGGGGTAAGGAGAGCACAGTGACAGACACACTGGGTTACAGCTCACAGCAGCAAGAGGAGTGATGCTTGGATGCTGACAGCATGACAACCCTGTGAAAAAGGAGACGGGTTGAGCACAACTTCGGCAAGGTGATGCCTTCAGAATTAGCGTTGGAAATTTAACGGAAAAACGTAGTGAAATCTCTGCTCCCATAAGCGCCAGCTCCACAGGTTCATGCTGCTTGTAGAGCACAGTTATGCTGCCAAGCCCCTCACACTGCTGTGTGTGACTTGGAGAATGAAATGACCACACACCATCCACCCATTTCTCCATCCTTTGGCCCCCTTGGGAACCAAGATACTCACTCAGCCCTCTGAAGAAGAGTTTGCAGAGAAAGGGGGCCTTTAAAGACATTCCTCTCCCCCCTGAAAAGCCCCCAGAAAACCCCACCTTTTGACTACACATGATTCCTTCGGTGTCAAAAGCAAAGGAAATGCACAAGCCCTTGGCCTCTAAAAATACACCCTTCCTCCTCCTGGACTTCTCCTTTCGCAGAAACATTTCTCTTTCTGTGCCACTTCCCAGCCTGTCACACTTGGCTCCCACCCTGGAGCCAGACGAGTGCCCTCTCAAAGCACAGAGCTCCTGGTGATGCCATATGGGCTTTTACTGCCATTACAGCACCCTCTTACAGTGTCGTGCCCTGACTATTCCTCCAGCACATTACTTATTTACCATTCTTCTCTTCCTTCAAAGCTTTATTGATTGCTCTGCTTACTCTGTGTGTTCCCTGTGATGGGAAGTCACACGCAGCAGTGGGGGGACAGACACCAGCACTACTGTGCCTGCTCCTGAAACACCAGAGAGTTTTGCCCTGCGGTCACAGGAATATCCACAGAGGAAACTTTTACCCTTGGAGCATTTTTAGCAAATGGCAAAAAACCCAAACCAACCAACCCCTCAAAACCCACATCTCCTTTTTTTTTTTTTTTGACTGGTGAATCAGAACCAGCAAAAGCCTACAGAGATTTGAAATGTGTATCCCTCCTCTTGGCGAAATAAAAGTAGAGGCATCTGATCTCATTTACCAGGATGGCTGAGCCCTCATCCCCCATAGCTCCTGTCTTTACGGAACCTTTGTCTTGCCTCATCTCTGATAACGGACACCCCAGCATGTTCGGTGGTAACAGATTTGTCCCAGGCACTGGGAATTGCTCAATCCACGGCATCAGAGCATTTTTTCCCTACTCCTCTTCCTGGACCTCTTTTATGGGGTTCCAGCTGACCAAAGGAGGGAAGGCAGCCAAACATCTACTCAACTTACAAACGACAAAAAACAGCACGTGAAATCCCGCTAAGTTGCAAAAAAGTGAAGATGAGAACAGCCAACAAACTCGCACAGAATTGCTGACAGAGCCAAGTCCCTTCAGTGCCCTTCAGCCACTTTAGACAGCAGTGACCAGCCGCGGGGCAATCAAACCCCGATTAATTTTTGATCACCTTCTTGATGCTCAGTGTTCCTAGCTCACTGACAGATGCTACCTTGGCTGTGCTTTGGAGACCTTGTAGCTCCAGGCTGGCACAGGCAAACACATGTCCTGCCCACATGCGAATTAGCAAAGACTGAATGAGCCCTACAAACAATGCTCCCAGCACCTGGGTCCAGGGAAAGTGGCCTTCCTGCACACCGGCAGCATCGGGAGAAGGCACTGAGTGTGAGTCGTCCAGCAATCCTCCCCACATATTCCCTTGGGACCAGTCTTACAGCAGAAAATTAAAACCAGTCACACTGCTCCTCTTATGTCATTAAAAAAAAAAAAAAATAAATAAAAAAAAGATAGAGGAAGAGGCCATAAAAAAACCCCCCAACCAGCAGCACAACTGATTCAGAAAACAATGTTTTTCTCTGCTCTGAACGAGGAGTCAGCAGCTCTGATTGCATGTGTGCAAATTCCCCCAAAGTTTCCCTGAAACTTTCCATTACAGAGAGGCAACTGAGCTCTAGTATTAAGTTTATGCTGACACTTGTTTATTTACCTCAATGAAGAGTATCTGTTAGATCTTATCATGGCTGAGTGAATCACCCTCTACTACACATGTGTAGTCGGCTCTCCCCAGGGGAAGGAGCCCGGCAGCAGTTCTACAGATTGCAAGTGCCCTGTGTTTAAGGGGCTTCTCCCAGCACTGCTTCTTCCTCCCCTTTTTTTGGCTGGTTGCCTTCACCGAAGAACAAAATTCTGGTGGGAGGACTGAGAACAGCCAAGTGACAGGCTATTTCCTTTAACATACAAGACAGTTGTAGTTTTATGCTATCTGTGTGCATCACAGATTTGCAAAACCCGAAAGATCTGCTTAGGTAATACAGGAAAATATCTCTGTGAGAGCTTGCAGGGCAAGGAGGGAGCACCTGCTAAATCCTAAGCAGAGGTCCCTGGAAGATTTGTCGTGGGAAACCAAACCAGGAAGGATAACAAGCCTAGGAATTAATCTGGATGACATGAATGAGTGTCACCATGAAATCACCAGTGACCAAGTGACAACCAGGACACAGCAGAGACTCGCTGTTAAATCTTATTAACTATATCCTTGTATCACAGCAGACAGCTCTGCCCACAGATCAGAGACCACAGCATTACACTGCAAAAATCATTCATGTACCTGCTGGTGGCTCTGGAAGGAACTGTAGAATGAAGGAGAAAAAAGGAATCCTAATGGAAATCTATTCCTGTCATTTAGGAGCCTGAATTAACCAGCATTCTGCCCAATCCCTTTACAGCCCTGGTGCCAACTCAAATACGGAAAAGCCAGGCAACCCTTCTCCACAAACACTTGCACCAGCTGTGCTCCTCTCTCCCTGTATCACTGCTCACATCTGGCACCACTGCTAACTATTGAAAAGCCACAAAAATGGCACTTAAATCTGCAGGAGCCTTAGGTGGAAGCAGCTTGAATGAGAGGATGCCCCCTCCCTCCCTGCCCTGCTCTGCCTGCAAAGCTCATACATTATTTTTCATCTCTCCCCAGCCACTGACTGAGGGGGGCACCTTATCCCATTCCCCCTTTCCTTTCCCACCCCCAGTGAAGTCCCATCTTCCAGTGCTTTGGCAGCTGTTTTTTCTTCTCCTCCCGGCCCATTTGCCTGCTGTTGTCTTGCTAATTATTTTTACAAGGCTCAATAATTAATGCAATCTTTCCCATTTTTCATCTCCTTCCCACAGCACTGTCTGGCAAGCCAGGAACTCCTCCAGCAGCTGTGCTCCCTTGGCTGCCCACCCACCTCCTGGGGAGAGGGACCAGCGCCAGAGCAAGACTCTGCAGCCTAATCCTCTATTTACCTTTCTCTGGACTCAGCAACTATTATCCAGAGGAGCAGCTTTTGAAGTCACTTAGCAACATGCCAGCAAACCAAAGCTCTGATGTCACCAACAAAAATAGCATCTCAGAAACACCCAGTTGTCTCATGCCTTGAACCAAAGGGTCTGTGGCCATGCAGCTCCACTCCTCAAAAAGTTGTTGCTTCTGGAGAATTTGTCTTTGACCCACTGGCAGACAAAGGAGCCACACAGGGATTTCAGGTTAAAAATAATCTTCCATTCTGCAATAATCACACTGACGAGAGCACAGGGCTCCTGGTGCCTCTCTAAAGCACATGGCATTGAACAGGAGCACAGACCAGGTACTGAAGTGACACAGGTCTGTATTGTAGAGTAGTTCCCCTCAACCCCTCAAGTTATTCACCCTCAAAAATGAATTACAGATTTAAAATAGGTTTCTTCACATTTTGCCTCTTACTGGTGGTCAAACAGGCCATTTCCCTCCTCCCAAAACAGAAGGGAGAAAACATGGCAGTAAATACAGGAATTACACCCACAGCAGAGTTCCTAATGCAACTTCTTTGGTTTTTTATGAATGCTGTCAGGCCTCCGAAAAACAGAAGTCACAGCTCATGAGAATTTTCAATTCTTTGCTAATTTTCAGTTAAAAATTGCTGCCTGGCTCTCAGTTTGGGAACCACTTCTCTGAGCAGTTCACTGTCGTCCAGCCTCCATGCAGGCTGCCAGTGGGAAGGGTAGGGCAGCTCCTCACTGCTGCACTCCAAACCAGAGGCTTCCCCATTTCACACCCTGAGCAAACCTACACTGCCTGGTGGGGTTTGAGGCACAAAATCCCAGATTCTGCAGGAATCAGCACCGGTGGTTCGACGTCCAGCATCATTTTGGCACTGAGAATATCTGACTGATTGTCACAAGATTCCTAAGCACGGGGCACGTTCTAGTTTTGTCCATTCGAGAGCAGCATGAGGAATACAACTGCCAAGGAGGAAAATTAATGGCTAGTTCTGCTGCACAGCACTGAGCAGTGTATTTATGAGGGGCACACACACACCCCCCACAGCATCACCTCCTTGCAGAGCCACTTCTGTGGGACACAATGACAGGATCACACCTGGAGGAATACATAACCCTGCAGTGCCTTTTCCAGAGCCCGCACCAGGACTTTCAGCAGGTGTTTCCAGAGGTTTCTTCCAGCCTACCAACCTCCACCCCTGTTCTCCCCTCTGCTTGCAGCTTGTTGTTTCTAAGAGCAGTGGTGTGAAAAAACAGGAAGCCATGCAGAGAAGAGAGAGAATACAGATTGAGGCACGAAACTGCACCAGCAAGAGCTCCCCCAGCACTCACCCCACCCCCTCTTCCCTTCCCACCCCCCCACCACCGGCCACATTCTCGATGAGAAATGCTCTACTTGCTCTTGACGGGAAACTGGTTACGGAGTCGGAGTCGCGTGGCCGGAGAGCCACGGAGGGAGGGGAAATCCAGCAGCATGAAAGGGAACATCTCACTGGGCTCTGCTGGTCTTGGGGGGGGTCCCATGGCCATGGAATAAAAGGAACAGGCTGAACAGACAGTGCTCCACAGGCAGCTCTGCATCCATTTTATGCTCCATGGAAAAGTATGTAACTCCTTTATCCTCAAAAGTTCAGATTTGCAGCTTCAATTATCTACGGAGGACCATTCTCCAGAGCTGTTTGAGCTCTATCCGTGGTCTGCTGCAATCAAACAGCTCTTTGCACCATTTTATGCCCATATAACCTGCTCAAAGGATAAGGATTCTGAGTCTCTACCTATTGAAGAAGGACAGCGGATCACCTTGTCTGCAGCTCTCTGCATTCACAGCTTTCCCAACTCACCCTCTGCTGGCAAATTCTGACACAAAGACTGCTGTTTTGCAGGAGTCTTTCTTGCTCACACCCTTATCTCTTCAGTCTCCACCATCAGGCTGAGCGATTAAAAGGGTGGAGGTGAGGAAACAACAGTTGGGGGCAAAAACAAAAACAGGCGACAAAAAGGCCAAGCAAACTGTTGACAAACACACAAATACCCCACTTTCATTTCATGGAAAGTACTCCCAGCTTTATCTCTGCACATAACCACATCTGTGCTCATGTTGACCGACTATCTGGGTAACACCAGAGGAAAGGAAGCAACACCTTGGGAATCCTGGTGATGCTGAAAGCCAGGAAGAAGCCCAACACCAAAGGCAGCTTGGCCAGTGCTTCTGGAGACCAGCACTCAAAATTCGAAGTGAATGCAGGTGGGATGAGTGTGTACAGCCTGAGTGGGTAACAGCTCACAAAATGAAGGCACAAAATGACCTGCCACATCCCACAGTGAGCGACAGCTCAGGATCAGTTATGGGCATTAACATGTTAAAATACCAGCATCTCCCCGCCCTGTGCTTGGATTCTGTCAAAAGTCTTTTATGTCTGTACTAACTCAGCACCACAAACAGATAAATTGGCCTCCTCTTCTACTGTTAGTAACACACAAACCCATTTTTAATTGCTAAAACCAGTGGGGAAGGAGTGAAGACAGACGTGAGGCCACACAATGGAAAAGAATTAAACAGTCTGATATCTACTGGTGGGAAAGGGGAACGCTGTATTTCCTCAGCCATACCCAAAGCCTCTGCACTGCTCACAGAGGGATGTGCTGGGCTGAGGTTTATTTATAAAACCTATAAGAATGTCGACCTAAGGCTATAACTTGAAGAAAAATAAGCAGAGGTCAGGTTTTCTAAATGCAGTCACAAGCCCAAGAGAGAAGCTTACCAGTAAGAGCCTCAGCTGTTGGAGGGATGCAGAGCACAGGGGAGGCTCCGGTCCTTCTGAGCTGCCAGGAAAGCCAAGCAAACCAGGAGCCATCCCCTGGTTTAAGCGCAGCCCATGCAGCAGCTTTCTGTTCCAGCCACAGAGGCAAGGCAGAGACTGGGGGGGAGTTTGAGGGTGCCTTAATGAGGCTGAGGGGGATTCCCAGCGCCTCCCTGGGCTGGCAGAGGTAGCCAGTCTTCCCAGGCTCTTAGGTTTTTTTGTCTCTTAAATAATGAAGAGAGAGAGGCTCCTGCAAGTGGTGAGATACAGAGCAGGGCCTTTGTTTAAGTGCTCTGAATAGTTCTTTGGAAGAGCCCATCCCCGCTGACAATTGAAGGAGCCTCTGGAGAATGCAGACAGCTAAAAGAGATGATTAACTCTTTTGTGGCATCCACATCAGGGCATCCATGTAAGAGAGAACTATTTGGGGCTGTGGCTCATTATCCAAACCTGCTCCCACAAAAAAGCACAACGCAGGTGCAATAAGGAGCCTAAGAGGAGGAAGAGCAAGGCTCCTGACCAAAGTGCTCTGCAATCCAAATACTTGACCCACAAGTAGCTCAGTCGCGTGCATCCCCACTGTTCTTACAAGGAATACCACGAACTCCACCTACATCTCTTTGGACCTGCCGGTGGACCTCGTCACCTTAAGAAAAATTATCCAAGCCCAGCATGACGGGGGCACTGCTGGGAGGGCGGGGAGCAGGAGGTGAACATGCACCTTTCGCTGCAGGTGAAAACGGCGCTTGGACGTTCCCGTCGCCGTGTGCAGAGTTTTAGAATCTCTCTTCGACATTGCTCCAACATGTATTTATTGTTCCGTTTTCCAGAGGGGGTGGAGGAGATGCTGGGCTTTCACTAAGCACCCGTTTTAGCCTCGAGTACCGATCCTTACTTAGGGATGCTGGCACAAACGCCCCATCTAGTGGCAATCACAACGGGAAAAGCTGTGGAACAGATAAAGTGCCGGCAAATAAATCACTCTTTACTAATTAAACAAGCTGCTAAAAGTAAAGAAGGGCCAACACGACACACGAACCCACTGGGGAAAGAAGACAAAGCTCTCGACTTTTCCTCGTGTCCTCAAAAGCCTGTCACACCTGTTAAGGTTTTTTGAGAGATGAAAATCAAAAGCTGGACCAATGTAAAATTCCTGCATCTATAATTACTTTGCATAATTTGACAACGTGATTAGCATTTCTTAACGCACAGAACTCCTGTGCCCGTTTATTCACAATATTAATCATAACACAGGCTTTAACTGGAAATCTGAGACTACTTTCCAAACACCTCCCTGCCCAAAACTTTTAAGAGCCAGAGTTAATTGGGGAAGTTCATTTATTTACTGAATCTCACACAGACAGATGAAGGATAAGACTTTGCAGGATCTCCGACATGAAAAAAAATGTACTTCCATCTAATAAATCATCTAAGACAAGGGATGAACAATAAATTAGCCCTTCCCAAATTTAAGTGCAACTGCAGAATTCCAAACGGAAAGACTTCTAAATGCCTGATATTCAAAAATCTTGCGTCCAGGACCCAAATTCACTCGTTAGTTTGGAAAACCTTGGGCCAGATGCCGATAATGATGGTTTAAGCCCCACTGGACTCACCCTCTCTGTGTGAGAATGGATGCCCCAGGCACAAGGGCCACAGTCATCCAGAAGTTAAAACAGGAAATGACAACAGGGGTGGGGAAAAAAAAAAAAAAAAAAAGTCACAAAACCCCAACAATAAAGTCCACTTTTGAGTAGGAAATGTCTGTGTCTTGCTACCTGCAGAGTTACACGAGCCAGACAACACACAGTAAGGTGCCGGTTTGGCGGTAAGTCGCTGCTAATGGTTTCAAATATCTGAAAATCACTTCCTTATTTTTTCATTTGTTCTACCTGTCTGGGCTGCATCGCTGCTTCCCCAGCACAGACAAAACAGAAATGGATGAAAAATTCCTCACTCTGCGCCTTCAGAAGCCGACGGTGCCCGAGTGCCTCACGAGCCACGGGCACACGGCCCCCCCCCAACCCGAAACCACCAGGCTGTAACATTCACCTTATAATCTCTTATTTTAGGGAGGAATAATCACGGCGGGGGCGGTCTTTACTTAAGGGGAGCATAAAAGCAGCCCTGTCTTTGCATTTGGAGCCCACCCCGCTCGGCTCCCTCGGCAGGGAGGCAGAGCTCCCCTCACACCACCCCAAATGTGGGGGCTCCGCGTCCCGAAACGGAAGCAAGGAAGGGGCCATCACTTACCCCAGCCCATCCCTGCCAGCTGAGTGCCGAGGCGCGGGCAGCCTCCCCCCAGGAGCCATCCCTGGGCCGGGCACACGGGGGTACAACACCCCCCGGGCTGAGCGCGGGTCCCGGGGGCAGGAGCCGAGCCCCGCCCCGCTGAGGCTGTGCAGGAGCTCTCGGGCCTCACGAGCACAGAACCAGCTGCAGGGAAGGGCCGAGGGGAGGGCACTGACCCCCCCCCCCGACCCCCAGCTGGGCCCAGGCCTCTGGATAACGGGAGATTCCCTGGGAAAAAGGATGTACGGGCCCTTCAGGAACGGGCACAGCCGCTGCTTTGTCTCCAAGAGAGGGTATCGCTCCACATTAAACCCCACGCAGAAAAACCCAGAGGACCCTTCTCAAAACGCCCACCCCGGGGACAGGTTTCGGCCTGCACGGGGCCCGCCGCCGGGTTTCTCTATGTACTGCACCTTCACCTGGGCAATAGAAAATCTGAAAATACAGATAAAACCACCAGTGGGAGGCACACAAAGAGAATGAGACCTTCAGAAACCCTTCCCGTTTCCCTGACTGTGTGCACTGTGGAATTAATGGGAGTGCAGAGGTCAAACTCAATACCCAAAATGCAGCAGCTGTAGTTTTACGTATATGAATTGTTCACATATGCTCTAAACTGCAGCAGGCACTTAACAACTTTGCCAAGCAGAACAGAACTATACTTTATTTAGAATAAAAACACCCCAGAAGAATTTGTTTCAGTTAAATAAATTACCAAGAGCTCCAAAATACAGCAATCCTTGTGTACCTGCATTCCCCTTTGGGCACTGAATTGATTTCGTAACCAGAGTACAAATACAGTTCTTAAAAGTAAAGCAAATGGTTTGGTGTTTAAAGATACCAGGAGATATGTGAGAAATGAGATGAAAAGAAAAAACAACTTGAAACATGACAGAACTGCAGCAACTTTAATGTGTTGGCATCCTGTAAAAACAACCACAAAGCTAATCTAACAGTATTTCACTGTTTATATCATACTGGTAGCATTTAAAGATGACATTCAGAATCACTTCATAACTATAAAAAATAAAAAATAACTATAAAACTGGATTTCAGTTGTATTTACTATCAATAAAAGCATAAAAATAGTGTAAGTACTTTTTTGAAGCCACAACTCTTAGGAAATACTATTTATTAATATAACATACAATAAATGCTGCTCTTCACATAACAGTATTTGAATCCTTCTCTCCCTTAAACTTAAAACATGGTTCTTATTGGAAGTATATTTTGTCTCTGAACCCTTATTTTGAGAGAAAAGCATAAAAACTACTCCCTCTGAAATCCAAAGGGAAAACATTATTACACGGTAATATATAAAAAACTTGTTAACAGTGAACGTATGTAAACATACATAACCAGTAACAGTATAAAACAACCCGTATGAAAAATCCCATATAAATTCACTTCAAATACAACCCACAAGATTTCGAGTATTAACCCAAATACCTTTGGGGTTTGTTGGTTTGGGGTATTCCCCCACCCCTAAAAAAAAAAAAAAAAACCAAAAAACCGCAACATATATATTGCTTTTCTATAAACCTTGAAAGAAAAGCTCCAAAATAAATTAAGGACACTTAAAAAAAAAAAAAATCTTCCCTGCATGAACCAAGGAGTAGCACGTGCATGACTCCTCCTCGTGTACTTTCAGAGGTCGCCCGGGTTTCTGCAGCTCCCTCTCAGGCTGCCTGAAAGTTCAAACATCAAAACCATAATTCCTCCCCAGCCTGAAGGTTCGAACAACAAAACCGTAATCCCCCCTCCGCCCCTTCCCCAAATCCAAACCGACGCAGCAGTAGAGAAGAGCAGTTCACCCTCCTCGGGGCACAGAGGAGCGAAGACTAGGGGCTCATCCCAGTCACTGCAACGGGCACTTTTCACGCCGCTCTTCCTCAGGCGCTTCCCGGGCTGTTTGAAATCGCTTTCTCCGGAATCCAGCGGGTTTCAATCACTTCTTCGGGAATCCAGCGGCCATGCGGCAGCGCCCCGAGCCCGGCCGGGGGTTCAGTTGAAGGAGGGCGACATCCTGGCGCCCGGCTCGCAGGGCATCCCCGCATCCAGCGGCCAGGCGGGGAAGCCCTGCGGCGGCCCCAGGAACCCGGGGGGGGCCCAGCCGGGCAGCTCCGGGTAGATGTACCCGCAGGGCAGCGCCAGCGCTGCCCAGGGCCCGTGCGAGAACCCTGCGGGGACCGCGGGCACCGCGGCGGGCGGCGGCGGCGGCGACCAGGGGGCGGCGGGCAGCGGGGCG
>VZRE01013479.1:202421-231821 GCA_013396775.1 Cephalopterus ornatus
GTCAGGACGGCGCGTAGGTCTCCGCAAACCCAAATACTGAGCAGCTGGACAGAGCCAGCGACGGGGGGCGGCCCCGGCAAAGCTCGGAGCTTGGCGGTGGGCAAAAAATCCCTGCAGTAAAACCGGCCAAACCCATCATATCTTACCGTTCCTGCGGGTTCAGGTGCCTGGCTGCACACTCTCTTACTTGCAGGCGCCAATACCCCTCCAGGCACCGGCAGGAGGATGGAGGAGCAGAGCTCTGCTGCAGCGACCTGGATTCCACCGGTGCTGCATCCGTGCAAGTCACTAAATCCTTCAGAACACATCCCTATGCACAGAATTATTAGTGGGCTGATGCCACTCATTCAATTAAAATACACCCTCCTTTAAAAAAATACTTCCTTGATCACCCTTCATTAATTAAAAAACCACAAAAGCGCCTCAATTTAAAAAAAAATCTGAAAGGGTTTTTGGAAGGAATCAGTCCCTCTTTTCCAAAAGTTGTACAGAGCTAAAAAACAGAAGGAAAAAAAAATTGATGACTATCAGACTGCATTTACAAAAACTACCAACAGTGGTGGCTCATATTTTAACAATACTGCACAGGTCTTTGAACAGAAAACTTCAACTGGGCTGGATGGAAATTATTTAAATAGCTAAGAATGAAACATCCCTACTGGTTATAACAAATCTGCCGACTGCTCTGATGGAGCAGAGGAAAGACTCGGCAGCATGGCCACAGTGGTTGTTTTTCTGTCCTGTGTAATGCAAAAGCAATTAAACTCGAGAGCACTGCTGGAAATAAAAACAGCCTGTAGAACCAAACAGGTCCCTTAACACTGAAAGAACAAGGGGAAAAGTGCCTGAGAAGTGCATCCCCTCCTGCACAGAAATACACAGAACACAGGGCCAGGTCTTAAAACAAATTAGCAGCCCATTTTAACAATCTAAGCATGAGTCATAAAAGTATAAATGGAGGAAAACTACAGCCTTGGAAGCCTGTGTTCAGAAAGCCTATGTCTAAAAGCTTATACCACCTGTCCCTTATCTCACATTTCAAAATAAAAACGTAAATTTAAGACCATACAATAATACATAAAACACTCTCGGCCACCATCTCACAGAAGAAAAAAAAGTGCCAAATGAACACAAAAGTACGGTGTGCATATAACTGGACCACACACACTGAGGTGAAAACTTATCCATTTTTATTTTTTAAAGAAAAATATTCCTCTTTAAACACAAAGCATGAACTAAAAACCTCTGAGGAACAGCTTCTCCTTCCTTGGAGCACGTTTAACTAAACTGTACAGTGATAGAGCTCCCCAAAGAAGTATACACACATAACATACAGTCTTTCTTTCACAGGAAATAAGGTTTAGGACTTGAAATTGTCCTCCTCACCCTCTCTAGATACCCATTCAATCCAAAAGTACTCTGTACCTTACTCCCACCACAGGACACAGTGAAGATAATTTCTGGATGCAGAAAAGAAAAAAAAAAAAAAAAGTGTTGGCCAAATTGGCCCTTTCTAGCCTTTTAACAAAGGTCTGTGAGAGAGGTTAAGACCATCGTTATTTCCAGGAATGGTGCTTGGAAGAAAAAATATAGCAGCATCCACAGGCAACACAAGCCCTTCATCCCAGCTGCCCTGTTTTAAGGAACCCAGCCAGTTCAGCAGTGTTTTACAGATGTTCCCATCGCCCAAGAAAATGGAGTGGGAATCCCACATTCACAGGCCAAATCTGTTGCTTGAACAAAAAGCCTAAAATTCAGTGAATCTGGCCTACACAGGCCAGTTCTTCCCCCCGCCTCCCACCCCGAGCGACCAATTTAATGTCTAAAATTTTACGTAAAAAGATAAACAACTCATTCTACCAATTCCCTCTATCCCATCAAATAGATATGTGCATAATATCTGCCAAACTAACCAGACTGTGGAACTGGAACCAAACTCTAAAATCCGAATTCTTTCTAAGTCGGAACAGCAAAATCATCTACAATATCTGCAAGGTCTCAGAACATGCCTAACAAGCACATATCCAAAGAAAAAGTACCTGGGCATTTCCAATGGAAGGTAGGAAATGGAAAAGGTCTGGAAATAGAGCTCATTTATACTCCACCTGATCATTAACTGTTGGTATTATTAAGTAATGCTCACATCTTTATTCAGACCATTTTGTAACCATCTTTTCCATTCCACTCCAACAATTTTTGCAGTAGGAAAAAGATTAGAAAAATAAAATCTCCCCCCTGACCAACACTGTATGAAGATCAACAACATCAGTCATGAAGACTTTTACAGGGGGACCAGATCAACTTTTGATTCCTCCAAACCAGCTTCATCTAGAAAAGAGCAGCAAGATAGACACAGTATCTACGAGCTAGATTAAGGCCAACAATATAAAGACAAACACGGGCTCAGATCTTTTGAAGAAACCCTCCAAATGTTTTTATACGCCTGTGCGCGCGCACACACACACACACTCACACACACACTCGTGGATTCTTCAAGCAAAGGCTTCACAACTGTGAGAGCACCACTGGAGAGTGTTCTAGCACCAGAATGAAAAACTTGGTTGTCTTCCCTCTTCAGCAATAAAATCCAAAGTCTTTATATTGCTTTGGACAAGGTCAGCAAACACCCCTCCAGGAACAGTTTCAGACGCTGAAGTGCAGTGACAGGTCAGAGTGTTCCTGTTCTGGAACAGGGGTGGGAAGAGGTGTGTTGAAACGCTGCAGCTCCTTGGTTGCTGGAAAGGAGGAGAAGGTTTCTATTGCAATCTGGTCGAGACCGAGAGCAACTTGGATCCGGGTGGGTGTGATGGTAAAACCCAGCGCAGGCTGGGAGGCGAAGGTGGGACGTTTGCATACGTGGAGTCACAGTGCACATCTGTTGGTGTGACAAAGACAAGCAAAGCCACAGTGTTTTCTGGCAGCTCGTCTCTGTGCAGGAGGCCCCTCAGGTAGGACAAGGATCCGAGAATGGGATGTCACACACACTGCACCAGGACACCATGAAACCCAAACAGCAGAGGTTTAAATAGAAGCTTGGAAGTTGGTCTGCTAAAGCATCTTGCCTATACACATGCTCAAGTGAGCCTGCAGAAGTCTATAAAAGGGGACAAAAATCTCTTTACAGCAAGGTTACGGGTCCAGTTTGGCTACAAGGAACAATTCATGCAAGTTACAATAGAATCCATCATCAACCCACAGCACATCTTTGTGCTGCAGCTCTGTCCTGGCTCTAGGCCTTTGTGTAGGAGGTGCTGTGCAGCCCTTCAGCAGCTCCCTGAGGGGGCTGGGGGAGAGGCAGACTCAGGAGTGGCATCTCCTCAGCACGTGTGGGTGAGGTCTGTCCTCCAACTGTGCCACGCAGAGCAGGAGGGGCAGACCTCCCTACAGGGAGGGTGGGAGCAGCAGCTGGAAGTGGGCTGCTGAAACTACACAGGGAGACGTGGAAAAGACAAAGAGAAACCTAAATTTTTCAGTGCTTGAATCGGCAGCAGTAATGCCCCACTGAAGCTGTCACATGCATGCTGATTAGAGCCTGGCTATCACCCTAATGACGTACTAAGTGAGGCTGTGCTGGGGACTTGATTAAAACATGCAAGAAAAAAAATGAGGTGAAAGGAAGGTGTGAATTCCAGGTTCAGAGCAGTGTGGACAGCACTGATACACTTTGTTTTCTGCATACGCAAGAGCACAAGAGAGCCCAACACTAATTCAAGATGGAAACACAGGACAATGGGGTGGGGGGAAGAAATTTGAGGTAAAGGAGCCTAAAGGAAGAGACAATAGAAAAACTCCTAGTAGAGCAAGTCCTGCTTCAGGAAATACACAGCTAAGGCCAGTCAGCTCTCTTTTCACCAGGTATTGTTGACACACTGGTGAATATTCTCTTTGCATTTGGTATTTAGAAATCAAAACATCAAGACTTTTTTTTTTTTCCTAGGATGCACTAAATGATTTTGAGCGTTCAGCATAACACTCTAAATGGCCCCTGAATTCTAAGCAATGCTGAAGACTCACCCAAAAGCAGAAATGCCAAATGATAAACTGCTTTTAGAAATCAAGGGCTACTTCCCCTGGGTTAGAAATGAAGAATCTATCCAGAAGGCTGAACTGTACAGGTCTGGCATTTTTAACCGAGAGCACCTGGGCATTTAACTAAGAAATACCTGAAACAATTACTCAGCAAATCCCAACACCAGACTGAGGCATCAAGTTTGTGGATAGATGTGTACAGTCAGACAGCCCCTCACCCACCTCTGACAGAACAGGTGTGTGCGATTTACAGCCAAGAACAAGCTCTGCCACTCGCTGCTCCAGTGAAAACACCAGCAGAGCTGGGAGCTGAAGCCCTTTGACTGGGGTGCAAATCACACTGGGATCCTTTCTTCTTACAGACTTCACTGGAAGAGAATTAATGCCTCCTGGGTTAAAGCAAAGCACATCCTCGTTCTGCTGCAGCCCCCCCAGGATGTCAGAGCGGGGGCTGTGCAGCACAGTGTGGCTGCAGGCGTGGACAGGCAGCAGGTGCTGAGAACCAGCATGACCAGAAGGGGAACCGGTCAAAGTGGCCTCAGCGCCGGGTCCAGGCGGAAGCACACGGACATCTAAGATGCAAGAACATGACAGAGCAGCCAAGGTCACCCACGTGCTTAGGCAAGCTTAAGGCAACTAAAGAAAATTCACTGATAGTTTAGAGGAGAGTGCCAAAGGGAAGAGAGAAGAGGAACCACGGAGCAGAGGCTGGGGATGCTGCTACAGTAGCCAAAGCCCAGCACCAGCTACTAAGCCATCCCTCTTCTTCAGCTCATTTCCTCTAATTCTCCTCATTTTACCAGCACCATCAGCATGAGGTCAATATGTGAGAAAGAAGAGCTGGGATAGGTTCCTAAAAACGTAGCTCACACATTTTCAGGCTTGTGTCTCAGGTCAGTTCTTTTGAAATAAAAGCGTGTGGGCCGTTTAACAGGCCTCCTGCTTTGAACTGGAGCTTTCTGGAAATTCTGCCTGCCACCTCCAGAGGCAATCCTGGGATATGTTCTACCTGGAAGTGATGGCAGCAGCTACCCAGGTTCCTTGTCATGAGCGTTGAGTGTACAGTAGTTCTTTAAAAACCAGCATGCACCAGTGGCATGGCCATTAGACATGAAGCCATGGTTGAATTCTTGTTGTCTCCTCAGGACCAGGTGGACCCAGAAGGAAAGAAAGGGAGTGTTGGCACAAATCAGCGCAGGCTCCTGTAGACGTAGGCTGACGTGAACACAGCATTGAGGGTCAGGCTCACAGCCAGCAGGCCCCGGAGAGCAGAGGTACCAAAGTGACCTTAGAGGAGGGGAACACAGGGAAAAAAGGGAATAGCAGAAAGAGGTATTAAAGAACTGATGAGAACAGTGAACATAGGCTGTACTGCTTCTCTCTCTTTGACCAGAAGTTACTAAAGCACTTTTGTTGTCAGGAAAGGTTCCTCTGCTCTTTTTGGCTCTATTTTCAATCTCATCGCTGTTCTTGACACCTGCATCCCCACCCCTTGTCCTCTGTCTCAGTTTAGCACTCTGTCAGTGTTCTTCTGACAGCCCAAAGAACAGGAACAGCCCTGTTAAGGTCTTAGAAATAGAAGGCACAAGTTCCATTTTGCTACTACTTATTTATTTAATCTCAAGACCAGGTCACTGCAGCACAGGAAAGATCTCAGTTACACTCACAGAAATGCTCACACATGCTTGAAACACTCACATGACTTGCACTTACCTCTCCAGCCTGCCAAATCCTCCCCTTTGGTAGTTGTGTCTACCACACAGGTAGATGAGTGTGATGAGTGATCCTCCTTTTTGATGGAATTATCACTGCAAATGCTCCCTCCTTCCATAGCAGATTTCACATCTGCAAGGAGAAAAGAGGAAAATTCAGAAGGCACCAGTGAAAGCCAAAAGTAGCAAAGGCTACCAGACTACAGCTAGACTTGAGTAATGGATGGTTGCTTGGTACATTTATGAAAGGACTGAGGAGAAGAATTGGAAACAAAATGCAAATGTCAGTGTTGTGCAGCAGAACTGCCTGCACGTGTCTCATACACTGCGCAGAGCAGCACCTCACCTGCGGCTAAAGGAGCTCTCCAAGCCAGGGTAAAGGTGGTGGCAGCAGCATTCCTGGGGCACCACCAGGGAGAAAAGGACATCTGTTTGGGCAGCCAAGAGGCTCCTCAGGCCAGTGGATTCTGAAGGGAACTTTGGTAGCCCACCACCACCACGTGGGTTTCTCTTGAAGGTTTCCTATCTAACTGTGGCCTAGATGTTGCAGGGCTGTGCTTACAAGCCAACTCCTTCCTCCCAAAGCCCTCCCAGGAGTGCAGCAGGCTGTCAGCATACCGGGCATTCCCCGCTCGCTGAGGTTCTTCCTCGGGAAGCTGGACAGCTCGGGGGCAAAGATGTTGCTGTCTGAGTGGGTGTGCTCCTCTGAGCTGGTTGGGGTGAGCAGAGCTTCATTCTGGGATGGGAACAGCAGCAGCTTCTGTCCTTTCAGGTTCAGGCGGGCAGGGCTGATGAGGGGCCGGCGGAACCGCAGCGATCCCGAGCTGGAAGTCACAGATCCGGCCACGGATGGTGCTGGGGAGGGGATGCGGGAGGGAGCACAGCTGCCGGACAGCAGGGAGAAGTGCTCTGAAATGAGACATCCCCAAAGAGGAAACCATGAGATTATCACCCAAAATACACCAGGTACAGTTGTCTTTAACAGTTCCACAAGAAAAAGGAATGGGAGTTGCAAATGCCCAGCGTATCTGTACTGAAATTCTTTATTTGAGTGCCCACACTGAAAAACACGGAGAAACCCGAGATGAGCTCAGCTGGTCAGAGCGTGGTGCTAATAACACCAAGGTTGTGGGTCTGATCCTTGTATGGGCCACTCACTTAAGAGCTGGACTTTCTGATCCTTGTGGGATCCTTCCAACTCAGAGCATCCTGTGAAATTCCACATGCACTTTAGTACACTCAGGAATGACTCAGGAATCAGGTTATCAGGAGCCTGGTGAGCTTTCTCTTTGCTCCCTTGTGTCCATCCAGGAGAGCCTGCATTACACATTTTGCGGGTAAATGGATTGCTCTGGCATGTCCTTCAAAGGCTGCTGGGAAGGTGCATGGGGACGTGAGGAGGTTTGCACAACTGGCCGAGGCTGTGACCGCATTTCCAGCGGCACAAACAGCCAAGGGATCCATCTGGGTCAGAAGGGCAAGAGGCAGACCATGGGGACACGGGAGCAAAAGGGCAGAGCAGCCAGGGCAGCTGAATTAGCAGTTTCTGGGGCTGGGAAAGTGCAACAGAAGAGCTGCCCTAGGAACAATTAAAGTCTCCTGTCAAAGCAGGCTCAACTCAGCTCTAAGCAGGGAAGGGATCCTTGTTTTGTCTCACTGTGAGCTCTCTGGGGAGAAGGACATCCAGCACACACAGCACCTGATTTTGATGCAATCCCACTCTCAGCTGGGGCTCTTCCTGCAGCATTTCTAACAGCAAAACTGACATTTTCACTGGGATGTGAGTGGGGAGGAAAGAATTCAACCATGTGCTTCAACCCACTCCCTGCAAATCCTGCAGACACCGGCAGGCCCAGTGCAGTACCTGATGTCGGAGATTCCTTGGACTGGGAGGACTGGGAGGCTGGTCGACTTCCACTGAACAAGTAGCCAGAATCTAAAAGCAAAAACGAAACAATTTGAACCCAGCTGGCTCAGCTGCTGGAGGTCTGTCCAGAAATGCAACTGCACCATCTCACAAGGGGACAGGTGGGGAAATGCAGGCAGGAAAAATGTCCCTGTTTTCCTGGGTCGGCTCTATGCCAGCAGCAGAATAATCCACTTTTCCCAGCTGCAGCAGAGCAGATCTGTGCAGGCTCTAAATTAGACATCCCTCCCCAAAATATCTGAAGCAGTACATTTGCCAGTGGACACTGGCACTGCAGAACTGGCTTATAATTATCTAATGTTGTACAGGAGTAGATGACAAACATGAACACAGTTTAGTTGTGGTTATAACAGAAGGATAGGGCAGCTTCCAAAGGTAGTGACTTCTTCACCTTGTCCTAGCAAAGCTGCTTAGATGACTTCTAAATACAGCATCAAATTCAGATTATCTGCCCTGTGACAGCCTGGTTTGCCTCTACTTAAAAAGGAAGAAGGTGAAAATATGGTTATATCTTTCCTTATGAAAAGACGAATGGTGAGATGAATTCCCATCTATCTGGCAGGTTTATTATGGCATGGTAGCCATAATAAATGCAAATAAAAATAAAAAAAAAAGCAAAGACAGGGAAAAAATCCCAAACCACGAAAAATACTCATGTCAGGCAGAAGTGCTACAAACAAAACACTAGAGCTTAATAGGCAAATAGCTTTGGAAGTTGAAAACCTTGATGTTTGCAAAAACTCTTCAGCCTCAACAGCCTGTTTTCTCCAGACTGTCTGGCTTTGCATCTCAGTAAATAAAACCCAGACACCCATCCCAGCCGTCTGGAGCACTTGCACCTGCCCTTCCACGGCACTCAGGGAGCTGGGAGGGTGCAGGCTGTGCCAAAAGCTGCCTCACTGCTGGAAGATTTGCGTGGCTGGTCCTTGTCTTGCTCTTATTGGATCTGGCAAAGCTGCCTGCAGTGTGAGTTAGAGAAGTGTGGAATGAACTACAAAATCCCTCTGGATTTCAGTTAACCCACAGCTGGCAAGCATCAAGGAGGCTTTTTGCTTCCCCAGGATGGCAATGGCAGGCTGTGCAACTTCTTAATGCCCAAAACCAAATTCCTAATGCTGGACACTCCTCTGTGCCACAGGAGGAGCCATCCCTAAACAGGACTGCAAGGTGTGGATGCCTCACAGCCCGTTTCCTTCTGACTGCACCACTCCATTGCCTTTCCCACTGGGCCAGTTTCCTGCACACTCACCTGCCCTGGCCAAGGAGGGGATGGTCCCCAGTGACAGGGCCCTGTTGAGACGTCCAGGGAGGGAGGATGAAGAAGTTCTGCGTGGGGACCTGAAGAGCTGCTGGTTTGTCAGGTGGAGGAGACTGGGTGGTGTTGGCACAAAGAGAGACGTGGCAGGCGAAGGGAAGGCTGTCCCAGCGCCGTTGGGAAAGAGAGTCACAGAATCCCCCGAGAGGTACCTGCAAAGGACACACACGACAGACATTTAGCGAGGAGAAGTTCCAGTCAGTGCCTCTCTCAGTTGTACTTGCACGAACACTTGTTTTGTTACCAGCTCTGGACTGACTTTTCAGTGCAGGAGTGCAAGATGCAGAGCGCTGAAGAGTTCACAGGAATGTTCCCACACTTTTAAACTGGGAAAGGAAGAACTGCTCAGCCTGACTTAAATTATTGTGCACCCACCTGTTCCACAGTACAGGGTGGAAAAGATGGTGGAACAGTTTAGGAACTCAGGTGCAAATAGGCCCAGTACCTTGGATCTCTCCTTGGATGAAAAAATTACCTAGAGAAGAGCAAAATGCTTTACAAAGTCCAGGTAAAGGAGGGATCAACCACAGAGCACATCTTATATCTGCTATGTGCACATGCCAACTGCATGCTTAGGCATGTCGTGGCTGTGGGAAGCAAGTAGTTATGTACTACTTTTTTTTGTCCTTAGAAAGCAGAATCAATATCTTACCTCTGATGTGAGTACAGAGAAAAGGATTTTTAGTGGCTACCCGGACAAAGATTTCAGCACAAGAGCTCTGTTTTAAAACCAACATTCAAACCTCCTTAATACATTTGCCTTTATTTACGCTTCTGTGAGGTAATAAAGACTCACTACCCTCATTTTACAGATGGGAAAATCCTAAACTGAGGCCTAAACCACTACATTTAGTTTCTCTGCATGTCATAATTAGCCCCAGGTACAAACTAGCACAGCCGCTCCAGGGAGCTGTGCCCCTGCAGCACACGCTCCAGGAAGTGTCTGGCTTCCAGTGCCCAAAAACCAATCTCTATTACAGTGCCTGGAAAGAATTTAAATTGGAAATAATAACGGCAATTGTATTTCTAGGTCTGCAAGTTGTTTGCAATGGGTTCTTTCCAAGTGAAAGAGTGGAGCTGCAGAACAGAGCGAGCAGCTTGAGAACAGAGAGGAGAGAGAACAGACAAAACATACCTGTACCAGTTATTGATTTTTGAGTGCTACAGACATAAACTGACTTCTAATCTCTGGCAAAATAACTGCATGAGAGAAGTTTGTATTTTATTTTCACTGCTAGTAACTACCACAGTATCTCACACTCAATTGCTATATGCAAATAAACTGCGCGATTAATTTCTGACCCCCGTTTCATCACTTAACTTTGCAGTGGTTTAAAATTTAAAAATCAACCTGAGCTGAACCACCTGTCAAAAACTTACTCCCGTTTTTACCTACTTTCTATTCCTCCTTGCAATCGTGTACTGATCTTGGTCTATGTGTACAGTTTAGTTGACTGTATCACCTCAGAAATGAGGAGTCAGCTTTGGAGTCTCACTTGTGTCCTCAAACCATCCAAATGAGAATTCCACAAAGGCTGCAATGTTGAAAGTATGGCAATTTTGTACTATTTTTAACTAGTGAATGAAAATACACGAAAGAAAGTCTAGAACAGGAACCAGATCTCTGATCTGAAAGATTTCTGTTTTGTTAGAAACAGGTCATACAATTGTCAGAGAAATCATGATGAAGAACTAACATATATTTTTAAATGGAGATACAATTAAGCTGCAATGTTTGGAGGCTTAATCTCACTTCTGATGGAAACAGATGAGACAGATGAGAGCAGCAATGTGGCTTTTCTGCTGTCAGAGGAAAGCCAGGAGTAAATCAGAGCATGAAGGAACATACATATCTCAGCCTTGTGCTGTGAGGTGATTTATGCACCTTCCATTCTGTCTCAGAGATTAAAGAGCTGGTGCAGCAATATCATGCTGTGCTAACATGTCCAGAAGAAGCAGTTTAGAGCTAAGGTTACAATTTAAAATATCTTATAAAACCACTTATCTGCTTGTACGAGGCAGACATAACAATCCTAACCAGCTTAATCAGGCAGGAACAACATCTTGAAAGCAGGAACTTGCCTCTAACAGCAGCAAGGGACTCCTTAGTCTTGCAGCAGAAATCGCCCAAGCTCTTCAGGTTCCAGGACCTGGGAAGGGCGTGGTGCTTCCCTTCAGTGCACTCACACATCCAACGTGTGCCCCACCACACACACACACACACACAGATGTACGTGTCCATCTCGGCTTTGTAAGGGAAAATGAGGGGAAAAGGAATTACAAGTGCAGCTCAGGACTATGACATGAATCCTAGGAGAAAGAGTGATACCTACCACTCACTGTGCCATGGCTGGGAAGGGCCAAATCAGAGCATCCCCTTGAAGAATGCACATCTTTTGTCCTAACTGTGCACCTTCTGTCTCTCTGGGCTAAAGGACCCAACTTTACCCAGCTCCTTGCTGCAGCAGTTTTTCATTCAATGGGCTGGAAGATATTTACAGTCATTTGTCCACCATAACCACAACCTCTCTCTCTCTCACAATCCTGGGATCGTAACTGTTTTGGATCAGTCTTCCAACGGCTCTGCTGCTCAGCAGCCCCACTTCTCAACCTCACCAAGTTAGTGCAGTCAGATCCTCAGGGCAGCTGAGGAATCATTTGCCTTGCACCATCCAGAAAAGGAATTTTTCTGGTTAGCAAAGGGGAGCTGAAGAATTTTAAGCATAGCATATTAATGCCTTCGGATTGAATGCTGACCAAACACTGGCTTAAATATTGATCTGTTCTGAACAAATTCCTGCAAAGTGTGCAAAATCCTGTCCCTGCACTCTGCACTCTTCTCCTTAGTGTTTGCCACTGCCATGTCAAGAGGGCTTGATGCTGCTAAAAGCTGTCATGGGAATGTGCTTCATACCTGAGAATGGGCAGCTGAACTAAAACTTCTTTCAGAAGCAGATGAAAAAAGGTGAGGAAATCAAGAGGATCATAAGGTAGGAAGCAACCACATCACAGCCCTGGAATGGAGCACTACAGCTGTGTCTTTGCTCCAAGCCAACTGTGCATGTGATAATAATGGGTCTGGTAACAGTGAAAAAAGTAACAAAAAGGCTCTGGAGTCAGACAGTTGGTGGAAATAGTCAGGGCCCGGAAGCCGTTTATTTCAGAACTTGATATTGTGAACATCAAAAATTGGGCATCTTAATTAGTGTTTACAATGATCACAGCGTTACTTGACAGTTGGGCACAACTCTGCTACACAGATACTTTAAAAATAAATAAATAGAAGGTTAAATAAGAGTATTACATGGCATGGGACTGTACACGGTCCTGAAGAGACACCTCCTGCCAGCAGAGCCTCCCCTCCTCTGTCCCAACACCTCCCTTTTAATCCAAAGACACCCCCTATGTGTGTCTATTTAATTCACATTTTAACCAGAGATGCTGCACCCTGGGACAGAGAGAGACATGGCAGGGCATGGGGCAGGTCAGACTACAGGGCTGGACGGACCCACTCCTGTGTCAGGGAATTCAGTCCAGGAAGGAGGAAGGTAAGATGCAGTCGCAGGCAGGCAGCTCGGGGGGTGTGCCTAGGTTAACCTGCCCGGGCAGTCAGGGGATAAAATGTTACCTCTGGACTTAACGTGCCATCACAACTGAGCTGTGAGTTCTCCAGGTACAACTGCACTCTTTTCCCAGGCACTGTGGGTGCAGAACAGCTCCCTGTTACCCCACATTGCCGTGCCCTGCCCAGGCTCTGCTCCGCTCCCTCTCATCAGTCAGGGCCACAAACTGTGCCTACAGTCAAGTTCCCAGAATCAGGAGTAAAGAGCAATATATGAATAAAAACCAGGCACAGGGAGAAGGGAGAATCATGATTAAAAAGGGGCACAGGTCTTAGACACATTAATATTTTGATATGTGACTTAGAGAGCTAGAAAATTTACCTGCCCGGAGTAAGAATTCTTCTCTCCTACATGTTGTCCTGCTTTGGATGAAAAAGGAGGGTTGAACTGGAGCTGAAAATGCTCCAGCTGCCAGGTCCTGTACTAACACCTTCTAGAGTACAGATGTTTGGCACCAATTTTGCCCTCCCTCCTACGGGTGGCACAAAGGTCCTATGTCTACACAAATCGAGACTTGCTGGTGTGACAAAAATGTCCAGGGAACCTCTTCCTGTCCATGCACTCAACAGCTTTGGTCCCAGGTAAGGCTTTACAGGGGATGACTTCAGGACTGAGTACTGTCCCTCTCACAGGAGAGCATCTGCCACGGCTCAAAGTGGCCCCAAGGGTACTCACAGGTTACAGCACACTTGGAATGACCTGGCAGGTTATATGTGACAGCACACGTTTTCAAAAGCATCTCTTTAAAAACCAAAGCAAAGCCACATACCACAGCTCCCTGCTTTCAGGAGTGGAGTCAGTCTGGAGCAACCATCTGGCTATTAATTATATTAATTTTTATAAGAGCATAAATACTTTGTCCACATCACATCAATACATAGTTCCTATAGTATCTAAGCATGATTATTAGCTTCACATAATTTCAGAGTACTTGAAGAATATTCATCAAGCCAAAATAAAATGCCACTACACTGTTTTTATCTTCCCCTCATGTCCTCACCCTTTGCCACATCCCAGCTCGGCTCACTGGGGCATGCACAGCACAGATGCAGGAAAGGAGGAGTTAACAGAAGAGAAAAAATGGGATATAAATATAGTGTATTTCGAACGGTAAAGGGCCACAAAGACGTCAGTTTGCATGCACTGATGTCAGTGAGGGCTTCAGAAGCAGCAGCAGCACAGGTGCTGACTTGGCTGCTAGTTCTGGGTTCTCCCTCAACCCCCCTTAAGAGTCCGCAGAGCTGCTCAGAAGTTTAAGAGTGCAGCCCAAGTGTCCTCTTACGCCCTGTCACCCTCACTGGGGGCAGATGAGGGCCAGAAGCACTGGCCTGGCAGACACACAGACACTGCTGTCCCACGCTGCAGCCTTGGTGCTTCCACTGAAGCAAAGCAACACAGTGTTGTCACAGATCTTGTCCAGGGAAAGGCACTTAAAGAACCCACATCAGCTCCTTTATAAATCTGGCTCTGCTGGGCAGGGTACAGGATTTTGAGTTGGCAGATGAGCCACGACCACCGAGAGCTAGAGTCAGGCACTTGGGGATTGGAGCAGATCTGATTTCAAGTGGCACACAAACCCCACCGCCTCAGCTCCGTTCTGCCGTACCACCCTCTGGTCCAGACACCAGCACGTGGCCAGCGTGAAAAAGCAGCACCTTGAATTAGGGGCTTTTGGGCTAAAACCCTCTAATACTGTTAAGATGTTTGCATGCTCTGGCCTGCATGGCTGGGAGAACCCTCAGGCTTCAAAGCTGCATCTGATAACCACAGGTTACCACAGTGTTCCTCTCTGGCCTGAAATAAAGAGTCCAGCTAACAGAAAACACGAAGCTCAAAGCACTGATCAAGTGGTCCTGGATGCTTTTGTGCCAGCTGTGTTCATTAGCTACCAGCCCTTTGTTAGCTCTTGTCCCACCCAAGCAGAAGGAAATGTGTTCCCACGTGTGTGTCACACAAAATAGCACCTCAGCTGCACAGGCACAGGAAGGATTTTGCTCAGGGGATGGACTTGTACCGAAATACCTGAGCTGGGAGCACACATTTCCTTCTGCTGGATCTACTGTGGGGGAAGCAATCATGCAGTCAGGTGATACATCCAACTGCTGAGATATGTCCTTAATTGAACCTCAGGTGAAAAATGCAAAGCACCTTCCATACAGAACCTACAGCATGGCAGTGTCTACAACAGTCTATTTGGCATTAAATCAGGTATGGCAGGAACAGTCTCAGTAAAGGCAGTGGTGATTTACCTATTTTTTGTTTTCCCCAGGAACAGTCCACACTAAAATACTGCAAACTCACAACTGATCTTCTACAGGCCTCGTTGTCTGAGACACAACTGGTACAGATTGAATGCCACAGTTTATAAATCAGAATACCTCTGGAAAATCCCACCCTCCTCCTCCTTTCTTCCCTTTCCCCTAGAAGATCCACCTTCCTCTACCATCAGCAAAAGCAGGAGAGATCAAGCACGTGAGGGAAGCAGAAAGAGAGGAGACTGTCAGCATCAGAGTCTCTAAAAGACCAAAAATTCAACTGCTGCAAGTTTGGTTTTGAGGCTCTGAGGTTTTTTGCTGTTTTGAGAAGCAGCAGAACAGACATGCAGAGGCACAAAGAAGGGGGGGAAATAAGCTGACACCTGAGTACAGACAAAAGCTTCTTTGGCATTAGAATTGAACCCCACTTCAATATGTGTTGAGTTATTTTGTATCACCCATGAAATTTTTCCAATTACAAGTCCAGAAGTTCTTCAATAAATCAGGAACAAAGCACCACAGAGATCAGTTGTACAGCTTGGCCACGAAACAAAGTAGCTTTCTGATGTTCTGACACATAAATTAGTGCAACTTGTAAATATACTTCACTTGTATTAATCTGCATAAAGCGAAGACAAATGGATTTCTTGCTTGTATTCAATTGCAGTTAACACATCTCCCAGATTAAAAGATTTTAAACTCAGTCTAGGTTTGCACTTGCTGTGCAAACAGAGCTAAAATATTCCTTAACAGGATTATTCAGGCTTCACAGTGTAAATCCCACTCCTTCCCACAGTTCTACCAAGTGCCTGTTCCCAATATTTAGTTGCATCCTCCCCATCCCATCCCAGCACTGCACAGGGAAAAAGACAAGAGAAGAAGAGAAAAGAACAGGAATGGTCAAACAACGTAACACTTAAGAGCAAAATATCATAAAAGGTGCCTGATCCCAGGGGGCTCAAAGATGGGGCAAGTTTAAATTGAAAGAAAAAACCCAAAGTGCTCCTAAAGAGATGGGAGGAAAACAGGAGATAGGAGGGCATGTGAAACAGGACACAGAGAAGCTTAACACAGCCTTGACTTTTAGCTCCTGAAAGTAAAACATCCTAAGAGGCTGCCAAGCATCTTTAGAAGCTGTCACTGAGAGGTTCCTTGCTTCTGGGCAAGAAAATTTGGACAGACTGATTTTGTTCTTATAAAAAAGGGATACTTGCTGATAGAAGTCAGGCATGACATCGCCATGGCCATCCCCACGGTCTGTCAGCTGCTCACACCCCTCCTCCTGCCAGCAGTCTCAATATATCCTTCAAACAGGAGAGTTCTCCCATCACTGGGTCGCACCTCACAGGAGAGCAGCAAGAGGAACTTCCAATCCAAACTGTGCAGTTAAGTGCAGAAGACAACCACAGCTAAACAGAAACATCAGGCTTTTCCTACATTTAACTTCAGGAGGAAAACGTTGAAGTCCTGAAGCGGGAAAAAGGGAGGAAGAAAAAAGAAGTCTGGATGTCTTATTTCACTTAATGGCCACGATAGCTCAGGGTTTCCTGGGTTTTCTGTGCAGCTTTTTCAGAGAGTGGCAGAGCTGGCAATGGATTTGGTGCCAGTGCCCACCTATCTCACCAGGTGGCTTTGTCCACCACCTCACCTTGAACAGCAGATGGGCTGTAGAACAGTGGTGTTGGAAGGGCTGCTGCAGTGAGGAGTTTTCCAGAGAAATATTAAAGGGATCACTGCACTGAAAGGAGAGCTGAGTAAACGGTGACAGCACACAGATTGTCCCCCTTTTTGGTTTTTTTAGGCTTTTATCCTCTGCCACTTCCCATCCTCTCATGAGCTTATTACTTTCTGTCTTAACACTGCTCCCTGCTCCAACAGGCTGATAGGTACAGAGAAAAAAGACTGGATTTTCAAGGAATGTTTCCTATTAAATCTCCTAATGGAGAGTAGGAAAGAGGCACCAGAGGGGTTGTGAAAGTCTGACCCAGCACACTTCTGCTGGCTTTTTTCCCTGCTTTGTCACGTGGCTTCCTGTAGTATTTACTTTGAAACAGTTCTCTACATTCAATCAAGTGTCCCTGCAGAAAATGGGACAAAATGGTTATTATTATCATAATTTTGAAAGTCTGAGACTGGAATAAGAAGCAACCTGTGACTGAGAGCCGGAAGACGAGCGTTTTGGGTCAGGATTAGTAAGTGATGGGAAGGTGGAACATGGAACCAGACTTTGCAGGTGCTGGGTTCCTTTTGTGGGTAAATAAGTAAACAACCCTCAGAGCAGCATCATTCACAAGCACCAGAATGGAGACAGGTGTTCTGTGAGCTTGGAGGTGGATATTTATCTGAAGGCACTGGAAAAACGTTCCAAAGGAGAGCCCAGAAGGGAAGCAGGTTTGTGTGGCCCCTTCCCTTGCTAAGTTACAGGCACGCAGCCCTTCAGCCAGGAGCTGCACCTTCCCACAGCACCTCAGCCTGGCTTATTGTTAAAGAACCTCACAGTGTCACCTTTGTGCTTTCACAACAATCACAGGTTGGAAGAACAGTAACTAAGAAAAGCTATGAAATCTTTTGTTTCCTTTAAAAAAGCTTCTCTGATTTCACCACCATCTGCAGCACCCAGTAGTGTCTGAATGTTTCAGCAGGAGTTGCAGATACTTCACAGTGAGAGCTCCATTCCTGATTTATTTTAGAGTTTATACACTAGAAGATCACAACACCCAATTAATTTATATCAGACAGACTATTAGTGTGGCAAGTTCCACTGCGCTATTCAGAACAGAAGAAAATAGCAGATCTTCTGTAACAGTGCTCTTTCCTCTTGGAAGACCCAAATCCATCAGAGAAACCCAGTGGAGTGCCTTGCAAACAACTGTGCAGGATATTCAGACTGCTGAGCCCCAACAAGTCAATCCCACAAAAACCCAAGCAGCTGGAAGCTCCTTCCTTCCTCCCTCCCCACACAGTAACACCCAGTTATCCCAGCTTTCAGCAGAGGGCTGCCAGGCACTCGGCTCCAAATCACGATTTCCAGACCCCCTTTTTCAGCAGCATTAGCACCAACGCCAGACTTCAAAAGAGAACCCTTCCAAGTAACCCCAAAAATCCACCTCTGTCGCCATGCAGTCCCACAGCAGAGCTCCCACCCCTTCCTATAGCACATCCTTCCTATCTGTGTTCTCAGCAATAAACACTGATGAACAATGACAGCTGACCATGTATCACAGCATGAGGTTGTTAGTCCCATATTTCTTCTAAGGCTACAGGAGTGAAGGAACATATGCATTTTTATCCAGTTGTGCTTGTACACAGATGTTCCTCAGGAGGTGGGTGGGTGGGTAACAAACCCAAAGAAAACTGGCATTGAAAGCAACAGCCACCGGTAGATCTGAAAATTTAGCCTCAGTCAGCTGAATACTTTCAGGTATTAAATCAAGACACCCTGAGCTACATGATCTTGTAAAGCACCCTTTTGAATAAGTTATTGGAGTTTCAGTCAACAGCACTTAAGGACACTTCTCCATTTAAAACAGGAGAAGCGCAGAGCTAGAGGACATGCAGGTAAGTGATGCTACACAGAGGAAGGCAAGAAGAACCCAGGTTTATGGGCTACGTGGCAAGTTCCAGAGGCAAGTTCCCATCAGTTCCAAGTTAAAATGACCAGCACCATTAGAAAAGTGAAGGTGGCCTGGGCCCCATGGTGGATGATCAAGGCAGAGGGTTCCTCTGTGAGTGGCTAAGGATGGAGAGGCAGTGAGAAGAACTGGGAGGACAGGAGGAGCCAGAATCTCTTTGGCTGGAGGAGCAGAATGGGGAGGAGGCTGCATTCACGGAGCAGTTTGTGAGGCAGCTGCTGGAAGAACTGGCTTTGGGGAAGCCGGATATTTGCACTGGTGACGTAGGAAGGGAGAATGGAGGCAGCAGGAGTAGCTTCCATGGCTAGCAGTGGAAGTGCTCCAAGCAGCTAGCACAGTGGTAAGCAAGGATGGGAAAAAAAAAATAAAATATATATATATAAAAAGGAAGACGAGATCTTCACTGCTTATCTAATTTAAAAAAAGAAAAAGGAAACAGAGGAAGGGAAAATAAAAAGAGGAGAGAGAAGCACCAGTCGCAAAGAGTTCACAAGGCTTTTTTTTGCTCCTTCCCCCAGGGTCACTGCTCTGGCTCTGACCTTCGGGGCCGGTATCTCCGCTGGCCCGTCGACTTCCGCGTGGCCACGGCTGCGGTGAATCCCACCAGGCAGCACAGGGATGTGGTGCCAAACTTGGCTGTGTCCAGCCAGCTGGGGGTTTCCATCTTCAGGTACCTCTCAGCGACGTGCAGGCTCATCACCACGAACCACAGCACGGAGGCAAACGCATCGATTCTCCGGAGTCTGCAATGAAAAGAAAACCAAGTAAGAGTTTGAACATCAGCAAACTCCCTTGGTGTTGAGGAAGCAGAGGGAAGGTGGGGAAAAGGAGGGGAGGGTACATGGACCGAGCAGGTTATGTACTACCTCTGACTAGGTGCAGCCCTGCCCATTGCTGTGTAAGCACCTGAGTAGATCAGCTCCATTTTCTCCCAGAGCTGCACAGAGAACTTTTCATTCACAGTAATTCAAGCTTAAATTGAATGAACCAAGGCACAGATCCAAAGCAAGCTCTGCTGTCTCCACCCAGCCTGCTGGCAAAGAGCTGTGCCACCCAGTACTATGTGTCCTGTTCTGGCAGATGTTTGTCCCTGGATCACCGAGTCAACACAGGACCAAAGACCTCCAATACAACACAGTTTTCCTTGAAGTGAACCAGGAGCCAAGTGCACACCCACCTGATCCTCCCAGCCAGGAACATGGCCAGCAGGCAGGTGAACAGCCCCAGCACAGCCACGGCCATCTGGTGATTCTTCCCGTAAGCCCACACGGCGCTCAGGTTCTCCACCACGTGCTCCGGGAGCAGCTGGAGCAGCTCCCTCCATCCTGCCACCCTCACCGAGGTGTCACTGCCCACGTCTGCACGGGAGCCTGTGCCAGTCCTGTTCCGAAGGGGCGCTGGGCCAGAGGGAGCGGGAGCAGGGACTGCTGTGCTGAGGGAGAAGGGGTCGCCTGACCCATACAAGGCCATCAGAACCAGGAACGCACAGCTGAGGAAGGCCAGGAACCGCAGGAGTATCACCTGAGCTGGTGTGGTTATGGAAGCAGGAGACGAGGATGAACATAAATTCTGCAGAGGAAGGGATAAACACCTTGTCAGAAGCTGAAGGAACTGCAGTAAGGTTTTGAAATGGTGCTTTATGAAACACTTCCAGACTGTATGATTTACTGGACTGTTTTGCTCAGGTCCTTCTAAGTCTCTGTACTGGGCTGATACCACATGGGATGTTGTAGACCAGCAAGAAGCGACTGCAGAGCTAGGAGCAGAAGCCAAGGTCAGGCAGGGAGAATGTCATAATTCACTTCCCATCATTCCTTTTTAATCTTTTCCCCTTGTACTCTGTAGTTTCCTGCACTGCACTCATAAATTGCCTTCCCTACCTCCCCTTCTCTGCTTGTTCCATAATTTTCCTTCCACTCTGTTGTTATTACATTAGACTTGCCTTCTGGCAACTGCCCTGAATGACACCAGCAGGAGGAAAACCTCAAATTAACATCAGAAGCATCTGTGGCAACTACCCTTTACTCTTCTAAACTGCTGGTATAGAAGCAGCTCCCAGATTTAGGGAGCCCCAAGGCTGCTGCCTTCCTTTCCCAGCAGAAAACACCAGGTGCAGCGGTACCAAGCTCTCTGCACTCCCTCCCGAATCCCCTCACCTGGGCGTAGGCCTTGTCTGTCTCGCGGCGTTTGAAGTGGTGGCTGAGCAGCAGCGCGCGGAGCTGCCGGTTCTGGTGTTTGATGTAATACTCCACAGCAGCCTGGCACGGGCGGCACAGCTTGTAGGTCTGCTCCAGGTGGTGCTTGTACACCTCAATCTCCTCATCATACTTGCCCTGGTGAGAGAACAGGAGAGGAAACGTGGGTGAGAACTGCAGGGCCCTCACCACTTATCATGTTTGCTCCTGACAGGTGGACAAAGCGTGACTCTGGTCTCCAGGGGAACAGCCCCCTGAAGCCAAGTTGGAGGCCAGGCATACAACCAGCTTCACATACAGCTGACCCAGCCTCCATGTCCCAGAAGAGACGAAGAAAGCCTTGGAGAAGGCTGCTGTGGCCCAATTTCAGGATGTCGAATTTCTGTGGCCCTATTTTGCTGCCTTTATTGAGACCTTATGAACTCAACATAGGAGGGGAGACAAGAAACTAAAACTACTCTTTCCCTCCTCAAATGAGGGGACACAAAATACCTGTTGCCCCTTCGCTCCACTGTGCTGGAGAAAGAGACAAGCTCCTTTCAAAAATCAGCCTCAAACTTGAAGGCTGTCCCTGTTTGGAAGCCTTAGTGAGATGAGCTCCACAAATCATTAATAACACCAGTAAAAACAGTCAGTAGGAACGTTTTTCAGTGTCACTACAGCGGACACGTCACTTATCACAGAAGCTTCTAGGGCTCTTCTAACTCCAAGATCCTTGTACCAAAAACATCAGCTGAAAGCACTGCAGCTTCTTTGAAAGCAGGAAGGTGCATTGAGGCTGCCCAAGAGTTTGTTCCAGCAGTTCCATAGGCTCCACCTTTTGGAACCAAGAAGGAACCCCATGGCAGAGACCAGGAGCAGCAGGGTCATCCCTCACTGGAACAGGCCAGCAACGCTGCAAGAGGCCACTGCTGCCACTGATACACTTATCCAACCACTCTGGATAACACAGTCCCATGTTTCTCAGCTGGCACAGACACTGCAGGTCACTGAATGCCTAAAAAGGGGCCAGAGGCTGGCAGTGCTTCGAGCAACTGGAAAGGTCTGGCAAAAGGAAGGGACTAGAAATAAAGCTGAGAAAAGAGCACCAGCTGAAGATACTGTCACTAAACATGATCAAAATTAAATCTCTTCTCTGGGAGTCACCCTGATCAAACTCTTTACAATTACACAGAGTAGACTGGATTAGGCAAAACCAGAGGGTGAACACATCCCACTACAGCACAGTCTAACCCCAAGGCTTGACAACAGTTGAAATCTAAGGAGTGCAGCACTAAATTTTCTGTGTGTGACGTTGCGGAGGCATAAAACTGTGAAGGAGAAACTCCATTATCCCATCTTCCATGCATATTAAGTAACGGGAAAGCCAAGAAGTTGCTCAGCAGGAAATCCTGTTGCTGTAACCGTAAAATCCCCTTGCTCTCCTAGGCACAGATGCCTAACCAGGGAAATGATGTGGCTGCACAGGATTCCTCTCCCACTGCACTAATAATGCAGAGCAGCATAGGCAGGGCCCCAGGAAAAACAAAATCTGTTAAGGCTTCAAGGTATCCAGTGGGCAGCCGTGCCTGCCAAATCCTGCAAGCTCGGCCATGGGAAGCACTGGAGCTGTAAGCTGATCTCAGCAACGTTTTGGGCTCAAGCTTCGACTCCCAGTGCTCATCTAGAACAGGGCATTACATTCTGCGCCTTTGGAGCAGAATTAGGTAAATTTGCAGCACTAATCAGTAACCTTCTCTGCACTGGAGTGCCACGTAATGCTTCTGAAGACTATTGGAGCATCATTCCACAGTACACTGAAAAATTGCTATCTCTCCTGCTTACAAGGCTGCATGATGGAATTAAATAGAGCAGGAACAGCAGAGCCATGCATAGGAATGCCTTGGTCAAACACTCACCTCCTCCCTCGGTGAGAATGAAGCCAGCTGTTTGATTTTCATGGTTTGATGGTTGTTGCACTTCTTGCAGAGCAGAATTTGGCTGCTCACCCACTGCTGTGGTTTGGTGGGATCACAGAAAGTTGTGCCGCCCGACACAACGTGGTTAAGGTGCTCCATGTACTGGGCAGGGATGGGCTTGTTGTAGTCTCCATTCTGACAAAAAAGCAGGAGGGGAAGACTAGATTAGATCGTAAAATCAAACCTGGGTTGGCAATAAGACTCCCTAAGCTCTGTCAGGAGCTCTACATTCCATGCATTCACTTATGTAACAAAACAGATCAGCAAAAAAAGAGACAAAATGCTTCAAATCTTCTGCCCACCTCCACTGTTCCACACACCTATTGCAAGCAGCTGGTGGTGCTGGATTCTACCTTAAGATAGGTTTTATTATTTAACAGAATACAAAACCAGAGAATAATAATATTGTAATATATTGTTAATTACTGTTCATATTTTACATATTCTTTGTTATATTTATAGTTGTTAATTTTATTATTTATTCTTTTTTATATTTATTGTTGTTATATTCGTTGTTAATATTAAATTAATAATAATTTAATTAATATTTAACGAATATTGCTATGGTGTTCCATATATTTAAAAAATATTCTTAAAAGATATGTCAAGGCCACTTTTTCCCTTTAAAGCAAGGGAGGAAAATTTGCCTTCATTATCACAGTCGGCACATCCCAGTACAGCGGATTCCTTCTCAGAGCTGATCAAGTGACGGGCTGCTGAGCTCACCAGCGCTCAGCACAGCTGTCAAGCCGCTGCATATTCACGTGCACTGGGCCTGCATCGTCTCAGAGGAGGAGCAGGGATTTCCCAAAGCACCGTTCCACCTTGCCAGCCTGTCCCAGTACCTCCTGGAAGCCGTTGTACTGCTCGCAGTTGGGGCAGTCCCAGCAGTTGCGGTTCCCGTACGGCACCACCGTGTCCTGGTTGCAGAACCAGCAGTTCACCGTCACGTGTGTGGGCTTCTTCCTGCTGGGAGAGGAGATGGGTCAGGCACAAGCTGAACTCAGCTGGTGGACAGGAAAGCAGCGGCTTTCAAACAGGGAAATGCAAGAGGGGCTGGGAAAACAATCAGTCTTCCCATTCCGTGTGCTTAATGATACGACTCCGAGTACTCACTTCGGCAAAGAAAAGGCGGGTTGTTACAGTAGAAATAAATTCTGTGCTACTACCATGAACGTGCTGAATTACCGACTTCCCTGTTTTTTCAGGGGCACATTTAGGGGTGCAAATCCTCTCCATAATGAGCAGTGTTATTATGTGAGAAGGGTGCTGTAGAGTTGATGCTTAATAGAGAGAATTCCAGGAAAAGGAAGTTACGATCCACAAGGGCTGCCTACGATGGTGCTGAGAAACCCAGGAAACGGGCTCATGGTTACATGGTTATGTATTTTGATAGAAAATTTTTCAAGGGCAAGGGTTATCACATTGTCCCAAGGCTCAGGCACTGTAAACAGCTGTTTCTTCACAGCTTTAGATACATAAGCAACGGAGGAAACAACACGTCTTCCCCGAGAACGGAAGGGATAAAGACTAATGACCTTGATCCACGAGCCCCTTGTTTTTTAAAGCAATCCTGTTAAAACAACAGCCAATACAGACAAACAGCTGTGACATTACCCCCATCACCACAGGTTGTGACAGATGTTTGAGCAAAGAACTCCAGTGGCCTGAGTCCCGGGCCTGCCTGCTAAAGAAGGTCTGCATTTGTCTCGGAACTCGGTGCCACTTCCAAGGGAGGGCAGCTGCCCAGGGACTGGCTATGGCAGCTATGCAGACAGATGGACCCAGCTGCCACCAGCCCAACTGCAACAAGTCATTAATCTGTGTGGCTCCACTGCAGTGGCAGAGAAAGCAATGGAGCAGGGGGGCTCATGGAGGGCCTGGGAAGCAACTAACGGGAGTCCAAACGCTCCCAAATTGAGAGCAACTTCTCTTCTTCCTGCTCTAGGAAATGGTCTCTGCTGATACAAAATTCCATAGGAAAACACCTTCTGAATACTGCAGAAGTGTTGTCTGGCACCCTGCGACCAAACAGGCAGCTGGGTCTTCCCCTCTCTCTCAGCCATCACCTCTGTAGCTGGATGCCTACAATTAACATTCTTCCTCCCTCCCATTTCCACAGAAAGTGCCTTGAAACTTGGTTCATAGAATATCCAACCCCCAGGCAATTCCTGGCCCTCCTGTTTTGGTAACAACAACGAGATGGAGCTTGCAATGAAGCACTGAAACTCCAGAGTGCATTGAGGATTCCCTGCCAGATGCTGAAAGAAAATGGCTGGAGCTACTTGGGTGACAGATTCTCATCCCAAAATAGATGCAAACACCCACACCCCTCCTAAAATGAATATTCCCTGCTCAACTTTCTTTATTGACAAGGGGGCTCAAAACAGTAACTGATGAGAGTTAGAAATACCACTGCTGAAACTAAGAGGCAAAAAAAAGAAAAAAGAGTTAAAAGCAGACAAATCTAGGTCATTAGTCTGAGTTATCCATGAGCTCCCACTGCCCAAATGCCAAGAAAACCATTTGTCAAAACAGCCATGTGAAGGATGGACAGCAACACCTGTTGGTACTGGTTTCATCTCGCTATCACAGGCATAAAAGCTGTGCAAGTATAACATGCAGGCTTCTTTAACCACCAAAATACAAATCCTAGTGCTCCTTGAGCACAGACTTCATAGCAAGCACAGCCTGAACTCCAGCCACTGAGGGAGGTTATTGTACAGGTCCCAGGTACTGTGGAACATGCCACAATCCCACCCCCATGCCGCTGTTCACCACCCTTTGGCATCCACGGGAATAAGACACACCACACTTCAGCCCCTACCCACCCCCAGTGTCTTCCACAACATGACAGAGGAGGTGGAAGCACTGATTTCCAGCAAAAAAAGAACCAGTGCCAAACCCTATCCAAGAATCTGCTAATATAAGAGACCAAATCCTCAGCACACTTGAGACCTTCCCATCTTTTTCCAAACAGGATTCCCCTTCTAGCTCTTGAGGCTGAGGAAGTGCTACCAAAGATTAAACAGCAGCACTTCATTCTCACAATGTATGCGAAAGAAATGGCTAAGTCCTGGATTATTTAGGATAAGAGGCAATAATCCTTCCTTTTGTGAACCTATGATCTGTTGCCATAGAAATAGGTGCAAAAAAATCCCAAGTTCCCACTCTGCTGGATGCAAAAAGAAGAACAAGGCGGACAAAAGGTCACTTTAGGCAAGAACATGCACGTAGGGTACTAGTTTTCTAGTAATTGGGCAGGACTTTAAAAGCAAAAAACAAGAAGAAAGACTCTCAAATACAGATTTAATGAGTTTGGAGCTATATTTACCTTGACTGAATTCAGGCAGCAGCTGAAGGCAATAAGCTACAGCATACACTGCTTCTGAAGTCACATTCTGGGATGAGACAGACGATGCAAAACTGAGCACTTACAACGTGCTCAATCCCTTGCAAAACACCAGGCAAATCACCCCTGAGGAGTTTAGAATGTACCACTGTACTAACTCGAACCAGCTTCACTGGACAGAGAATCTCCCTCCAAAATAAAACCCGAGCAACAAGAAGTGCCTGAATCACTGACAGCACAGGGAGATCTCCACTCACAGCTCACCTGCTGTGCCAACTCTGTGTGGAACCTGCACACACAAGAACAAGCTTGAAAAAATTCCCAAGCTTGGATAAATTATTGTGCAGGTAGAAGATATTTCTTAAGACAACAGTGAGGGGAAAATACGTGCAGTAAACTCATTCAGGGGATCAACACCTAAATGTCTGACAGTGCTCACGTAACACAAAATGTTCCTTTGTGAGAGTCCTTCATTTTGCTCCCAAAAATCAGGTTGCAGCTCTGCAGGTCCTGTTGACAAACACTCTTTAGCAACTACTTTGTGTCTGTCATGTAACCTAAGAGGACCTTAGGTTTCTTTCAGCTCCCAGCACTCTTCACTATTCCTCATTTATACATATATTCAAGGCCACACTTTTAATGGATTGCCAGAAGAACAGTCTGCCTGATAAGGGCTGATAATAATAAACTGGATCTATAAATATTTATATATTTATATATAAATATTTACATCTATTTCCCCTCTCCTTTACTACTAGGTCAGAAGATGAAGATGTTTGGTTTTCCATATTTAAAAGAAACCTCTGGTGGATGTGCAGTTCTTTGGGGGGTTACCCTCATCCTATCCCAAGGATTAGAAGAAAAACCCAAATCTCCACTAAAAGTATTTAAAGCAGCAACTCTTCATTCTGGCACAACCGGATTACAAAGCAATTATACAAATGGCTATGCCAGCAAATCTGAAGGAAAGATGCTAGGAAGAGGAGCTGATTTGCACAGATCAGCCCCAGGCACAGCCCAGCTCACCGTCAGGGAAGCTCCTGGGTATTTCCAGGTTGTGCCCATGTCCATCACCTGCCAATAAAGGGGTCTGTCAGTGCAGACCCAGTGCTAAACCCCATTGTCCAATGTAAGAAAAACACATCCATCTAAATTCCAGCAGGCGAACGCTGCCCCAGACACATTTGCTCACAAGCAGCAGTTGTGGACAGGGTTGAAGATTTAGCCACAAGATCAGATTTCTGGTCCAGTGTCATAGGTTACAATGCACTTTCTACTCTCATAAAAGCCAGACTTAGTGTCCTGTTAAAAAGGAATAGGTGCCCAGTGGACCTAGGCAGGGACACAGACCCCTGGTTTGTAACCACTCTCTGGGCTTGTGCCCCTCGAGGGCCATCAGAACTGTGAAACTGCAGCTTTAGCAACTTTGAACATGCTGGAGAACAGCGGCCCTGGGACAGGATGCTCCAGGAAAGGTGCCTCTTTTTGCCACTGCAGTACCTGTGACAATCTTTCCAAGGAAATGCTGCTATAGCTGCTGGTCTGAACTCAGCACCCCAACTAACAAACAGGCAGCCAGGCTGTGATCTCAAAGAAAGACCACAAAACATCCCAGAGTTTTTCTATCTGGCCCAAACTCACACTGATTAAGGAGTTCCTGTACATATCTGGACATCAAATCTTTTATTTCCTTGATTCAAAAAGCAAAGGTAGCCTCCTATCTGTGTTTGACATCATGTCTGTGTCCCTTATAAAGCTTGTCATCCTTGATGACTACGGAAGATTAATTTCTGAGGCAGAGTAAGAAATCAGGTAATATCAGAACATTACTAAGAAACACAAACATGTACCCCCAAAGAATTATCAAGGTCACCTCCTGAAAGAATTTACCAGCAGTCTTCAAGGACTTAGCAAGAAATGCTTTCCATTCCAGAGACCTTTTGATGAACTTGAGAAAACAAATCCAATCTCCTCCCTCAAAAGGCATGTTAGCCTCAACTGGGTCAAAGAAACACTGCCTGCTTCACTGGGACTGCTTCAGGCCACCAGGATTTCTTGGCTACCCTAAATATGTCATAGAAATGCCAAGTCTTGTATATGGGCTAATGTACCACTGATCATTTATACGGTTACACAAACAGCAAAGGCTTTAGAGCAAACCTTAAGCATCATATTGTGAATGTAGAAATATGCTTCTACTGCTAAGTGTAAACTTGAAGTGAACCTTAACACAGGGAGCCCTTGGGGCTGCCTTTTCTCCAAGAGAAGCACTCAGTAGATGAGCAGACTGCTGTCTGTTGCTATAAAGAGTAAAGTGCCTCGTATTCCATACATCCCTGCACTCCTGTCACGCTAGGCTAGATTAGAACCTGTCAAATTGAAGCTTTGCTCCTTTTATGAGATCTGTATCCTGACATGCCTGCTGATGCTTTTCAAGCCTGCTTGCCAACCGGTCTGAATTTGTCCTAAAGTCAGGAACGTCCTGTACAATCAAGAAAACAAGTAACCAAAGAATTTTGCTCCCTAATCAATAATTTTGACTTTTATGGGATCCCCCCGAGTTCTAGCACGGTGCTAAGAGCGCTGTGATTTTGCAGCCCTGTTCCCCATGAAATCCTGCCTTCAGCCCTCATCAACCAGCACAGGAAGCAGGATTTTCTTCTTCCCTGCCTCAAACACGTCAGAAAAAAAGGGGGAGACCCCGACTCCTGGGAGTCTCTGTCCCTGCATCCTCACATCTCTCCTGATGCTTTTCAAGCCTGCTCTCCAGCAAATCTGAATGTATTCCAAGGTCAGGAACAAGAAAACAAGTAACCAAGAAATTTTGCTCCCTAATCAATCATTTTGACTTCTACTGACCCCCACTTCCCCCAAGATTTCTAGCACCGTGCTAAGAGCACTTGTTATTTTACAGTCTTGCAATCCTGCCTTCACCCCTCATCAACCACCACGGGAAGCAGGATCTTCTCTTTCCCTGCCTCCAACACGTCAGGAAAAAAAAGAGGGGGAGACCCCTGTCCCTGGGATCCCGTGTGCCCGGCGGGGTGAGGGCAGCGCCCCGCGGACTCCCCGCTCCCACCGCGGCGCGTCCCGGGTGCCCAGCCCGGCACGCACAAAAGCCATTCCGGGGGACACGGAAGAACAGACCCAGCCACTCACCCACACCCTGACAGCGCCGGGGGCCTTCCCCTGAGCACCCTCCTCGGGGACGGACCCGGACCCACCCCGGCCGCACCCGCGGTGTCCCCAGACCCGCGGTGTCCCCAGACCCGCGGTGTCCCCACAGCCGCGGCGCCGCCGGGCGGGCACCGGGCCCCGCGTGGCGCCTTCCCGCCGCCGCGGGCCGCACATCCCGCCATGTCCCTCCCTTCCCTTCATTCCCTCCTTCCCTTCCCATACCCT
>VZRE01013480.1:0-13730 GCA_013396775.1 Cephalopterus ornatus
AAAAAAAATAAAATTAAAAAAGAGTCCTGAATATCCAGTCTACTCGGTCTAGGTCCGTATTGTGTTCTATTGGTGCAGATTGTAACATAATATGCAACTACAAAACAGCATTTAAACCTATTTTTTATAACCCGATTATGTTTAAAATTTTCATTTTTAAGGGTGATTCTAACTTGAAAACATGATTGAAGGTATCTATTACAGGCCAAGAAAAAGATGGTTTTTTATTCGAGCATTTACTCAAACTTGGGTTTCTTCCCAGAAGCTGTTTCATTAACAGAAAAGAACTCAGTTTTCCTCTGCATTTTCAGGGCACAATTAAAGTAAATAACTCATGTATAGTGGTTTACAATCCTCAAAGCCATATGTAATATTCCCATTTCTGCAATATTACTGGATATGTGATGAAGGTACTGCAGATGTAAGTCACATACGTACTTTCTAACTAATGTTTTGCTTCTAATTGCCAGGTGCTTCCCTGGGCCTGCTGACATTAATTTTTATCTATTTTCAGATAGTGTCAGCCTTAGGAACACATGCATTGACAACAGATTGTTTAAGAATTAGGGTGCTCATCTCCCCTGTTATGCTTATAATAATCATTTCGACAACACCCTTTGACAATGTAAGGAAATTAGGACATTAGGTGCTTTTTGTTTTGCAAATGAAGACGAAGGAAATAATCTCCCTGGGTAAAAGTTTTTCAATATTTATCCAGAGACAATATATTTATACTTATGCCAGGTGGATACAGCTGCTTCACTGGTTCCTGGAGTGCGTGCATTCAACTTCAGGCTCTGATCAAATCATAGTATTAGGGCTGGACAAATGTTAATGTTATTTTACTTAACAAGCCAAAAGACTCATTAATGACATTACCCGAGGTGCACAGATTAAATATTAACGCTTACTTCCTGGCCCTGAATGTGGAGTGTTACCAAACATCTGTGCAGCACAACGTAGGAGGAATTCTATGTACCCTCGGGATGACGCATTAGCAAGACTTAAAATTAAAATGGCATTTTCCAAGATAAAACAAAATAGTAACAGGAATCTCTTACCACGTAAGAACAAAAGTTAGGAAAAATTAAACACCAAACCATGTTTTTTAAATAGGATTTAGGTAATAGATTTATCTGACCAAATCTTAGAAACACGAGCACAACAGCCAGTCATCAAAAGCCACTTCCTTTATTTATAAATTTCCTGAAGCCTTGCAGCGTTGCTCTGTATTAACCTTTCTGTGAGAGGAGCAACTGAAGCAGTCAAATGTTAAAGTGCATGAGCTCAAGTACAGTCTGGCAGGGAAGCAGGCAGTGTAATGACAGGGATCATCCTCCCCTGAGAGTCCCGAGCATTAACCTGTGTTGTGCAGGCACAGAAGGAGCCACAGCAGCTTCTCCTTTCACTGGCAGTTCCCCTGGTTATGAACTTCTCCTTAAATGTCTTATCAACAGTGGCTGTTGTGCAATGTAACAGACTGGAGCTCTAAACAACATTCCATATTCCTTCAGAGAACCTGACTGGCTCCTCAGCTTTCGACAAGAAATTCTGCCACCAATTTTACATTTACCTTTATCGCTTTTCAGAAACTCCATCACATCCCATCCTTGGCATTAGGTTGATTTGTTCTCAGACATGGGTCATAGTTTAGGTAGTGAAATTAATTACATACTTAAAAAGGGAAGAGGGAGAGTAAATGTTCCTCCTCATGTACTGCACTAGCAGATTTCTGCTGACCAGAAAGTGTTTTGGGGGCTGGGAGAGATTTTTTTCTAAGGTTTTATGAGTTTTCCAAAATTCTGTGGGGACAGTCAACAAGAGGAGCACCAGAGATGGGAAATACACTTTCCCTTTTCCCTTAGGAGCTCACATTCAAACGCAAATTCCACCCCCCCCTTCCCCCCTTTTTTTTTTTCGTGACTAAGCAAAAAAAAAAAAAAAGAAAATTAGGCTCTCTTATTTGCAATTTGCAGAAATTCTCTCCTTGAAGATGTTCTGATATACAGATGATCGGCTGTGCACTTCAAAAACATAATTTAAGAAAACTGTCCCCACCCATGGTCATTTGAGATGGTGGCCCCCGAGATTTCAAGCATTAGTCATCTCTATTTTTCATTTTCATTGTGCAATAAAAATGCTCTGAGGGTCAATAAACATGAGGAGAATGAGGAGCAGGCAGAGTTTAATCCTTTGCACAATCACAGTATCTTCCAGTGAAAGAGTGATGGGTTTTGTATCTTGAATGAATTGAATTTTACTGTAGTCTTAATGCAAAACTTCAGCACAGTCTATTGCTTGGTTCATGTTGAACCTACCCCATCACTTCTTAGCCAAACATACCTAGATTTTAATTTCGAGATATCTATCCTCTCTGGATCCGCACGTGGAATTCCCCAGCAGTAACTTGTCTAAGACAGGAGTTTGTACTGCAACTTTTGATGATCTGACTTTGAACTTTTTGCGAGTGAACTTGCTTTCTGATACTTTCATGTGCTTTATGATAGTCTGAGATATCTTGAGGGTACATTACTCGGCATTTTCTACCAGAGAAGGCAATCTCACTGAATTACTTCATCATAACAGCTCTTTGATTTTATCTGCACTTCAAAGAAGAAGTGAGGTGACCAAACAAGTGTTACATTTTCTCCTATGAAGTGCACATTTAAATTTTTAGATTTTGCAGCTCTAAAAACTGTTTTGTTCAAAAGTAGTCTGAACATAAACACTCATACTAAGCAGAGCAAGGCAGAAACTAGCACAATTCTTCAAAAGTTTTAAAAAAAAGGGGAGAAGAAACTATCTCTGAGGCAGTTTTAACCAGCGAGGTTTTGAACTTTACCACCCCCCAACACCCAGGAAGGCACATTCACTGCACTTCTTATTTACAGACACAAAAGTGTTTGTTTAAGGTGTATGTTTTCAGAAGCAGAACCATTTGATGTTCTTAGCCCAAAACATCCAAGTAGCTTTTGCAAAGCAGCAGAGGACAAACTTGTGCAGGATCAAGTGCTCCAAGCCTGAGCTGGAAGCTGGCTCTGGCCAAAGAGCTGGATACCCACATTACCATGATCATGCCTGTGTACATGTCCTACCACTCAGCAAAACATCCTACCTCAGGACAGCTGGGCACTAGCACAGCCACAGAGCTTCCTGAAAGGAATTTGTTCAAATCTCGAGGGCCCGAAACATAAAAACTGAAGGGGCCCGATGGTACAACATATTTAGATCACTTTTAATGTGAGTAAAGCAGGAGTCACAGTAGCAACTGCAGAAGAACAAACTGTTCCTGCAGCTCTAGACTAAACAGACAGTGAAGTGGTCTCAGACCTAAATTTTGAAGGAAGCTTGAAGAGGAAACTGACGCTGTTGACCATTCTTTCAAATTATTTTTAGGAACTTTTGGTTCTGAAAAAGGGACAGAAAATTCTTTAGTGTGACACTGTGTATCACAACAATTCATGGTTAGTAATAAAGAAAATAATCATTTAGTTTATTAATAAATGCAGTGATACTCAAAAAGCTAACGTTGTCAAAAAACGTTTTTAATTCAACTTAAAAATACATAGTCCCCACTTCAAGTCTGTCAGTATTTGGACTGATTATTACAGAGACGAGAGGACAAAGTTCCTATTGGAAGGTTTGAGTAAGGGTTATTTAAATGCCCACTCCCTAGTTATTGTCAATCTTACTGCTCACTAGCACACCCAAAAAACAAGTCACTTTGCCTTGAACACAACTGCAATTCAAATGTTTCTAGGTAAGTAGGTCGGTAAACTCATGAAAAACCTAGAAAAGAAAAACATTAAATAGTGAAAATTCTATGCACTCTTAAGTTACAAACATATCTAACAGACCACTCATCCCAAACTTTCCCTGGCTTGATAATAAGAGCTTTGTCAGCTGTTGGTTGGTGGTGTCATTTGTATAAATGCAAAACACTACCTGCTCCTTGCAAACATGGAACAGGCTGTTCAGGTGCTCTACTTTGGGTCATGGGATACCACTAGAAACTCGTTACCTTACCATTTTCAGTTTTCACCTAAACTCTATGTTCTGAGTGCCTTCAGGTGTTCGAATGATACAACATGCTGCCAAACACTGTGCCTGACAAAAAGTTTTAAAATGTACTCTTGGTTAAAGCTGCTTTAAAGCCTCAACTTTAAAGCTTCTGCAACCCAATATTCAAAGCTTAACATTCTGAAAGATAAATCTACTTAATGCTATCCACGTTACAAAAATATTTCTCATTTTCAGCTAAATAAGGAAAGTTATAAACTAAGAGGTAATATGTAACAAGCTTATTAAACTGTTTGCTCTGTCTGAGGAACACCAATGAATTACCTTCGAGAAACAGAGACCTTATCTACTATGACCTTTCAGGAAATAGAACACCCTCTCCTTTACCTTTGTCAGTGTTTGGGCACAGACCATGAATCACAAAGGTAGGGAAACAGCTGGTGTGGTAACGTGATCTGGACAGAGGCTTACGCTTACTTCTGACCATTCTGTGTCTGTGATTATCATTCATCAGACTGCCTTTGAGCACTCAAATAACCTGCCCTCAGCTCAAGGGCAGAACGGGTTTTTATCTTCAGTTTTGCCAGACAAACTCCCAGGCTGTTTATCCCACACTCTCTTCCTCAGCCGAGTCCGTGGAGCCACAATGGTCACTGCACAGGTACTGTCCAAGACATGCAAGAACAACAGACCAGCCAGACGGAGAAGTGATAATGCCAGAATGGCAAAAGGTAGAACTGTCATACAGACAGGATGCTCTCCATAGTCTTCTAAGGCATAACCTTGCTGTTCCAACTCCATGTTCTCCGCCTGCTTTTTATTTAAACACAGCAAGCTTAGTTTCACTTTCCAGTTGTTCCCCTTCCCTGTGGTGATACATTTCATAATGAAAGCACTTTTGACCAAGTTGTTCAAACAGAGGAGCTCATAAAAATACAAAAGTATTTCCATGCTTATGAAATAAACAGATTATCCATTTTCATAATGAAAATTAAACACATCTATCAAACAAAGGCACAAAAACAAGGCTATCAAGTTCAGTATTAAATTACCCAGGGCAAATACACAGTATGAATCAGCAGTACATACAGCTCTCTTCATGGAAAGTAGTGTGCAAATGACAAACTAATGGGCTACTATGGGCAGACAGAAACTACTCCATCCTTCCTACTTCTACATCTGCTGCAAAAAGACAACACACACCACAAACTAGGATCTCTTCTTTCTCTTTCATTGTTCCTTTCTATTGCTGTAGCACTCTGCTGTTATTGGATATTACCACTAGCCGCAGAATTACGGTCTCAATTCTTCTACATAATATTCAAAGCTATAGAAAATACTGTTGTAAAACTACACTTTACCTACACGGTATTGCAATTCTTTTAGTTATGGGTTTTTGTTGTGTAAGAAAACCAAAACCAAAACTACCATACCAGGAACAGAAAAGAGGCTAGAGAGGTTGGTACTTGAAGGAATTTTTAGGATACAAGACAACTTCAGCAAATTACTTTGTTGAATTGACACAAACGTGACCTCAGTGTAACAGACTCCAAAAGAGAAGTGAATACAGTGCAAGAAGCCTGCTGGTTCTCTGCCTGAGTCTTCAAATTTAGGTTAATGGCAGCTAATTCAGCCCAGATCTGGACTGTGGTGATCCCAGTTGGACTTTTGGGAACTTTGGCTGTTCCTTTGGGCTGCAGATTTTGCAGGCAGCCAGTTATACATAACCTTTGAGTTGCACAGGTTGTGTGACACAGCTCCACACTCAAGTCACACAAGTGGCACTGCGAGACTGGCAGCATCACCTTGGATTAGTTTTGCTGACACAGAACTATTTACACTTTTACACTGTAGCTTTGGAAGAACTTAGCTCATTTTCTATGGGTAGCTCTAATTTAAGTCTTGTTTACTGCTGAACAAAGTAGCCTCCACCGATTTGTTACTGCCTCAGCCTTTACAAGCTCTGTGTTTTCACGGAAGCGTATTGAGGGAAAAAAAGGCAACCAGAAGCTATAGCATGAAAACTAGCCTACTTTTATCTTTATTGAAAGAAAAAAAAACCCGAAAAACTAAACACCAAAACCCACACAAATAAAACCCCGCCATCCCCTCCTCCATTCCCAACCACTTCTTAAAATTTGACTGCAGATTCATTTTATACATTCCAAAATACTTTAATAGGCATAATTTATTATTTGTGGGAGGTCAGGAGTTAGTAATCTTCCTAATCCAAAGCGGCTCTATGGTAGAGGAAACAGCAGCTGGCTGCCAAGTTGTCATCTTAAGCTCTGAAGCAAATGCCCTCATTCATAAATTTTTGGGGCTTTGCTGTGAGCCAACACTCAGCGTGCCATGATACACAGCTTCCAGCTCCTCAGCTGTAACCCGCAGATTTGAAGTAGTGACATTCCACGGGCTGCTCAACTCCTCTAGCTTCCAAGACAAAACATTTAATAAGAATGACTCACTGCGTATTCTATTTATCAAGTTCTTTAGGTAAACTGAACTTAATATAATCTCTTCAAAAACTAAGGCATGTGTGACCACTGCAGAGGAAACAACAAAGCACCTGCCGGATTGCCTGGGCAAGGTGAAGTGTTTCAAGAAATCTCACCACTTACATCAATTTGCTTTGATTTTTTTCTTTTTTTTTCCAGCAAGATAATTGCATCCTCTTACGAGGAAGGACAATACAGGCTCCGTGTGGTCTTTCCCAGCTCCCTTCAGCCCAACACACCCAACAGGACACTGGTATCAGCACTCATTTAAATATGCAAAGACTCATTCTGCCCTGTGTGCCACCTGCTGCAGACATGTGCAATAAAAGGGTGAACTGCAACACTGTGAAGTTCGATCAAACACTTTGTAGTACCTCCCTAACAGGACAGTGAAAATGCTTCTTATTTCATGGGGTGTGAGGAACTGACAGTGCTCGTTGTTTGCAGTCTAATGTTTCTCTAAACACATCTTGGTGTGCTTTTTAGTTTAAGTTGTACAGGTGGCTCCTAGAGCACAGAAACACACATAAGTAAGTTACTGTTTTGTAAATTTTGAAATCTTTAATCAGACTTGTGGCCAGATAAGCAATCACTACATGAAGCAAGAATTTATTTATTTTGAGAAATTTCTTACTGAAGCAAACACTGTGGTATCTGAAGCTTGCTATTGAGCTGAGTAAGCTGGATGTAGAATGAGCAACTTGGCTGCTCAGTCTCCAGAAACACAGCACAACTTTCGGCTTCTCTTCAAAGACCAGTGAATTTCAGGCTCATCAGTACATCTTATCCTGAACCAAGAAGCATAGCTCTTATGTTACAGCAGAGCACCCAATATGAAAAAAGCAAGGACAGAAATCAACAGGTGTGTCCCATGGATGCTGTGGAGAGCAGAGATGATGGGATGAAGAACACCAGGCTCTCTCCAATGCCTACAGCAGGCTTGTGGTGGGACCTGCCTGCACTGGGCGTGGTGCCAGCCCCTCCAAAGCTGGGGGCCTTTGGGTTCCACAGCAAGACATGGCCATGCTGGAAAATATTCGCAGGAAAACCTATCAGATACATCAGCATGGCAGTGTTTCTCACTGTAAAAGCCTTTGTGCAACTGAGGGACAGTAAGAAAAATTCACTTGCACTAGCAGACAGTTAAAGCAAACCTAACACAAGCGTTAAGGCTGTTCTTACTGTGGTACAGAGATTCTCTGGCAGCTGTGAAAGAAGTGCCTCAGGGCACACGTGTGCTCTGCAGAAATCATTTATTTGCTTTATATTTCTTTTCCAAGAAACTGAACTGGGAAATACAAGACAAACGTGCTTATAACTACCAACAGGGAACAGAATTTTTCTTTGTGGTATCCCATACTTAACACTATAATTTATTCAGTTCCTCTCTATGCTAATATTTTTCTTGATCTGTGAGCAAGATTTGTGCAAACAAGGCCCTTAAAAGTGCCTAAGGGTCACTTACAGTTATACAGCTATTTTATGGGCTACCCTCCATTTCTGACAGTGAGCAGTGTAGGTGATGTACAAGGGATGCATCAGTTCCAGCAGTGCCAAAGGCCTGGTGGGCAGAGGCTGAAAATACAACTGTTTGGGGATGGAAGGAAATACACTCTGAAATAAGCAGCAGCACATGGATGCTTGACATTTGTTTTCAGTTGTGTCATTTAAAGGTCAAAATTTCATCATGGAAATGAAGGTGTTTAAGCTCTCAGTCCCCAGTAACCCAACCCCAGTGATGTCAGCCTTGCACCCACAGCACTCTCCTGAGGCCTGTGTTTTCCATGGAAGAACAGCATTCAGTAAGAATCTCAGCCAAAGGCACTATTACCACTCAAGTTACTTTCTCCCAAGTTCCACAGCAAACACAAACAAGCAGTGTTATAAACCAGACAGCAAACTGCTGAAACGGAGCGGGTGCACATCGAAAGGAAAACCTCAGTGAAGGTGTGCAGGATGCACATCTTGCAGCCCACAGCGTGCAGAACAGCGGTTTAGGAAACACAACAACATCCTTTCACGTCACTTCAGTCTACTGCTGTGTCTCCTAGAATGCATTTAGTGTAATTTAAATTTAAAATGCTACACAGTTCAGTGAAGCACAGTGCTAAGTGGAACAAGGATCAGAGTACACTGCACTAACACTACTTTGACTTTAAAATGAGTTGCACTGTATTGTAAAATAGCTTAAAAAGAAAGAAACAAAAACCAGGTCTGCTCTACAGATCTAACAAGTACTTTTGCAAAATGTAACCATCAGCTAGATGGTAAGAAAACTTTTACGTGTTGGCCGTGCTTATACTACAGCAAAAGTACAATGGCGAGGCTAAATGTGTCATTAACGGATGACATTAAAAATATTCACTTATTATAAGTTTAAATAATTTTTGAAAAAGAAATTGTACACAAGCATTTCTGTAACTGTCTTGGTATTGCTCACTTACAATCCTATTTTCTCTAGTAAGGAGAGCTAAAACAGAACACTACTTCAGTGTTATTCAAATGATAATTTAAACATCTCTTTAATTAGTACAAATTGTGAGAGAACAAGTACTGGGATGTAATATGCTATTTTAAGCCCGTCCTTGCTATGTTAACTTGTTTCTAATTTCACAGCCTTTCAAGCATACCTAGTTTTTTTAAAAATCGATATATACATTATTATTCTAAGTACCATTATACACGTATGCTATAGAACATTCCTGATTATCAGTGCATGGAAATACGGGCATTAGAAGTGATCAGCAAGAATCAGGAGACGAGCTACAGCAGCATCACACAGCTTAAAGTAAAACAGATGTGCATACAGGTATTCTGCTCTGGGTTTTGACACTTAACAGCTGCCATTGCCAGACCAATGAATTTATAAGAACTTTAAAAGAAATATAAATCTATTGCCTAATAGGCAAGTTGCAAGGATGCTTTTAATACTGATGAAGCAGTAACATATTCTAGGAAATCAACAGTCACAGCAATATACATTGAAGGAAGTCCTAGTTCATTAGTTTTGTCCTCACTGAACAACAGTGGTATTCAAGTATAAAAGATTTAAGAGTCTCGGATTTAAAGTGATAACTCGGGATCCACCTTAGATCACTTTAAATCCGAGACTCTTAAATCTGTGATAATTAGTGGATCACTTTATCTCTACCTTGGAGATAAAGATATCTCACGCTGAAGCCCAGCAATCTCCCAGATGTACAATATCCAGTGATTTGGTATTAACTGTACTATAAAACCCATGCAAAAATTTAAATAAATAAATAAAACTCAATATCTAGAATTACTTTAAACCACTTTACTGGGGTGAAAAGTACTCTTTGATGTCAGTGGCAAGTCCATGTGCTTAGTTTTATCTGAAGCAAAGAAAGAGGGAAACAATTCCTCACATCCTTCACATTACACAGCTGTTAATCCAACAGCAAAGTGAATAAAATGCATACTGACTTTTTGAAGCGGCTGCTCCAACCTCACTTCCATCCTAAGCAACTCACATACACAAGCTTTAAAAATCATCCATTATACAAACTGACAATCTGGCAACATGTTGGCTGAAGGAAAACACTTCCCACCCCTCCCAGTCCGATGGCCACAACCACCTTTCCTTGCTTGTTCTTCTCCTTCACTTCCCCAGATTGCCTGTGCTATTTATTTCCTCACTGAAAAATGGCTCAATGCGCCTCTAAGTTTTCTGCTATATTTGGGATATAACTAACTGCTATATTTGGGATACAAATAACTCTCCAGCCCATTTTACCAACACGCCTCATATCAAACTGCTGCAGAAACACAGAAACTTATGGGGTTGGAACAGACCCTAAAGATTATCTCATCCCAAAGCCCCTGCCTTGGGCAGGGACACCTTCCACTAGACCAGGCTGGCTCAAGGCCTTATCCAACCTGGCTTTGAACACTGCCAGGGGGTGGGGCATCCACAACCTCCCTGGGCAACCTGTTCCAATGTCTCACCTTGCTCACAGTAAGAAAGAAGATGAAGCTGAAGCCAGCCCCCAGCTCAGTCCTGACTCAGACACTACTCTGGGCCCCGGCAGCACAGGTCAGCAGCAGCACAGTAACCCCAACAGCAGACAGGCTTCCTATCTAGGGCAACAACAACAGCACGAGGAATTTCCACCCCCACCATTCATTCCTAACCTCTGTATCACGCACTTGGTCAGGTAAACAGTGTTATGCCCATGTGGCACATGATCAAAGCTGTATTTGATTACGAGTGCACTTTATATGAAGTATTAGGTATTAGGAACTGATAGCCCTGAGAAGAAGCAGGGCAGGGAAAGCAGACCTGCTGTAGTTTAATTTCTGTCCAACTGTTTTTTGTCGAGCTCAATGCAGGTCCCAGTAGGTACCTTCTGCTGAGAAGGAAACTGAAGCCGCAGCTCCCAGGCAACTCTGGCCACTGGTCAAGTCTTTTTCCATACAGCATCTTTTAGTTCATGTCCATATAAAACAAGCAAAACCAACTCACAGCTCCAGCTGTAATATACAGGATTAAGGCAAGGTCCTCCCATCCAGCACCCGGACCACAAAGAGCAGTCTAAGAAAGGGCCCTGGTGCTGTCAGGCTCCATGGCCACCACAGCTCATGACAAATCTGTCACACCACTCCCAGCATGTGTTTTACTTTCAGTGTAGAACAAGTCACTCTGAGTGAGTGTCCACAGAAGGAATAACTGGTGCTGCATTCAGTTTTCCTTTGTATCTGCCTGTCTGCAGAGTTCAACATTTTGAGGAAACATGCAGTTTCTATCTAGGAGTGTCAGCAGATTATGGGGCCTCCTAATTTCCCTCCCCACCCCCAACCAAGAAAAAACCAAGGAAACAAAAGCAACAGCAAAGTACTAATAATTCCTATCCACTGTAAAGCATAGCTCTACCAGCAGAGGAGATATACTTTCTTAAGCTTTCCCTTCCATACAGCTGGTCTATTCCAAATGGAAACGTGAAGGAGAGCAACCCCAGTTACAGGGAGGACAAGAGGTAGCTTCGGACCAAAGATGAACCAAAGCAGTCACTTTGCAGCTGCTCTAGAACACAGGAAAACTGAACAGCATGGCCAGCTTTTGAGATATGCCTTCCACAAAAAAAGGTGGAAGACATTGCACCAACTAAATAGCATTCCAAACTGTGACCAAACAGAACAAAACCGTAAATTTTGTTTCTCAGGAAATTGCTTTCCTCCTTCCATGCAACTTCCTTCTCTCCTGAGAAAACAAATGTCCTGAAGCACAGTGACCACATGCTTAGTGGAGTACACAATGAAGATTTCCCTTAATGATTAACTCCAACTGTTTTTTCACTTACGCAGTGCCTTATTCAGAAAAGCTTTCTTATAAACAAGCCCTTATTCATTTGTCAAGTTAACTACCTAACTCTATTCATCATTAACTTCAATAGATTTTGCATGTTTACTTGGCTCAGGCTACTGTTTGGTATTTAATTTTAATATTAACTTCATTTAAAAGAGGCTGCACGTATTTTACTAGATATATATCTTAACAGATATCTTGGCATATATCTCTATGCAATGCCTTGCCTTAGTGATTGGCTCCAGAGTGGTTTCTCTGGAATTATAAAAGGGCTGAAGCATAATCCTTACTACAGGAGAAGGTGTCATCTGTTGAACTCTAATTATGCTGCAAATTTATAGCTGCTGCTGTTGGAGTACTCAATCAGCAGACTTGCAGTGTATGTTCCAGAGAGCATGAAAGGTCATACGTGAGTAAAGTTTGCATGAGATGCAAACACCCAAATAGCGAAGACCTCATGAAAACCCCGCCACAGGAGGGTTCCTCAGGGCTGTTTCAAGTTCATACAGTTCTGTAGTTTAAGACAACAATGAAGGGGAACTGATAAATACAAAGAAATGAGAGCTATGTTAAAAATGCATTAAATATTTTCCAAAATAACTTTTATGTGGAAATATTTAAGGCTTCTGTAGAACTGTGTTGAAATGCAAACTTTGTATCCATGCACAAAAAGCAGAAGAAAAAAAAATACGAAACCAAACTTTTCTAACTGCCTCTTATTTGGGAGAAAAGATTGTTTTGGAGATTTATTTGCTTAAAACTTAAGATTTTCACATCTTCAGAAAAAAATAAGTTGATGTCTTTAATCATTGCAGTCAGCCTGAGATGCCAAATCACAAAGAATCAAACAGCAGAACCTAAAGAAAAAGAATATGTGTTTCTATGGCCCATCTGTAGCTTTATTTGCTAATTTTTGCCCTTGAAATTTAGCAAGACCACAACTGCAAGTTTGTCTACAACAGTAAATGACAAAGCATGTCACATTCTTATTTTTATGCTGCAAAAGTCCAAGATGAAAAGATCAACCAAGTAAGGACAGACATTATCCTTACCCTGACAATCCTCTTTTACCACCATCAGGGACTACGGCTCTCCATTTACTTTATATAAAACAATTCTTAAATTTCTCTGTAACCTCCATCTATATTTACTGAGCATCCTCATTGAACTGTTTTGTACTATAACTCCTTTTTTCCTAACGTAATTGTCTCATATTTAACTTTTGTTTTCCCAAAAGTTATAAGCTATATGCCATGCTATAAAGTTATATGCTAAAATTATTACTGGGCAAACAGCAGCCCTAGATCAGCAGAGGTCTGTGCAGCCGAGGCAGGGGAGCAGGGCAGTGCACATGCACTCGCTTCCCAAATACGCTTCAAAAATCCACAGAGCGGATGTTGTAGAACACCGAAAAGCAAAATTTATCACAGAGGAACAAGACAGCAGAAACATTCACCCCGTTTCTTGCTCTCCTTTAACAGGTGCTCCTGTGACGTGGACCAGAGAAGCATGCGCTGAGCGGTGCAATCACCTCTCCTGATCAGCATCAGCCCATCTCCCGAGCCCAGCTCCTCCTCTGCATCCCGGCGGGGGCGGGGGGCTCCGGGGGAAGCGAGAGCCCCGCCGAGGCACCGGGCAGGGCCCCGGGCAGGCCCCGGCAGCGGCCGGGGATGCGGCTCCCTCCCGGCGCGGAGGGACGGAGGGACGGGAGCGGCGGCAGCGGGTCCGGCCGACGGCGGGAGCGACCGCAATCGGCCCCGCGGGCTGGGAGGGGGATGGAGAACCGCGGGAGGCGCCGGAGCTGCGGGGGAGCCCCGAGCGGAGCCCCGGCCCCGGGCTGCGCTGGCGCGGGCAGCGGCGCTCCCGCCCGGGTTCACCCGGGGCCG
>VZRE01013480.1:14276-36581 GCA_013396775.1 Cephalopterus ornatus
GGGGCGGGGGCGGCCGGGCCCCGCCGGGCGGGGGTCGGGGGGACCGGGCCCGGGTCAGCGCTCCCGAGGTGTCCCGGGCTGTGCCGGGGCGTCCCGGGTTCGCAGGCGGATGGAGGGAGGTGTCACGGACCCCCGGCCGCGGGCACAGCTCGGTGGCCCTGACCCGCCGCGGGGCCTCTTGGTGTTGTGTGAAGCTCCCAGGAGCCGAGGGGCACTGGGGCCTACGGGCACGTGGCCGGACCCATCCCACAGCCCTCGCCCAGAGCCCCGGGCACGGCCCCCGCGCTCCCGGGCGGGCTCCGGCTGGCAGCAGCAAGGCCGCCGCTCCGGGTCTTTCAGGCTGGAACGGACATCTCAGAGGTTTGTATCGCAGTTTTGTCCCCTGACAAACTGGAGACCACCAAAGCCGAGTCAGAGGCCCCCTTGGTCTTTGTTCAGAACACAAGAAATGGCTTTCAGCGGCAGTGCTGATGAGAGCAACTGGGATTACTCACAGTGTGGTTCAAAAAGCCAGAGGCTACAAATATCCCCATGATTCATGCAAGAGTTTGCCAGATGGTTTTTCATGTTTTGGAGTTCTGAAGCTTCTTCAGATGAGAACTGGCACAAAATAACTTGCTTTTGACAATGCCACTTCTTAATAACATGTAAAGGAAGAGGAAACATTCCATGCTCCATCTATGCCAAGCAGAAGTCCAGCACTATCCTCCCCCGCCCCATATGGACTGGGACAGAGTGTGAAAAAACAACTAGCAAACAAGCCATTGCTATAATTGGTAACAGGAGTTTGCTCCCGTAAAAGACAACACCTTGCAGGGTGCTAAAATGTTCTGGCAACAACCGCACATGCAATGTCGACGTTGTATTTAAATAATTCTCATTCTTAGAGAAGCCAAAAGCACATCACTTCCTCGGATGGAGCCTGAGCTGAATCACTGTGTGGGTTTTGCTCTGCTTGGACTATATGACACTTGGGGCAGTGTTGTACTCTCACTTTGTTCTAATTTGTTTCAAACCCCATTGCTTTGCTTAACGTCAAATCATCACTAATGAGAGGACCTGGATTGCACAAGATCCCCCAAAGGCATATCTATTTCATGCAGACTAAATACTTTTTTGACCTAACCTTTCTACATACTTAGGAAAGGTTGGGCAAACCAACTTGCCACGATTTTTTTTTTTCAACTAAAACACTGACACATGAGCCTATTTTCTAAATCTTTCTCTTAAACAGTAAATGGGTAGAAAAACTATTTGTAATTTGTTCCAACTATTTTGTACTTCCTGTAGTCCTAAGTTTTAAATTAATTGAGCTTAGATTTACCATGATGTGTCTGGCTGGCGTGTAAAGAAGCATGTCTGGTGCCTAAGCCAGCTGGAGCATTGGAGTGGCCACAGTGGGTCAGATCGATGCCTCTGTTAGAACATGATGCTGTTTCTGATGGTGTCTGGCCAGCTCCTGGGGAGATAAGGACTGCTGCAGCTCAGAGACCTTGAGCTGGAAGTAGCCTGCTTCTGGTCTTGATAGACAATGGAAGAAAAATACAATTGCTTTCTTAATCCGTATAAGCTTCCAGCATCTACGGCTTGATGTAGTTCCACAGGAGCTTCATGCTGGCTGGAAATCACTTCTCTATGTTCTGTCTGGTATTTCCATATGATGTCCCTTGACTTTTGCATTAATTAACCATGAATTATTATTCCCTCTGAACTGTCTCTGTGCCGCTCCTTGTTTTGCAGATTTGTAACACAGATTCTTTGCACTATTACCTCATTCATCTCTCTTCTAGGCTGACAAGTCTCATGTTTTCCAGGTGCAGTTTCATAGTGCCTCCAAAAAATTTAAGTTGGAGCTTCCACCTCTTTACCGCAGACTGCCTGTCCTTGCTCCCAGATGGATTGCGAGCGCTCCAGGTTGTGCACTTCTGCTGAGTGGAACTCTCCCCTCACCTCTCCCTTTATGCCCTCCTTATTGGAGACCTCACCAAGCCATGGGACCTCCTCACCAACCTCTCCTCGACCCTGGACAAGTTGTGCCATAGCCAGAAGCTCAGTGGAGAACACCGATGCCTGCAGGGTTTGTCCATCGTGTCCCCAGCCCAGGCACCACTGACTGACACCCAGGTTCAGTGGCATTGTCAGGGATGCTCAAAAAAATGCTTTGTCTGTTTCAGAAGGATGAACATCCAGGTCAAACTAATAATCTCAGCGAAATTGTAAACAAATTTTGGTTAATTACGATCTGAAGTGAAAGTATAACCTGTCACGTTATCATTAGAATAATGAGTCCTAAAATTAAACTTACTACAGACAGGGTGTCCAGGTGAAGAGTCAAATATACCTTGTTCTGTGGAGGCTTTAGAAACAGCACCACGGGGAAACCTTTTCTGCAGCTACAGGTATGCAAATGCCCACCTGAATTACATAGGATTTACTGCTGTAGACGTTGCTCTTTTGTTTGTCATAGGAAATATTTACATTTAAAGCAGTTCTTTGAAAGCCTCCAAACATTCTGTTTTGAAAGTGAAGCAGAAACAGATTTATTTGCTCTTTTTTATAATAAATCTATGGTCAACTAACAACACCTTGAGGATAAGTGTGATACTTCCAAAGGCTTCGAAACAGCAAGCTAAGACAAGCCTGTGGCCAGGAAGCTGACATTCACTACAAGATGTCTGAAATGTCTTTGCAAACATTTTAGAGGAGTCTTCAAACAAAAATTAAAATGGCCTTTCTATAACACTAGGTTACAGTATCTTTAAAACCAAATCTGACTGAAAGGATTCTCATTTTCTCCCATGTTGCAACTACTTTGTATTTATCCAGTAAGAACACCCAGCAGTGATCTCTGTGGGATGTGATGAGTACAACAGCACTTCCCAGACACTGAAATCATTCTGTGCTGATGCTAATTTCCATCCTTACCACAGAAGTCAAAAAGAAGAGAAGGGTACGTTGAGGAGAGTCCAAAGCCAAGGTCTAGAAAGTCTCTGGTTTTCACCCATGATTCAGCACAAGCTTGGAGAGAGTCAACAGCTTCTCACCTCATTCCCGGTATCAGCAAAGGGATTACATAATGTTAGCACTTCTAATCTAAGTAGTAAATCAATATCTGGAACCTTGTGGATTGTTTATTTCTATTAGGAGCAGTGGCTGGTGAAATCAGCTATTTCTTAAATACAACCCTGTTTCTTCACAGAGTGTACAGTTAGAATCAAAACAACAGAAAACAAACTTTGTACACAAACCTGGCCATTTTGGAGCAAGGAGTCTTCCAGAAAAGTTGCCTGAGTTTTGTCTCAGGCCGGTAAAATTTTAATGTGTTCCTTTTTCCTTTTTTTTTTTTGTTTTCAATTGTATTTCTGCTATTTCTCAATAAACTTAGAGCACATCATTAGAAAGAAAGCAAAAGCTGAAGCACGTTGGACCTACACTTTAACTCTGCTCATCGGGACTAACGCACTTCTTTCCACTCCGGATCTTTTCAAACTGACTCACTGGTTTTAAAAGAAAACACAACAAAACCAACAGAGAGGTCAGTCATACACATTTGGTGTCACAGCAGATTGCTGATCTCTCCAAAGAGGTGCATTCCAAGGAGGAATTTCAAGTAGGGGGAACCGAAGGATGGCTCTGAATAAAGGGTGGCATTTTAAGAGAAGGGGCTGCTTCAAACATGATTTGTTTTGTTCTTTGATGGTTTTTGTTCAGCTAGTTCCATTCCCCCCTTAGACTTATACATGAAATCAGATTCAAAAGTTATCTGCAAATCTGTTTATAACAATTGTAATAGAATAACAAATTTCTATATTTTTACATAAAGAATAAAAAACTCGAATTGCATCTCCAGCCAAAATACTGGGCCTTTGGGGGAGGGAGCAGAGGGAAAGTAGAGACAAAGTCTGATAAGTTTTCTGAACTGAAAACCTGTAATCGGTTTTGTTCCCCTGATGTACACAAATATGACTTCTCACTGTGAGTCATTGTGTAGAAAAATGAACAGCAGCTTGCAAGCACTGAACATACACTTGCATTATGTAATTACATGATTGGTTTAAGCCATATTCCATGCATGAAACAGAAACATGTCCCTGCTTGCACATAACATCTGTATTTTGCAAAAACATCACTTTCATTACCTGCTCAGATGTGTCCAGAGTTTAGAGCTACTTTCTTTTCCAGAGACAGTAACGTTCTGCCTGCTTAGGCTGCAAGACACCAGAGCAATGAGAGCACACGAATTCTGGTTTTCTTTTTTACCCCATAATTCTTTTCTCCAAGTGGTTATCTACTGATCTTGGATCAAACCAGGACTCACAAACAGTAGCACTGAGAGTGGCACAAAGCCAAAGGGGGATGCAGTTTCAGTGTTCTCTTATTCTACCATTTATGACAAAACTGAAACGCCCCATCGGGAGCAGAGCCTTAGAGCATTAGATCCCAAACGGGATGCAGTATGAATAAGGAGTGCCTGACTGAAGAATATACGTTTTAAGAAGGGAAAGCAGTATTGACGGAGATATTTTTGATCTGTGCCACAATAAATCTAAGGAAAGATGTGGCACTCTAAATTTAATTTTGTCGGTGCAAACAGTTACATGTCTTATTAGTAGAACAATCACTAGATTTAAAATGGATTTTAGAGGGAACTTTGAACAGTCATTACAAAGAAGACTTTGAGTATTTATCATGTAATGAAGTATGTTCTAGTGCTGCCCAGAGACATTCAAAAGAAATAAAATGAAATGGTATAAAATTGAAATGTTTTATTTAAGTTTTCACAAGATCCAGTCTAAAATGCACAACCACAGTTAACAGCCACAACAGGCCAGACTTACTACAAAGAGCCCATTAGATTAGGATAGATTAGGGCTAAAAATCTGGCCAAAAAATTGTCTTCTTCCAGTCTGTTCCATACTTCTATCATCAATATCTCTTGAGTATTACAGTTTCCTTTAAAGGAATCATAGTATTTTAAATATGGTGACCTAATTTAGTATGAAGCCATTTGGGGAATTCATTAGAGCAAAGACTAAAATTCAGTGAGGACCTTGACCCCAATAGTTCTTCTATTTATATATGTGATGGCAGAAGTTTGTCTTGATAGAAACAACAAGGACAGCTCCTAAACAATACTTTTTTCCACAATTATTTTTTTATATTTAGAAACTAGGTAGTAAAAAAAAAAAAAAAAATTGTTCATGTTAACTCTGTTCCAATTTTTCATCTGAGCTCAATTTTTATTATTGTTACTGTTTTATTATTGTTAAAAAATAACACAAGTCCTAAGCGTGTATGCCTGTGGGCTGGCTGCCACTTCCGCGGCATTTCCAAGGTACGTCAAACAGGGAAGTACAAGCAATATCCTCTGTGATGTTCACATACATGTAATTCTGACAGGGAGCACTTGCACGTGCACACAATTCTCCAAATTTGTATTGTGAGAAGTACTGTTGGTAAGGTTAGAATGACTCAACTTATTGCTTATCTGTTTGCAGTCCTTCCTGTAAGTCTCAGGGGCAATTATGCATCAGTAGATTGCATGAAGGACAGATATAATCTCATGTCCAAACCATAGTTTGATGCAGAAAGGAATAGTTACTCATTTTAGAGTAACTGGCTTCCTATGTAACAATTCACCTATGACACAAAGATTAAATGGTGTGTTTCTGTTGGTTTTTGCTCTTTCATTTCTTAAAGCAAAAAGTATAACAAATAGTCCTTAACACTGACAGACTGTGAGCTCTTTTCTATAATTACTCACTTAAAATTACATCTAAGAGAAATTTTTGAAAATTGTTTGGTAATAGATTGGCAATCTACTTATACAAGTCTTATGAAGTCATCTTGTTATTATGAACAGCCTTGTGTGATTTTTTTAAACAATCTGTAAATGACTCTTGGAACATCTGTTTCCATGGTTGTAAATCCCTGTAAGAATCAGTACAAACTAATCCTGCTTTCACCAGATATACTCTCCTTTTGTTTCAGAGATCTCTGTGCCCAGAGGCTAAAATTATGGAGTCTCAACACAAAACTGTAGCCCAAGGACAGAAGTATTGTATATGCTTTAAAGCAAGTAGGTATCCTTCCTGTACTAAAATACTCTGCACATCCTGTCTCAATTACAGCAAGCTGCCAGTCTGCCCTGACAGGCTCCAGCAGTTCTGTCTCAGCCTGTTCCTGAACTTGCAAGGGAGTCTTTACAAAACAGTCTTGCAGCTTTCTGTCATGATTTACTAGACAGTGTACCTATAAGAAGCTCATTTACCTGGCTTGTCAAAAAAGTCAGGATTTTGACAGAATTCAAATTACATTCTTTTAATTCTGCCTTTGCAGCAAAGCTTTCAGTCATATCTTGTTTTTTCTAGCACAACCTCTTTCTTCACAGGCTGATTGATCACTGCGCTGTTTGCCAGCAGCCCAGCACAATTACCTCCACGGCACTGTGGACCATTGAGAAAGGAACACGAAGTCCAGGAGAAAAATGTTAGTTATGGACAGTTTGCAGTAGTGCTACAGACCCCTTCAGCAATTTTGCATATTACACTAAAAATAAGTGTAAGAAAAATATGATTCTTTTTTCCTGGTCACCTTTTTCAGATTGTTTAGAAGTCACCCACAAAACATTCCCCACATACACTTTTACCTTTCCTGTCCACTTAGGTCTATAAAAGCTCTTGCTTACATGGACAAAGATGCCAGAGTAATGAGTTCCTACATTTTTAATAGCATTTTCCAGTCAACAAGTCAACATTTCCTTTGCATAGTAACTTCATTGTCAAAATCTCTGCATCCAAATTGATCTGTTTCCAGTCATGACAATTGTGGTACACAGAATGTCTGCCCACGAAAAAAACCAGAAATGCCAAACGAAGATGGGAAGTGCTGCTTAACACCATGTCTTTCAAAAAGATATTTGAATTTTTAGCTTAAAAAGCTTCCTGTGAGATCAAGGATTTGACTCAGCACTCAGATCTGTAAAGTAAAAGCACTTTCAATGGAGAGTCCAGGTGAAATTCAGTCTGTAACACTGTGGTAAAGGTAACAAAACTATATCTCTTTTAAATGCTCACACTTGTGACATGGACTTCCCTTTTGCCATGAAAACAGAAAAGAATTGTACTTACACAATCAGTTTGTCATATCAGTGGCTGCTACCTACTGGTACATGTTGTTCCTCAGGTTTACAATTAACGTCATTCAGGCAAGAAATATTAATAGAATATGCTTCATTTACACAATACTTCTAAGGATTATGCTTTTGTTTCTGTCAGTAGTTCTATTACAAGTTGATTCTTGGAGTCAGTTATTTAGTTTATTCCCATGACACTATAATGCAAATTGTTTGCAAAAGTAATGGTTGTAGTAGTTGTAGAAGTAAATGCTTGTGAATGAGGCCGAGTTCTGAAAAGCGAGTTCACAGGCCCTGGGTTGGGAAGGGGAACAGCTGGATTCTGAGGTGTTCTCTGCCCCTGCTGCTCTTGTTTTCAGAACCCAAAACTGCCTGAAAGCAGACACCCCCCATATCTGCCATGGGATCTGGCTCCACAGGCCTGCCCAGGTATCAGTGTTACACACAGCTGACAAACACCCCGATAACAGTTTCTTCTCGTTCAGATGAATAGTATCCCTTACCTGCCTATGTTCTTACCACACAATGATAGTTAAGAAAGATGATGCCGGGGAGTTTCAGCTTTAGCCTATGTCACCTAGATAATTTAATTCCTTCATTGTTACACAATAGAAGCATCCTCACATGAAAGACTTGTAGCAGCTTGAGAAAATGAGAAGGCAGTGCAAAAATAGGGTAACAAAAGGTACATTATATTCACTGAACAACAGCCTGAGCAATTCCATCTCTTACCAAGTTTTAGAATGTTATTTTCATTACTCCATCCAACCATATTACTGGGTCTGATGAGATGTCTCACTTATCTCCTCTTTATCAAGGCTACAAACAGCAGAATGGCTGTTTTTCCTTCAGGCATTATTGATCAGCATGGACAGTAACACCCAGCAGGAGAAAAGTTGGGAGTAGCCCAAGTGTCAGTCCAGGACCCTGGAGTGCAGCAGCAGCACCTTTCCTCTCCTCACAGCCTAAGTGTGGGTCAGCCCTGCCTGCAGAGGTTGCTCAGTGAACTGCACATCCTGAGAGCAGAGCATGTAGCGGAGGAGCAGTGCTAGTTCTCAGAATTTAAGGGGCTGCTTAAAACAAAGCAGATATATTTCTAAGACATGCTTTCGCACTGGATTAATGTACGCTACGGTGAGATCAAAACTCCCCAAAGACCTGCTACATCTGTCTTGAGCTGATATAGTAAGTTCATTCCTTCTTAGGAATGAACAAATTTCTTGTATTAAAAAGTAAATTCTGTAATGTGGAGACTTGCAAAGCACAGAATAGAACAGTTTCACTCTTTCCTCTCTTTACCTCTGCTGTCTATCGAAGTATGTTTTATATTGAGCATTTGACAAAACACTGCTGTGACTAGAGAATTAAAAGCTGTGTCCTTATTCAACGTTATTCAATGTCAGACTGGTTCCTTTCCCAGAAATGGCTGACCACAGGAAACAAGGCCTTTAGACTGAAATATTGCTGTGTAGAGTAAACAAATACTCCTCTGAACAGCAGATCTGGTGAAGCCTTCCATTTTTTTTTTTTATAGATTTGGATCCTTATCTCTTTTTCTTCAATGGATTCCCTGTTTAATAGGAATGACCTCTCAGTGCACAACTGGTGCTGTTAATATAAAAGATCAGTCAACATTATTCACCATTTCCAGGCTAAACCGTGTTGCCACGTGGCCCTGTATATGCAAATCCTGTGTATCTGCAATATTGACCCAATATTAAATTCTTATTAAAAAAGAAAATTTATAAGGTGAGACACTGTTTCCTCATAGAGTTTTTATAGTTAAGTCTTGTGTCTGTCCTTGTTATTCTGTGAAAGCAGCTTTGCCCAATGTCTCAGGTGGGAATTTCAGATGATAAAAAACTAAAGCATCAACTTCTTGTTCCAGTTTACTCACAGAATTAGATTTCTAATCAATGCTACTGTTTCATCCTTTTCCCCATATTAATAATTTCAAATCTTACATACTTTTATACTCCTCTCCAAAGTGCTACAACAGCACCTGAGGCACATAGAGTACTTGCAGCGCAGGGGAAGAACTACAGATAGAAATGACACCCTAATTTCTAAGCATCTCCTTTTACTTCTGCTACTCATTTAATGCTAAACCTATCCATCACTTTCTGAGACTTGTTTCCAATTTTCTTTATTTTTTTTTTCATAGTAAACCCAGCAAACGCTACCTCAATGCAATTCCTATGACTTTACACCCCATGCACAAAATTTAGGACCTTTCAAAATTTGTCTTGTAAATAGACACAATTAAACCTGGGAAGTTATCACACAAAGCAAAGGAACAAGAACAGATATTTCCACAAAAAACAGGCTCCATGAGAAGTGAATCAGGCACTTCATGAGCTTCCATTGACTTCAGCAGCACAGCCTCTGGGCTTGCTAAGAGGGAAGTGACTTTGATGACTGAAATGTTATCAAATATTGTGAAATTAATCTCCAGTACGAACCCACTGACTTCCCTGGTGCTACACTGAGCACAAGTCTGGCTCACATGCTATAGAAAATGTTGGTACAAACATAATGGAGTTCAGGAAAAGTGTTAGATGAACAGGAGGCTTAAACAGTTTAAACCAACCACACAAGATTTAACTTTAGACTTATTATTTTTCTATGGTGTAACTTAATGGCAATTCCTCTTAATACTGGATTAAAAAGTTTAAAATAAGCAAGCCATATTCAGTACCTCAGGAGGTCTACAGTAATAATACCAGCTAAGCCCAATAACCTCCTAAGTCCATGGGTCTAAGGCATTCCCCTGGGTGTTAGGTGATACCTCAGTCAAATGGGAAAAGTCACATTCAGGCAAATAAACAAATAGCTTTAGCAAATCAAGTTTTAAATGCCTGCTGTTAACCCAAAGTAAGGATAAATAAATGCTGTCAAGTTTTTATCTAACGATCAATATATTCCCGGAAGGATTCCTGCTTTTTTCCCCACAGGCCAGGTGAGGAAATTGAACAAGGATGTGAGCAAGGATGTGTAATACTTAAGAATAACATCATGGTTTTTAGACCTGTCTGGAGACAGAATGGGTGCAAATGCTGCAGCTGATGAGAGGAATTCCTGAGAATTATCATTCATTACATTTCAAAGCAAACTACCCCATTTGCAAAGAAGACATGAACTCTCCCCTTCCTTTTCCTAACACACTCCCCTTTTAAGGTTCGAGGAAGAACTAAGAGGAGAATTAATAGGAGAGGGAAGAATTACATTTCAGGAATTAAATTTCAGGATCTGTCAGAGAATTTTACATCCTCAGTTCTTCAAGCTTTACACTACTATGCTCTACTCCTTGCAGTTATCCAAAATATTTGAGATTATTCAGGCCATTCAACATCCAAAAATATACTGTGGGACCCTCTTGCTTCTGCTAACAGGCAGATGTGTTGGGGTATCTGTGGAGCAGTACTCAAGCAGGATTATCAGGAGTTTGATTTACCGTTTCTTTTGACATTCTGTTGACACAGCTTAGATCTACACCACGGGTTCTATCCCAAATTGCCAGTGAGTTGTGCCGCTCTCATACTTTACTGATTTTATTTTCAAGTGATCTTCCCCAAACCACTCTGCCTTTGTAGTATGGCAGCGACCAGTGGCCCAGGTAATTTCCATTTCTTTGCTAAAAATCAGCTGCTTCCAAGAAAGGAGAGGACAGCTGTTTAATAGTGGTAACCACTAGAGTTCTGGAAGCCTGACTTTTCCTCCTCCCAGGTACAAACCAGGCTAAAACCGAGCAGGACCAGGACTGCCACCTGCTGTGCAATTTTAATTCTTGTTCATTACAAAAGCGAGTAATTCTGTGACGAAAGGTTAACTGCAGAATGCAGAAGTCTAGGCTAATTTCCCTCTTAAAAAATCCTCTAGACAAGAGGAGTTTGACACGTATGGCAATGGAGAAAATCCTCGCTTGAAGCAGAGGTGTGTTCACTGGTGCACACTCCGTGTCTCCATGCGAGATCAGAGGGGTAGGTGCCTCACCTGAGAAGGTCACACGCATCTGCTCTGTGACATTAGTTCATGTGTGTGCTATCTACATGTCTGCAGCCCAAGGTACTTCAATCTCTATAAAATAAATAGTCTCAAAAAGACCAACTACTGGTGACATTTTAACTTTTTCACACAGTGTGTGAACGAATGTGTAAGAACTGTTTGTAACCCTACAGAAAACACAGACTTTGGCTAAGTGTTCACCATACTAAATTGCACTCGTCTGCTTGACTGAAGGTTTCATTCCTGTTGGTTTGGATTTGGGGGGTTTTTGGTTTTTTTTAAAGAAAAGCAGATTTTATGTACATATATTTTAGGTATTCTAGATTCCTTTACATAATTTGCAGATCACAGAATTTCACAGCATTACAGAAATAGGGTTATTGTGAACATTCTTAAAGAATCTTTTAATGAAAAAACTGTACCTTATTCTGCTTGTGTGGCTGAACCTCTAGAGTTTTCTTTGCTTATCTAGCTGGTATTTGTGCTCTTTGGACTTTATAAACAGCAGCAAATGGATCTGAAAAACAGGAATAACCTGAAATTGCTCCAGTTTCAAGCTGGAATATAAGTATTTTTGTTATTTTTTTCCCCTTTTATTGGATAATTTTTCATTGACATGCTCCTGAGCTATGAGCCCATGCTACAGTTTCTGCTTATCCCTCTCTGTTTCTAGTAAAGAAAGCCTTAAGGAAAAAAATTTGGCTGCCTTTTCTCATCACTACTCAGAGTTTCTAAACAGAAAAATCTGTTATTGTGACCATATGATCTGCTGGGTAACACACCTGCACTGAGTTCCATAGCCCTGACCCCACATCCGGGCAAGAAAAGATTGTGTCAGGGTTGGGATTGTGGAAGAAATCTTCCCAGCAATCAGCCAGGGGAGAAAAATCAAATAAGCATGTAGTGCTGAAGCATGACGAATGCAATCAGCCAAGCTGTGAAAATGCTCACATGTACACAAGCCATGAATCCTGATAAATATAGAGAGCTCTGTGGTAAATATTTTTAAGGTTTCTGAAAGAGCCCAAGAGGGCCTATCTGGAAAACACAGACCTGAAAAAGCAAAACTCTTTTACATCCTCCATTCTATTACTGGAAACTGTTAGCAAGCATCCACTGATGCAGGATGAATAAAGGAACCAGTGACTACACGAGTCATCTCATACCAAGATAAGAAATATTAAATCTGCATAAGATATGTATTTTCTTGTTTCCTTCAAACACTGCATTATATTGGCTTACTGAAAGAACCCAACCTTCTTATATTTACACATCATCTCCTTTCCAAAAAATGCAATCCTTACATATTTCAAGAAAACTTAATTCAAGTTATTTATCACTAAATTTCAGGCCCATGACTGCTGCAGTTTAGAGCTAGTTCCTTCCTACCCCATCTCGTCAGAGAACTACGAAACCTATTTCACTTCTTCAGATCTAACATGAGAGAACACAATTCCTGCCTTCCTTTCTGCAAATATTGACAACTTTTCCCAACATTTGTTCTATAAAAATGCTTGGTGTGCCTAGGTCCCTGACAAGCCCTCAGTGACCACATGGCCACCATCCCTTTTGCAGAAACAGGCACATATTCTTGGTATTTAAAGTAAAACTCCCTTATAGAAGAGTATCATGTGTCATGAAGGTGTGTCATGTATTATTAGAATAGAACTAGTCCAATTCATAGAATCAGAGAATGGCTTGGGTGGAATCTCGTTCAAACCCCCTGCCATGGGCAGGGACACCTTCCACTAAATCAGGTTGGTTCAATCCCTATCCAACCTGGCACTGAACACTTCCAGGGTTTGGGCATCCATATCTTCTCTGGGCAACCTGTGCCAGGGCCTCACTACCCTCAATAATATAGAATTTCTTTCCTAAGGTCTCATCTAAACCAGGCCTCTGTCAGTTTAAAGCCATTCCCTCTTGTCCTGTCACTCCATGCCCTTGCCAAGAGTCCCTCTCCAGCTCTCTTGTAGTCCCTTTAGGTACTGAAAGGTGCTAGAAGGTCTCCCTGGAGTCCTCTCTTCTCCAGCCTGGATGGCCCAAACTCTCAGCATGATTAATAGTGAGTTCTTACTATTTAATTTCCTCGGTGTAGAAAAGCAGTCGTAAAAACATCCTCAAGAAATATAAAACATCAAAAACTGTGCTGCTACTGAAAACAAAGGGTGGGGGTTTATTGTATTAGTGTATAGAGCGTTAGAATGAGAATTTCAGAGGGTGACCAACCACTAGAGGGCTCGGAGTTCCTTACAATCTGCTAAACAAAAGGGTTAAATAAACCTTTCTGCAACAAAGAGCTTAAACATGACCTCTTGTCTCGTGAGAGGCTCCTACTCTGTATGAAGTGCATTAACCTGCACAGAAGACATGCAAATATACCCATTTTTCCTCAATAACTTCCTAAGATAAACTCCAAAGCCCTGCCTAACCGCGGTCTTCACCATGGGCTGCAGGGGAACCTCTGCTCCAGCACTTGGAGCACCTCCTCCTTCCTCACTGACCTTGGTGTCTGCACAGTTGTTTCTCTCACATATTCTCACTCGTTTCTTCTGCTCTGATTGCGTGAGGGGGTTTTTTTCCCCTTCTTAAATATGTTATCCCAGAGGTGCTACCAGTATCACTGATGGGCTCGGCCTTGGCCAGCAGCAGGTCCATCCTAAAGCCGGCTGGTCTTGGCTGTGTTGGACACGGGGGGAAGCTTCTGGCAGCTCCTCCCAGAAGCCACCCCTGTAGTCCCCCTGCTACCAAACCCTAGCCATGCAAACCCAGTACAAGGGTATAAGAGCAGCCTTTTGGTATTTTAAAGCACATAATTTTGTGGATTATATTCACAGAAATGCTAGAAGTGCGTGAGTGATATCTGTGCATGCTAGCAAATGACAGGAGGGTCGAACAGACCCCGTGTTTGGCTCAGAAATCTTTGTGAAAAATGTACACTGCCTAATCAATCCCTGTAAAGCTGAGGTATTGAACACCTCCTTCCCAAATATCACAGGACATAAAAACACACAGTGATAACACAATAATAGGAAATAATAGCCCTGACCATGATAGAATGAAATGGCAGAAATTTCATATAACTTACATAACCAGAGATTAGATCATGTCATAGTTCTCCTTCCTACCTCTTGCGTTGTTTCTGATACTGGCATTACATTTGGTTTACACTGTGTTAAATATAGTGGTTCCCTGACTTTGAATACCAAATGTCACTGTGGTATTAATAACAAAGGCAAATTCCACACTGAAAGTTAGGGAAGACACAGTGTTCCAAATCTCTCAGGCTGAGGTTTATAGGTAGTGACAGAGCGTCTCATAATCTGAAGTTAGATTTTGGGTTTTAAAACAAAACAGTCGTAACTAAAAGGGTTTTCAGTAAGTCGTCATGGATGTCAATGTGCTCAATAAACTGTAGCAAAATAGAACAAAAATAGAAAGCACACGTTCTTCTCCCTGCATATCTATGCAGATTTGGAGAAGCACATACCTCCTACATGTACCAGTCACAGCTAAAATCAACCCTAACAAACAATCAGAGAGTGAGGAAAGCACTGTTAATGCTGAGCTTCCAAGAGAAAGAGTTTGGATGGTTCTTTGTGAAATGCCTTTTATTATACTTAGCAATAATATGAGGCTAGCACTGGATATGAAACAAACCAAAAGCCTTGAAAACTGAAAAATGGCCAAACGACACAGGACACAAACACAAAAGGGAGCACTCTAGGGCATAAAATGTTTGGCTACTGATGTGTGACAAGAGCAGTCATCTTCCTTCTGTTAGTTCTCAAGATACTTCAAGTTTAAGGAGAACATCTGGGTGGAAATTTAAGTTTTCTTAAGAACACATACGTTTTATAGCAGATCCATTTTTCACACTCAACGAAAATATTTTTCTCTAAGCTTCAAACAACCTCAGAGAATGCCTTTACTCATTTAACATATGAACCTACAAAGAAATGTATCCTCCTTTCTCAGATGCCTCCTCCACCTGTATTGCAGACTGACTGTACTGTTTGAACCTTTCATTTCAACAGAGGTAAAGTAATCAATGTGCAGATGAACTGTTAACGATGATTTTCTTTCTCTCAGAGTAAGCCTTGCTCATTTATGATACTTCTTCATTTTTCCCTGCTTTTACATCCAACTGTTTTTGTGTCTATTAATACTGCAGCATTTTATATAAGGCAAAAACTAAGTCAAATACTGCAAACATGACAGAAATGTGAATCAGTGAGAAGCTGGTTCACACAGTTGTCATCTAACAAGTTTGTGCTTTATATAATTATTTTCAGTCCGTCATATTAAAAAACATGAAGATGTGATATGCTTCTTAAGCCTCTATTTTGAATGTTTCTAGTTGACATTTACTTATTTTTCAGTATTGTCTAGCATATGTTCTAGCTAAATTAACAAGGAGACAAGGAGAGAGATGATAAATGCAACCGCCTTTCATCTTTCTCTCAAGAAAATTCCTTGAGAGGAAGTCAGCAATTACACTACCACAAGCCTTTCTTTAAGTTCATAAAAAATACATGTGAGCAACTGACTCAACAGAGGGAAGTCAGAAAAGTGATGGAAGAATCTCTATGAACCTATGATTCGTAGCAAGAAGGAAAAAAAAAATCAATAAAACAGCAAAATAAGTACAAAAAAACCCCCACTCTGTCCTGAGTGGCTTTGCTATAAATATCTGTAGCCCTCTGAGACCATTGAGCTGTCCTGGGTGGCAGCTGCACGAGGATGATCTCCCCCTTGGGCAGGGACACCTCCTGAGGCTGAGAGAGCCCTTACCCGGCATCTCATACCTGCAGCAAGTACAGGCATTTATGTCAGATCTAAAGGTGTGTCGTGTGCCAGTGCCAGGGCTATACACCCAGCTACAGCCCCAGTAGGAGAAGTGGAGCGAGCAGCAGTGTCCGAATTATCGCAGTGTTCATGCTCAGTGGAACAAAGCAAGTAATCAGCCTTCAGCGCAGGCAGCAGAGCATTGCTCGCAGTCCCACTGCCCTCAAAATGATCCTGCCTTTGATTACTTTCTGAAAAGTGGATAAAAGGAGAAGAATTTTCCTAAAATTGTAAAAATATTTCAGGACTTAGTGGAGTTCAGCTTGGGGTATCACAGTCATCCTAACAGCAAAAACCACACTGAAATAAGGAGAGAGGAAGCATGTACATGTATACACTTCTGAAGATTTAAGCACAGTAGGGGAGAAATTGCCCTACTTTGTGAAGGGAAAGTACATTTGATTTAATTCCTGAGCTACAAGGAATGAAACAAAAAGGCCAAGTGAAAAGAGGCAGCATGTCAGTAGAAATCCAAAGAAACTTAGGTTTCTATTTTGTACAGAAACAGGCCTTCTGGTTTACCAATGCTGTTGCTTTCTGTGCACACTACTTGAATATATTCATACCCATAGTCTGCAAGTGCTGCCCAGAGGCTGTTCCAAGTCTCATTCTGACAGCTCAAAGCATATTTCAGACTGCAATACTGTGCCCAGTACTGTTCTTCAGACAAAAAATGACAAACGAGGAGTCTCAGCCCACCTTCCATTTTAAACCTATGAGAGCGATACATTTGTTGCTGGCTCTGACTCCATTTTTGTCTCCAAAGGACATCAGATCAAAGGTCCTGCATGTAATGTTCATGCTCTTTTATTAAAATCCTTATAAATAAACAGCTGTTTTTTAATGAGCCACCTAATCCCAACTCTTTGCAAAACTTTCCTGTCACCATTCCTGATTTTCCCTTCAGTCCAGGTGCCCTCTTTCCTTTCTGTCTTGGGTAGGCAGTTCTCACACAAGGCTCTCTTCTCTCTATTTAGACCAAGCACTTAGAACTACAGTAATGGTGATTTTCAAGCCGAGGGACCACAGCAAACTGTTGTCTCCAGTGCACAGTCAACTCTGCAAGGCTGTGTCCCTCACAGCTGAGTAAGAAATGTCTCATACAGGTGGGAGAAGAAGAGAGGGAATGGAAGAGAGGATAAAATGGAAGAGTTACAGATGTAATGAGGTGTGAAGATTTTCTGGTTCAGTCCTGTCACAGCCTGTGTGAAGTTAGACAAGACACAACAAGCCTTGTTTCAGGTTTATTCAAGAAACAGGAATAAAAGCCTTTACCCTGTGCTTTGAAGAAATGCATCGGCTCCAAAAGAACAAGGTGGTGTCAGAGGACAGTGTGGGGAATGTGCTCAGAGATATGAAAACTGCACCCAGCTCCAACCATTATCAAGCTGACAGTCCCTCCCAAATTATTTTTTTTTTAACTTTCCATTAGTACCCAGAATATAGCAGAATTTTTCCCCTAAGGCTGTGGTCATCTGTTTTTGCATAATGCATTATGCAAAATTCTGAAGTTCTAAATAAAGGATTATCATTCATCCCGACACTTCAAACAATCTTGTTTTCCATCTGCTAGAAGACCAGTAAACTCCAAATAATTTGAATTTCTTTTATTACTTTGCGCACAAAAGTGTACAATAAATTACAGCTTCACGGATAAAGTCATTCTGCTGATGTCTTCAACTATGTCTGTGAATATTTTATTCACCAGAAACATTTCAGGACTTAAAATATTATTTACTTTGTTGCTCATTTAGCTTGTGTTTTTTTGTTGTTTTGTTGCTGTTTGTTGGGGTTTTTTTAACAACTCCTATATAGCAAGGGCACAGAGTTTCTAGTAAATCTACAGGTGTAACTACATACTGATGTGTACAATCACATTTCTAAAGTACAGCAGCAGAGCTTGATGCTGAGGAAATGTCTCCATTTAAATAACCACATTGTTTAAGGACAGGCTTAAGACAAGCACGTGCTTAAATGCTTTTTAAATAAGAATTAAGGTCTTTTAGTCCTTCTGCTTTGAAGTCCAACTTCTGATGCTTATTGGTGACATCTACCACATCTACCACATACAACACTTTAGGCCTTGCCTTTACTTCCAGGCTCACTTAAGATGGAATTTGCAAATGATACATTAGAGAGAGAGAAGATGCAGGTTTTGTTTTACGGAGGGAGCATGAGCTGCCTTTAAATCTCATACCTTGGCAGGGAGCAGCGACAGAGGGGCAGTGAGGCAGCAATTAAGGGGCTGAGAGCGACCACACTGGGAGAGGGGCAGTGACCTGAACGACAAGGGCACAGTCCCACAGCACCCAGGGCACAGGGCTGGAAGGGTGACAAGTGCTGCAAGAGCCCAGTGATCATTAGGGAAATGAGGGGTGACAAGCTGGGTCCAAGGTCAGTCTGGGAAGCCCAGTCAACAAGTCGAGAACAGCAAAGGACAGAGCTGGGGACAGAGGCACTGCCCAGCCTGGGGGAGGACTGGGGGTGAAGGACTACTGGTGCACTCAGGGCCTGGCATTTCTTCATGGATTAACATTGGATTTCACCATCTTTATATTTAAAGAAGCCACTGACAGAAAAATAAATGTCATGCTAGATACAAGAGCAAGCCTCAGGCTCTTGTGCAAACATTTTAGATGCAGGGATTTATTGCTTTCAGGGAGCCATTTCTATTGACATAGGAGATACATATGTTTACGGTGGATCTTAGTAAGATCCTAAATCACTTAGAGAAAGGATGAGAAGAAATGGTTAATAAACAGAAAAGACCAATGGGTTAGTGTTCAATCAATAATACTAAATTCTTATTCAGAGATGCTTTTAAATGAAGCTGAAGGAACTGAGAGAGAATGAAGGAACTCTGCCTAGGCCAGTTCAGATCAAGATCAGAGAACCAGATCTTTTGGATTTATACTGGATCACAATCTGAACATGAATTATCAATATTGTGCTTGTGCAGAGAAATATCAATTGTACCACGATGTCCAGTTTTCTAACAATTATGTTCCTTTTATCTAATGAGCAGAAAATCACAGCAAGACAAGAAATCAGCAGGTCACCTCATCCATTGCCATGACCCAAAGTAGGAACAAACAGATCAACAAAGATACACCTGCCTCTGGAATTATAATTGTGATGTTAATCAGCTTCCTCATACCGTCAACAACAAAGCCCCGGAAAAACTTATGCTGGCATAAGACAGTGTGAGAGAAAATGAGAAACAAGGGGAAGAGGAAGCAGGGATGATTATACCAGGTGGCTTATACCAGTATGATGTGCTGAACTATGATGCAATTTGATCTTACTGAGTGTCTTCCTTATTGTTGATTTAAAAGCATGTACCCGAATGGTCAAAAATGTTTCAAAATAGAATTCTGTGTCCCCCACCTCCCAGCATTGCATCACCTGCAAAATTAATAAGTATGTTCTCTGTTCTATTATTTACATTGTTAACAACAAAAAGACCCAGACTGAAGACAGGCTTTAGAGAACCAGCAATATATCCTTCCTTTTGACAGAGAACTACAGCATGCTATGAAACACTGCTTGCTATGCAGTTAATTTTGTACATACCTTATAATACGTTTATCCAGGTCGGATTTCTCCAACTTCTTAATGAAAATGTCATGTACGTGTCACAAAACATAATCAAACTGACAACAGGCTCTGTCCTATCCATAAGGCCTGTTCCCTACTGGATGAGCACATCGAGTTATCTGGTGTGATTTGTTTTTGACAGATCCATGTTGGCTGCTATTGTTCCTTGGTTATCATCTAGGTGCTAATAATAGTTTGTGAGGTTACTTGTCCCAGAATTTTTCCATGGATTCAGTTAAATACTCTTACATCGAGCTGTATTTCTCTGGCTCCAACCCCACTTTGATAACAGCAATTTACAGTTGCCTCTTCTGGTTTTTTCAGCATCTAATTCACCTTCTTAATTCAGTCATTCTTCAACTGTCTTTTCATTATGTTCACTAGACTCAAACTATTTGAAAACATTCAGTTCATCTGAGTGCTCCTTATCTGTTCTTTACCTACTCTGGGCTGAGATGATTTTGTTCTCAGTGTCACCAATCCTAACTATGTGCTTGTACGTCATCTTTTTTGTAAGTTTGATACAACAGGTGCAACAATTCATTTAGCTTTCTTCATAATTTGTTAACAGATTTTCTTCTCAGTAAAGTAATAATGATTTCTCTATCTCTTTTTTAATACAAATATACGTAAGTATAGCTCTTGATAGTTCAATGGTTTTGCAGCACTACCTTTTTTAGTCTTTCTTTGTTATTCTTAATAATTTGACCCGTCTTCCTTTGTGTTTTCTTCATGTGCTGAATGGTCAACAGAGACCTCATGATGTGGTCAAGCTAAGCTTACTGTTATTTCTATCTTACAGCTGGGATACATGTGCCTTTCAAATTATTTTCTAAAGCATCATTCCTTTTCTTAACTCATTTCTTTAGACTTCCTTCCTATGAGGTCCTAACTACTGATTGCTTAAGTTTTTCTTTTCCATGACATCTGTTTTTATTTAGCTGCTCTCTTTCCTTCCTCTTCTGTGGACAACAAGCTGTCATTTTGCAAATGCTCTTTTTTTGTGAGGAAAATGCTGCCCCACTTTCACATTCTCATCCAGTTATTCTTCACTGGCAATCTCAAAAAAACCCCCACATGTACAACCCCAAACCACCCAACCAAGCCATTATATTCTTGTGGCTAGGCCGTATTCTAAAGAAATCACATTGGAGATACCAGCACCTGACAACGTACTGCTGTTCTAATGAAAGGGATTTTTCACTTCACCAAAGGAAAGCTCAGGAAAGAAGTCTGAGAAACAGACCACAGACATTGCCAAAGGTGAGAGACTGAATGAAATGCAGAAGCAAGATATAAAACTGCCTGGGATTGCTTCTAGCAGCAGTGTCTTGTATGCGAACAAGGGAGTAGAAGGGAACAGATCTCTTCCAGGTTGTACATGGCAACAGATTATCAAATTGGCAGAACGCTGAGAGAAAATACTCTGTGCTTATCTTTGTGAGCAGTAATCCTGTGTTTTAGAAATAGAGGAAGAAAAGATCTGCCAAATACTGGTGTTAGTGCTGAGCTGCTTGTTTTGAGTATTCAGGCTGTGAGTCAGGTTGGGGCATGGTATGTGTATATTGCAGGTATGTGCGTGTCCAGTTAATGGGGGAGGCATTTGCAGGAGGTTTGTGCTGCAGGCTTAGGTGTTTTGATGAATCAGCAGTGACTGAGCATTTTGTAGGATTCTTATCAAGCTCTAATTGTGAATAGGAGCCCTTGAAGACCTTGGAAAAGCCTGGTGGGACACCTTGTTTCCCAAAAACAGACTGATTTCTTCCACAGAACGGCATTCACATACTGCCTCTGGCTTTACAGACCAGATGCTGCTGCCCCTTTGTCTACATGGAAATCCCTTCAAGTCAGCCAGTATTGATATCTGACCATGCTTTTTTCAAACTTATTTGTGGAATTAAGCAGGCTCAACAGTTTGACCTGCAACAGTGCTGTCCTGGTGCTGTCCTGCAGAGAAGGGCAGGCCTGTTGTAATGGTCAGGATGGGAAGATGTGCTGCATGTAGGTTAGGTGAAATAAAATCTGTAGGATGAAACAGCTCTCAGGGGATGTCCATGGCTCTAATTGCCTCAACAACATCCCCATAACCCACTATTTCAGCTAGATCTCCATGGACCTTTGCCTTTCAGATACATGTTTACAGCACAACTGCTCCACAAAGCCACGAACCAGGAACCAAATCTGGCTTTTGCTGCACAGGGCTCGGTCTGGGACACATGGCAGTAAATTGTGTAGGCACAAAGACCAGCGGGATCTGTGCTCTGCATACGGCAACGGGCACACCTGGCTGCAGGTACCTGGGCACGGCACCGGGCACACCTGGCTGTAGGTACCTGGGTACGGCACCGGGCACACCTGGCTGCAGGTACCTGCGTACGGCACCGGGCACACCTGGCTGCAGGTACCTGCCGGCGTCCAGACCGGGATTGGGCTGGAGCCCCGCTCGGATTTGGCCCTTTCTGCGCGGGTCACTTCCATTCCTTGGCCGACCTATACCTGCTGCAATGGCACTTGAAAAACTCGTTTATCGAGTTAAGGCCGCTGCCGAGCGGGTCGGCGAACGGGACCGCGGTGACGGGCGCGCAGAGCTGTGCCCGGTCCTTCCGCTGTTCCCGAGGGGGCGAACCGCGGGCAGCTGCGTGGGGCTGACTGCGATAAGGACGAGGAGGAGGCGGAAGGGGAGCAGCCAGACGAAAGCAGAGGCAACAGGCAGGAGGGAG
>VZRE01013480.1:37018-47134 GCA_013396775.1 Cephalopterus ornatus
GGCCCTGAACAGGGGGGAAGGGGAGAGCGGCGGGGGTGGGCGGTAGAGCCGTGTGGGAAGAGAAGGGGTCCCGAGGTGGGGAGTCTGGAGCTCCGAAGCTCCAGAGCTCACAGGCTCCGTGCAGCTTCGGCCTCTCCCTCCCCGCAGGCTGCTGCGAGCGGGGCTCCTCCGGGCATCGGAAGGGAAAGTGAAAAATTGCCCTTGCCCCGGGCGGAGCTGCTCCGTTCTCCTGGAGCCCGGGAAGGAAGGACTGCAAAGGGAACGTCTGGACGTTTCATGTTCCGTCAGCCCGGCAGAATTTTGGCTTTGCTTCCGTCTTGCTCGTACCTGTTCCTGGAGAAGAGGCACCATCCCACCATGTCTCGCTACAGCCTCCACAACCTCCTGGACTGGATGTATGGGGGGGTGGACCCCAGCTTTGCCGGCAACGGAGGGCCGGAATGCGCTGCCTTTCTCTCTGGGAAGCAGCGCTTGCTGGAGAGTTTGGTCTTCCTCAGCGTAGGCATCGTGGAGATCCTCGTGTCCTTGGGGAAGCTCAGGCATCTCCACCTCAGGGAGCTGGAGAACCTGCTGCAGCAGCCCCAGACTAAGCAGGAGAGCTTGGGCAAGAACGTGCTGCTGGTGCTGCTCTGCCTCATCTTTGGGCTGGAGGTGGGGTTCAAATTTGCCACCAGGACTGTCATTTACCTCCTGAACCCCTGCCATGTGGTCACCATGATGCAGGTAAGGCTTTAGTAGGGTCACCTGGAGGTTGGCTTTTGTGGTGTACTTGCAAGGCAGTATTTTTCCTGTAGTCTGTTTGTGGACCAGAAGTGCGTAGCAAAAGTACAAATGCTACGAATTGATATAAACATTTTAAAACTCAATTTTTAGTCAGTTTAAGTGAAATCTCTCAAAAAACCTCAAGTCAGATGAAAAGGCAAAGTTGTAGCTATGATTAATGTCCAAAGTTGAAAATGTAAATAATTAAGGCTTTCTCACCACTTGCTTTCACCTGATCCTTGTTTCAAGAATAGAAGAGGCTGTTTCCACTGACAGTAGTGCTAAAATTTGCACCAAATCTAATGAGAACAGGAATATTGTGGAAAAAAGCTGTGTAATTTATGTGCAACTTTTTAAAGCAAGTGACTTCTATGGGTGTGAACGTATTTTGTGAAGGTGTTGGAGAAACAAATCATTCTTTGTGTAATATTGGTTTACCTTTCTAATCTTAGAAGCTGAGTAGTAAGGAAAGAGGTGTTACCTGTGTCTCATACATGGAGTTGAACAAGGTGATGTGGCCTGATACCTGTGGATAAACCACGTGTTTTAATGACTTGTGGTGTCGAGTTGGTGTGTAAAAATGTGCAACTTGTGTAGATTTCAAAACAATGGATACATAGATAAACAGTTACTGAACTGGGATATCTAAAGCCTATAAGCTTGTTTGTTAATAGTCCTGTAGATGTCCTTAACTGTCAGTTCCACTGAGCTTGGTAAGGAGGTGGGAGACACCAAAAAATTATTATTTTGTTTAATTTTGCTATTGTTGACTCCTCAGCACTGGACAGCTTAGAAAATTCAAGCTCAGGAATTAACAGAAGAATGTCAAAAAGGCTTTCATAAAAGCTGGTGTGGTAACAACTGTCTAGGATCAGTAAAATTGGATCAGTGCCATTCTTGGTCTCCCACTGCAGGATGCAAAGTGACCTGGGCCGAATCAGATCAAACCAGTTGTTAGATTCACACCTGGAGAGCGTTTCCTAACAAGAAGGGAAACATCTTTTCTGGTGGTACCAGAGGTTTGAGGGGCATGGGTATTATTTCAAGAGAGGTGAAACAAGCTGTTACAGCAGTATTCAAGACCTTTACAGCAATTAATTTACAGTTCCGGGACTTAATTAGTAGGTTGTGTAAATTCCTAGGCCATGATGCAATGTTTGATCGGTAGTTTACAGCATAGGACACTTCCTTCCTGTGAAGGGGTAGTGATTTGCTGTGCAATCAGTTAGTCAGTATTGAGACTGAACTTACGGAACGACTATGATGAAATAATTAAAACGAAATCATGCAGCCACACTCCATTTCTAGGCAATACTCAATGATAACTGGGAAATTTTCCTAGTAATTCTCCGGAAAGGAGGTGAGGATATGTTAGCAGTAGGATTTGAAAGTTTAGTTGTCTTTTTGATAGGGTGTTATGACATTCAGCAAAATGCTTACACAGCCCTGGGGGAGCAAGGACTGTTCACCTCTTTCAATAACGCCTTCCCCAAGGAGATGGAGACTTGAGCCCTGTTAGTCAGGCGTGGGCTGTTCTGAATCTCTTCTTGACCAATTGTGAAGGTTTTAAAAATAATCCTGTGCTAATTACTCATTAGAAATGGTGTTCCAGCATTTGCGGAATTGAGAACGTGGGTATGGCAGCAAAATGCAGAAGTTGGGCCCTTCATTTAGAAACAGGCTTGGGCTTAATGTAGAGGATGAAAATAATGGCAAAACCAACAGCTTTCTGCAGAGCAGAGACACCAGGATACAAGGATAGTCAGTGACTTCCATCAGCAGACAAGTAATAGATAGGTGGAATCTTGAAAGCATTGTTTTTTGGCGTGGGTATCTGGAGGGCAACAGGTTGGCAAGGTGAAATATATGAAAATATAATTTATCCTTCACTTCTGCTCTTGCAGTAGTTTGTACATAACCCTGCTGCCTTGTCTAAATAATAGGATGAACAAAGTAGAAGGTGAAGAGATGAAATGTACTACAACAATCAAAATCACTTCAAAGGGAAGCCAACAGTAGGTGTTTTTAAAGGTCTGTTCTTTCACTCCATTTCTCTTTTCATTTTCTTCAGCTGAGACTTATTTCACCTCAGCAACAAAGGCCCTGGGCTCTGAGCCAAAAACATTTGGAACTAGAAATGATCTTTCGGATTTTCTCTGCATAAAAGCAAAAGTTCTGCTCTTAAAAGACCTGAGATTGAATTGAGATCAAAATAAAATGGGATTTAGATGTGTGGTGCATTTGGGCAGACAAAACTGAGTAATATTAGGGCTACTGGATTCTACAAATGAGTCTCTTTTGATCGGGTGTCTAATTTCTGCCTATCATGCCAACCTCTGTTCAAAATCAAATCTTTTCATAAGTGGAAAGAACTAGCTTAGATGTGTCATTGTAAGGAGGAAGTGTCAATGAAGTGAATGTGTTTAACTGCCTGAGCAGTTGCCGTGGTTAATCAGCTTCAGAGAATTTGTTGCTGCCCTGTCACCTGGTTGAATTATCTGCAAACAGTGATAATCATTTCCAGCCCTGCTCTGGGTTTTGACTTCTTGCACAGCTTTTGGAGGACGAAGGGTGCTTCTTCACCAGTGTCCTAAGTGCAGCATCATCGAGAGAGAAATACTTCAACTCTTAAAAATGCTATATGTATTTTATAACAAAGGTGAATAGAAACTTATTTGGTTTCTCTGCCAGCTGTTGGATGGGGATGGGCTTGGTTTGTGCAGTACAATGTTTAGTTAATGTTTGGCGCAGCAAGGGGAGATGTCTGTGAAGGAATTCATACTGAACTCTTTCTTTACCTAAAGAATGGTCTTTGTGAGAATTATTTGAATACCTTTGTTTAAAAAAAAAAAAACAAACCACAAACCACTTGCCTTTTAGGACTGGAGTTATAACTGGACCAACTGCTGCTGTAAACTTGGTGTAAAAGGGTATCCTAAAAGGAAAATATTAAATCCTTAGGGTGTTGCAAACCTCTTGGCCTTTGCATAGCAGGGAAAAATTCAGCCTATGTTTAAGGAGCCAGGTTTATGTTTTGAAGACATTTATCCTTTCCAGTATTGTAGGGCACAGAGTTGTGGTATTGAAATCAACTGTTTGAAGGAGGTCTTAAATTTCTGATTCAGCAGTGGAAGAGGGAAGATTCCCTCAATAGCCAATTACAGCACTATTGATTTCTTCGCAAGTTTTGTGAAGGAGACTTTTGGCAGCAGCCAGAATGTACCTGTTGAAAAGTATCTCCGTAATCGTTGTCTCCCTGTGTATGAGCATCAGAACACCTACAGAATTGCGTTAGTGAGGTGAAAGGATTTCATGCCTTGCAATGTCAAACCAATGATACCAAAGCAGTTTTCTTTATCTGTTCTGTATTCTTTAAGCTATACATTTTTCTGACTTTTCAATCACAACCCTTGTATTCGTGTAGCAGTTCTTCATTTCACACTTAGGGAAGGAGCAGTTAGAATTTCCATCAAAAACTTGTTCTCCGTTATTTTTTCCTGTCTGTAATTTCTGACACACATATTTTGGGAGGTGTTATTCACAATCAAGGTAACTTAATGAAAATGTGTAAGCACAGGTGCCTCTTGATGTCCTGTAAGACACCCAGATGGAGTTAACAGGCAGTTAAGTTTAGACAACTATAAACCAGGAGCAAGAGCTAAAATTGGTCTGTATTGCAAAAGAGAGAATCATAAAAAAAAAAAAAAAAAAGTAAGGAAAAGGCCTTCTAAAGCAGAGGTTATGGGTAACACAGTGTTAGGGTGAAGTGATCTCAAAAGCTCCTTTCTAACCTTAATGATTATGTGATAATTTGAATTTTAGGTTTGTGAAGCTGATAGTTTTAATTAGGTTTCCCAGACTGTCGCTAAGATCTTCAGTTCCGAACACTGAAGGTTCTGACTGACTAGTCTGTAGAAACCAGAGGTGTGTGTGCAAGTTTATTGGAACCTTGTTTAAGGAAGTGCCAGAAACATGTACTCTGTACTCTAATCCTGAAGTGATAGGTACAGCTAGTCCTTCTCTTTTCAACTGGACTTTTGTATGCCTGTGCCTTCTTCCAGAATAGTGCCTTTATGCCAATCTGTAAAATAAGTTTCGTAATTTAATTTTATTTATTTTGTTTTAGGAAGAGTTTTGCAAGAGCCGTTTCTCAGTGGTAAATCCTCAGCTGGTCAGTTGTTGTTGTAATTCCCTTCCAATTCTACTCTGAATTACTGCAATTCAGGCAGTTAAGGACTAACATTTGTCTGGAATAAAGAAAATGTGTTTGTAGGAAACACCTGTTTTGCTGGATTATTACTTCAAGTGATCTTTTTAGGCGAAGTAAACTAAGGGGGAAGTGATAGGTGGAAAGAAGTATAGGGGAGTCCGGTTTCATTCAGGGATCTTGATCTGGTGTTTGCATAACGTTGGATCTGCAGAGTGCACAGATACTTTCCTTCACAGCTGATGGCTAGAGAGGAAATTCATCACGATGTGAGGTGAGAAGGGGCAGATGAAGAATTAAAGCCCTGAAAGCACTGGTGTTTCTTGGTTGCAAACCTCATTTCTTGCAAAAAGAGGGCATTTTACCCCCAGGAAGGGGATGGCAGCCTCAGGGGCACAGATAGGAAGTGGCAGGTCAGGAGGCGCTTCTTCACTTCCTCTGTGCTGGGTCTGTGATGCTCCAGACCGTGAGCCTGGCTTTCAGAACGCCAGGGCGTGCTCGGGTGGTTTAATCTGCCCCTGCTTCTGAGAACTGTCAGCTTTTTCTTCATTGTTACAATTTGGTTTTAAGCGGTGATTTTGTTGGTTTTCAAAAAACGCTGTCAGCTGAAGTTCAGAGGCTTTTACAGATACTGTAATTAATGCAATAACTATTTGTTGAGCTGAGGAAAAGCTTTTCTGTGGTAGTTTATACTGTATATACTTTGTTTCACTGTTGTGTTTATTTTTAGTAAATCCCAGCATACAGTAGAGAAATGGAGAAGGAATAGCAAGGATTCCTATTCAGAAATAATAGACATTTTTAATTCAGTATAAGAAGGATAGCAAATGTGTCTTAAGGCTGTGATTCACAGTTTTCTTTGTTTCAGAAGTTTATGGTTCAGCCATTTTAACTTAAACAAGATTTGGCCTGTGATGCTTTATCCTGAGCTGAAAATGTGCACTTTAGTCCAGGTGACAGGGACCACAGGAACGTTTCATGGTGCTGGTGAATGTTCCAGCTGAGGAACTGGAGTCTAAAGCTCTTGGTTAAGCCTTTGCTTTGGAGCTGGTAGAATTTGGGAATGCCTCTGTGCTTGAGGCTAGGTAATTCTCTCCTTTATTCTGGGCATTCTTAGGAGAAAAGAATAGAACAAGCGGGGAACTGACACAGGGTAATCTTGCTCTCTGAACAGGAGTAGGAACTGAATGGTTGGAAATGGTAGATGAAAAAGCTTAACTTTCTCTGACCCCAAATATTTACACTGAGGGTTATCATCTAAAGGCCACTAGATGAATGACTAGGTAACCAGATATTGGTTTGTTTTGATGACAGATTTAAAACAAATATAATTCAAAGGGCGAAATATGTAGCTTGAGTAACATATTAGGGAAGGACAGGCCTCTTCTCTTTTTAACTCTTCTTTTTTTTTTTTTTTTTTTTTTGAACAGAGCTATTTATATTGTTTCAGTGTGTTATAATGTATCACTGTTGGCTGCAATATATTTTTAGGACGGATTTTTTTTTTCTCCTGCTTGGCGGTTTCACCCACCATTTCGTGTAGGTTGTTTGCTGGTAACTTAAACTGATGTTTCAGAAGTAGCTGCCTGAGGCCTGTAGGAACCTCAGCGGGGGTGGCAGTAATCATATTGGGCACCTTACAAATTCCAGGGATTGGGATGTCTTTCACCTCATGACTTCCAGTCTAAGAAACCCTTCTGTGCTGTCTCCTTGCCCTGGTGTAAATGTTTACACTCCCAGTCCCAGACGAGGAGTTTTACAACTCCTTGAACCGTGTTGATGTTCACCACCAACGAATCCTGAGCCATGAATTTGAAACCTGCAAAGGATGTAATGGGACTCATGTTTCGGGTGGCACTTCCTCAGGGCTTTAGATTGATGTGGTGAGGGTTTATGTTTATTCAGATGGCCAAGTAACTAGTGTCAAGCCAATTTAATTGTTTGTATTGTAATACTTTGTTGGTTAGGGAAATGCCAACTTAGATTATCGGGAATATGGTGTTGTATGCCTTAGTTTTTTATGGATTGTGTTACTGTTTCTGTTTCTTTGGCAAAAATTTGCTGTAGTAAGGCTATTAGATATTTATTATCCTGTTGTTTTTAAAGATCACAAGTTTCTGTTGTAAAATCCTACAAATTGAGGGGTTCTGAACTGTGACAGGAAAAAAAGGTATTGGTGACTTGAGGCTGAGTAGAGCAGGACTTTGCTGTGATGATTTTGCTTCTGTAGGAAACTGATGCAAAACATCATGTTTGGGAGGAAGAAGTAACAAAAGTGACTGTGTATGAAAGTGCATATAAAAATCTTATTGTGAACTCATGCAAGCTCCTGTGGTGTCACTGACAGATTTAGGTGCCAGTGAATTTACAGTGAATTTAGATTTTCTTAAGAAATTGGACTTTTTTTTTCTTTTCAAATTCAGCCTTCTTTTGTTCTTTTATCCCAGATAAGTTTTTGATTGTTAGGTTTTGTTAAAGCACTGATTTAAGAGTGGGGAATGAAGCAACCCACTACTAGTGAAGGACTGGTGCAGGTAGTGGTGAGGGGTAAAAGGAAAAGTAACTTCAGTGACCTCTGAAATACTAAGATATGGTAACTAAAGCTAATGTGCATATAGAAAGACCTGAGTCATATGTTAATAATTAATCCTAAAATATGAGAAGTGTAGAAATCTTTTACCTAAGACTCTAAAAGGAAAGAGCGTGAGTATGGGTCTGTCAATTAAAAAGCTAAGCCTGTGGAAGGGGAGACTAATCTAGAATGTCCTAATGAACATACATAATTTACAACACATTAGATTGTAGAGGATGGAATCTGTCCAACTTGCTGCACCTCATCCATCCCTGGGTAGAACTGGGAAGCTGGGAGGTGGAAAGCAGGGACAGGCAGCTTCTTGTGCTCCCAGGGTCTGGTTTATCTAACACAGAAGCTACTTTTATTATGGTATTTCTTAATGCTCTGCCAGCAGTGTGGCTTTGAATCATGAGTGTCCTTAACGTTAGATTAGCAATTCCACAGGACACATTAATCCCTAAACCTGTGTGACAGTAAGGCAGCTGTGGTTTTTATGCTAAAATATTAACTACATTCAACTTGCTGCTATTTGGCAACTGGAATGTAACATGTTATTCAGATGTGGCAGTCTGAGCTTGTCGAAACACAGTTATGACTTTTATTTCAGTTACCTTTTAGAAAGCAAATGATGGCTTGTAAGTGGTAGGGCTGAATTGATAGTTTATACAGAAAGAGATGCTGAGTCAAAGCTGTAAGGTGGAGCTGTTAAACTATTCCTTCCTGATAAACTATAGAATGACTGTTTTGAACTAACTTTAAAATTAATTTTTAAGTTCATTAACAAAGACTTTTACATCTCTTAAATTGTCAATCTGTTCCTTGCCTTGTTGTGTGGGAAAATGGATGGTTTTCATAAGTACAGTAAAGTACACTTAACCCTACCACTCTTGGGTAAGTGTACTTTATTGCATCTTAGCCTTTTAAACATACCTTTTAATCTCTTCTGCTCTGGAGAGTTCTTGGATACACCTAAGAGGGTGAAAATTTTAATTTCGGTGCAGGTTGACCAAAGCCCAAAGCCTGTCTCTGTCTTGCCTTTTTTTTTTTTTTTTTAAAATACATTCCAATTTTGGAATAATCCAGTTTCCCTGAATTTTTCACATTGCTCTGAATATTGCCAGTAGAAATTAAAATCTAACCTCATTCTGAAATAGTACACTAAAATCTAACCTCATTCTGAAATAGTACACTAAACCAATCAATTTACAGTCTGGTTAAGTGATCATGGCTGGAATGCTTGAAAAGAAAGATGTGTTTCCAGTCTGCTGCAAAGAGATCCTAAATCAAACAGGCGGCTCAGAGACAGAGAGGCTGCTGTTTTGAAAGGTGAATGAAATCTTGCAGTGTGTGAGATGCAGGGGTTTCACTCGTCCTGGGCTTGGCTGTCTTCTGCCAGCAACTACTCAGACATCTGTAAGTGCTCCCATTGATCCCGTGAGGGCTCCTTCGTGTGATGTTGAATCTGGAATGGTTAGAGTTGTCTGACTTCTTCTGTTCTTCCTCCCCACCTTTTGAATTGTCTTTTGTCTCGTTAGTTTGTTGATCAAACAAGATGAGCTTTGTTACGCGTGTTTCTGTCTCAGCGGGGCTGAGGCTGGTGGAAGAAAAGCTTTTCATGGCACGTTTTGACTTCGCTCTCTGCCGCAGTGTACTGACTGAAAATTAGTGCCATTAAAATGCTTTTGAGGGCAGCTCTTATGTGTAGTATTTTGTAGAGATTTGGAACGTTCTGGAATAAAAGAAAAGCGGAAATCCAGCCAACTCATAGGACCGAACAAACAAAATGAGTGAGCTCTCCCTGTTTAGCTCATGGAGTGAGGCAATAACATTCAATTAACAGGAATTTGAAGAGGTATTTTTCTTTAGTTCAGAGGCAGTATTGCTGCTCCATTTTGAGCAAAAGATTGTGCATATCTTTTGAGAATAGCTCTTGAGATTTTTTTTTACTAGTCTTGATCTTTGAAATGTTGATTCCTAAAACTGGTGGTGAAACGTGGCATGCTAACATGTCAAAGAAACTAGGAAATGTTAGACAAAGAAGAAAATTTGCAGCTGACAGCTGAAGCATTTGAAGATCTTTTCCATAATCTTAAAGTTTTAACATAAACATTCTGGTTATGATTTTTCTGCTGTATAAAAATGGAAGGCAGGCTTATTTTGTGAAAGATACCTTGTAACAGAGGGATTTGCATGCTTAGAAGTGTTAAATATTTTTCCCTCATCAGTTCCTAAAAATGTTTCTGTCAGTGGAGTTGAAGTAAAAATAAGCAGCTATGAATCTTATTCTCTCCTTTGCCTGTCTCCATGGTAGTGAAGTGTTTTAAATTGGTATGTCCATCTCAGTCTTTGTAGCAGTGCCACCCTTTTAAGATGTGAGCTGGTTTTTACCCTCAGCACTGAGATTCAGTGTGCAGAAGTGTATTGTAGCTTTTGCTCTACCCTGTAGTAGTTGGAGCACTCTGCAGTCTGTTAGAAAAAGAAATGTCTGGTGTGATTAAGACACATTGCTGGTTTGATTATTTTGTGCATATAAAGAAAAAGCTCAATCCGTAGTTCTGTGGTTTTGATTTTT
>VZRE01013480.1:48921-125590 GCA_013396775.1 Cephalopterus ornatus
CCCCCATCAAATTACTTTTAAATTCCTAATAGCTTTTGACAGACAGTGACTGGAGACAGTTTATGCTTTACTTAGTATCCGAACTGTTTTAGTCTCCTTTATATAAGATACAATTTTTCAGTTCCTGTGATGCAACAGTGGTTCAGAAAAAGATGGTTGAAAGCTGCATAAAATACAGTATTATAATACTACTTTCCTGCCTCATGCTTTGCTTAGGACTTGCTGTGGCATTTTGATAAATGTAGTTCTCTTATTTAAGGGACTCCTTTCAAATTCCTGAAGCTTTACTTTGAAGCTATACATTCGTAGGGTTAAGCAGGATAAAAACTGTTATCAAATATGCTATTTTAAGCTCTGGAAGACAAGTGAACAGCAGAATTCCAACGATCTAGCAGCTTGCATCGTGAACAGGATTATGGACAGTCCAGGCTTTCTAGGAATCCAAAGCTTATTATAGAAAGCAGTCCTACTTTAGGAAATTCTACAAGTGTGTATTAAAGATAGGTTGTTGTCCTGGTTATTGCATTTACCGGTGTCTTGTTAATTGCATTTAACAGTGACTTTATTCAAATTCAAGCTAAAAGAATTTTAAGTGTCTTGCTACCTTTTATTGAGGAGATACTACATAAAATAAGTGAAAGCATTGCATTGGATTTTCATCCGTGAAAAGAGTATCCCATCTTTTTCCTAAGGTTGCAGATGCATATGCTGAACGGGGCCCTGTTGGCATTGCTGTTTCCTGTTGTTAATACACGCCTGGTGAGTGTTCTGTAGTTTTCTTCCTTCTTTTTAATTTCTTTCTGAAAGATTTTCTTTGGAAAGATGTCAGAGCTTTGCTTTGTTTGGCCTTTTAAAGTTTGTTTTACCAGGCTGTAGATTCCCGGTATGGGTCATTACAGTGGAGCCAAAATACCAGTCTTGGATTTTTGGGGTGTCTGTACCTCGGTGTGAAAAGCCAACACTGCTGTATTCCGAGTGTTAGTTCCATCCCAGCCTTAAAGAAGGGGAAACTTAATGGCTTTGAAGGAGGCTTTCACAGGTTAACCTGGTGGCACGTGATCAAAATTCAGTTTCTGTCTTTTCAGACTGTGTGTAAATGTAAGATTCCTCTGGCCTGGAAAATGTCAAATGTTGTTCTTGGCTGTCATCCCCTCTCTTTTCAAGATTAGGCACAGTGGGTTTCTTTGTTCCCATCTAAGTTTTCAAATCTGCTATAAAACTCGAGTCTCCTGGACAAAAACTTAACCTGTTACTGTGCTTGAGTAAGATTCTTAAACCTACTGTCCATGTAGCACATGAATTAATATTATTAACAAAATCGTTGTGGACTTCAGACTCCATTGCAAATCTTGTTATTGGCTCTCCCTTTGCAGATTTAACTGTCTAAATAAGATTAGGTATAAACTTATGCTTATGTGCAATTTGCAATTATGTTTTATTAAAACTTGATACTGCTGAAGGGCATCGAATGAATAAAACAAATGGGATTTTTTCCTGATAAGGATAAATATTTTTATTTTGTATTTAAAGCCATCTAGTTAAGTAAATATAACCTTAAGCATGACAAAATGATTTTCCTGGGCAACCTTTGAAGGATAAAATGTTGCAGTATTTAATAACTCATCAGCTTTTGTTTTCTCTGCCATGATCACAGATCTCACTCATATTTGGGCAGTGGTGATTAAACAAGAAAGATGCAGACTACTCACAAAATTCTCTCCGTAATTAGGATTGGAGGAGCCAAAGGACGATGTCCAAGAGCAAATATTTTTGGAATAAATACAGCTTAGGATGTTTTTGGCCTAACAGCTGCTTGCTAGGCTTTTCTCTTTTCAATGTTTCTTCTGGCACAAGATAATGTGGGTGATGTTGTAGTGCTGCTGCTTTGACCCAGATTCTCTCGTGGCAGACAGACATTCAGCTCCACATCTATCCCTGTAGTTGTTTACCCTGACGTTGTCCTGAGAGCAGGAAATGTCTCCTAAAACTTAGTAGGAATTTCAAAAAAATCTTAATTTTGTCTGTCTGCTCTGGCTAAGTGAAAAACTTTTGGTTGTCAAGAATTGCTGTGCCTCTATGCAGCAACTTTAAATTTCAGTTTTATGATATTTTAAGTCATATTTTTGTGTGTTGCATACAAAAATGTTATATACTTAGATATGTCTGTAAATAGGTGTGATATGTAGTGTGTGGCACAAAGAGCATGAAAAATTGGTCACCTGACCCGGTGTGGGGAGGGAGATGTTCTGGGGCAGAGAGAGTTCCGAGGTCAGTGGAGCTGGAGAGCAGGAGACTGTTGCCTCCCGTCCCTTTGAGGGATTGTGCCAAACGGATGCACGGCCCTAAAAGTGCCCGAATGCCTCCCTGGTGCCTTTCAGAGTGCAAAATGTGTTTTGTCTTTGTGAATTATTTGATATACGCTTGGACGTTGTCTTGTGGTCAGTATTTCATTGTCCTCGGATGACACTGTCCTAAAGCTCCCCCTTCCACGTGGTTGTCTGGAATCTTGCAGGCAGCAGATGATGGTGTTGATCTGTAGTCTCTGTTTGGAGACACCTGCTAATTTAGCAAGTTCAGCAGGAGGCATGTGCATAATAGCTGGCAAGTTGTGTATCATTAGGGAGATGAAAGCAGTGAGATGCAGGAAAAGATATTGGATGTGCAGTTTTATTTGCACTTGCCAGTAATCTGAAAGGGGCAAAAGGCAGGAGATAGAGAATCATCGCTTCACCGGCTGATGGATGTTTTAGTGGATATCAGGGTTTTGCTTCCAAGTGTTAACCTTTTCAACGTCGTTTCCAGAACACCTCTTACAATGTTTTGTGGCACAGTCTGTTGGGTCACGTATTTTTGCTACCAATTACATTACTGAATGCATTGTAAGTATTCTTTTTGTATATCTGCCTCAATGTTAAATTAGCCCGAAAAATAAATTTGTCGAAGCTTCTGGCATAATTTCATGGTTTCCATTTTTTGTAATGCATCTGTTAATTTATTTTTTTTTTTTTTAGAACCTCAGTCATTTCAAAATTATTCTTAGATAGTAGTCTGTTGGCAGTGGAAATGGAGAGTTGAGATATTCACTGCAACTACAGAAGAAAGTTTCTACCTTTTGTTGTTTTAATATTTCAGTTAAACTGTGCTTGTCAAAATTCTTCTTGGACTATAATGGGCCAACTGGGATAGTGTTCTAAATAAATGTAGCCTGAAAGATGAGGTCAGTCTATTCTGTTCTTTCCAAGACAATATTTTCCTGCCTTGGCATGATATTGAGGTGTCAACAATTGACTTGTGCAACAGATGCACCCACTTGTAGTTATTTGGTACCTAAATACTCCAGTTATTTGCTATGTTATTTATGATGTGCTGATGGAATTCAATTTTGTGCATTGGAATAGGCATTGGGCAGAGATAAACTGTTTCTTAGTCTGCTTATTCAGTTCTTATTCAGAACTCAGAGTATTATTTTGTGAGTTCTTATCCTTTCAGAAATAGAGAGTATTTTAATTTTCTCTCATAATTTCATCCCTTTCTCATGATGTGAATAATTCTTGGTCAGCATTAGCTATTCACGCTAATAATAGGGTAATCTTTGGTGACCCTTAATTAAATAGAGAAGAAGATGCTAAGAGAATTGGCTTGGTAGATTCCCAAGTAGGAGCCTAGAAAGGTATAAGAGGATATACAGGAGTAGAAGGATTTCTTTTTACTCTGTATTCATATTATATGGAACACAGTGTAGGTCCTGATAACCAGGCTATGTGGGTAAATTCATTTAACTGCCACAAAGACTTCAAGTGTTTGGAGAGTAACTGGATTTGTTTGAGCTTTCATATTGCATTAATCAAATTTTAAAGGAAACTCTTTCTACTGGTTTAAAAGGGTGGTGGTGTTTTTTTTGGTTTGTTTGGTTTTTTTTGCAAGCTGATGTCCTGAAAATGTTGATATAGATAAAGTCAAAAACAGGACATGTCCCAAAGGTGTTGGACTTGTTGTCTCTGCTCACATGGCTGAGATGGTGCAGTTTTAATGTTTCCAGAAGCTGCTGTATTCTATTATTAGAACTATTTGGCCTGAGAGGTACACATTCTAAATCTGTGTTAGGAGCAGAATCATACTCTGAGCAGGACTTTGAGTACATTCCATGCACGCTCCAATCATTGCCTGCTGTATTGCTGTTGATGATAGAAGTAATAATTCACTGCACTGAATAGTTTGCCTGGAGTCCCTGTGCCTGCACAGCAAAGTGAAGCAGGTTGTGGTAGCTCACGAAGTCATCTCTAAACTGGCTTTATCTAACTGGCACAAGGAAGAACAGTGGAAACGGCTGGGGGCTGTTGGGAGATTGTGCTTTGGTTGCTGGTGCCATCCTTGGGCAGTTATACACGCTGTGTGCATTAAATGGGTATGAGGGTGTTATGGATGGTGGTGTCTGAGAGGGTGGCTGGTACAGTACGACTTCGGATGTTTGCTAGGCTGTGTGCTGGATGTGCCACAGGAAAGACCGGAGTCTGGGAGCTGGATTCTTTCTATTCCTTTTCTGCCATACTCTGCAGTGCTTGTACAGAATGATGGAGGAAGTGCTCTTGCACAGTATGGTGCTTGAGCCAGGATACAAATAATTAACAGAGGGAAAAGCACCACTTTCAGAAAAGAGCAAAGTGTTAACCTGCTTGCCTGCTGAAAACCAGCTGCTGGGTGATCCCTTGTGCCTTGAATTCACTTACAGTTTCTCTTTGCATGGCGAAGGTGCCTCTCTGGCTGTGAGTGAATCTTTTATTGATAAAACAGTTTATAGACAAGGCATTTAGGTGTAGGTGAGCCAGTTGCTCAGTACAACTTTATAGTTCCTCTGGTGTGTTTTTTTTTTTTTTTTTGTTTGCTGTTTGTTGTAGCTTGGCTGTGCAACTTGAGCGCTTGGTTGTACAGAAACTCTGCAGCTCTGCAGCAGGAAATGCACTTGAACGATCAGCCGGGCTTCAGAACAAGCCCTCTCTTACAGTGGGGAAAAAGATGTTTTGTTTTACACACAAAAAAAATATTGTCAACACTTCTGCAGCATAAACAACTGTTCCTCTGTTCTGAGGAGTGTCCTGAGCGCCGTGTTTGTGTAACCGACCCTCACAACTCCAAGCGTGGAAGCCCTTTTGAAACCACAGATAAACAGAGAATGCTCCTTGGCAGGAGTGCCTGCCTCACGTTATGGTGTTTATATTCAGGAGCAATTGTTTCTGAAGTGGGAGAGGTACGGCTTTTTCTCCAATTGGGAAAACTGCTTTAGCCCATTCCCAAATTTTGATTCCCTCGCTTTGCTTTCTGCGCCTCTCAACAAGGGACAGCAGGAAAGGTTCAGGTTCAGGAAACCTCACAAATTCCATGAAGTTCTTGTTTTTGCATACCATTACCTTGCTTGGGTTTATGTTCTGATACAGAATATTTGGAATAAAATAACCCAGCAGATTGCATGGAAGGGTTTTTTTAGCTTGGTCTCCCCAGAGCTGGCTGAACACCTTGGAGGTTTCCATCAGGGCACAGACATTCAGCTGGGGGATGCCAGGACTAGCAGAATCCAGCTGTTGGTTTTAGCATCTTTTACATTCAAAATAGGGTATAAGAATTTTAGTTGAATTTAAGAGATCACTATGTTAATTACCAGCTGTTTATTGACTGCTATTTAGGAAGAGAACCAAACTGTGTTTCAACCTGTTTTTACTTCTGTTGATGTAGAAATTTCTGTCATGGATCTGTTTCAGTGCTGTGACTTCAGTGTCTCAGAACAGCAATAGAAAAGGAAAGCTTTTCTCCCCCTCTCTGCTTCCAACAGACGAGCCACAGTGGTAGGTCCCATGTCTGAATTCCCTTTAGCCTGTAGGATGACAGAACCATTGAACCAAAGCTGATGGCTTTGCGTTATTCCTGTGAGATTTCATACTTGTGGTCTTGTTTAGTTTTCCCTTCAGAAAAATAACAGAGCTGAAAAGCCACACTGCCCTGCAGTCAGCTGCAGCAAGAAGCCGAATTCTGGATTTTGAGTGTTTTCTACTACTGTTCAGTTTTAAATTTGTTGCTTTAGCGTGATAAACGGGTACAGGCAAAGGTACTTACAGATGGGAATAATTTTCAAATGCAGTGCATCACCTTTACTAAATGATAAAGAGCCAGAATTAGTTGGGTCTGGTTTAAGGGGCTCAAACTCAGAGTTATGGTTCATGTTATTTTTAGCAGAGTATTATTTTAGCACAGCCTGATTATCTTCTAGGAAGTTACACTAATTCAACTAAACACACAAATGACTAACTGTAACTTCTCAAAATTGTCAGCAGCTGAGAAATACATGATTTACTACTAACTGGTAACTTGTTTATCCACATCCTTCTGCAGCTTCTCCTTAAAACCAATAAAATACCAGTTATTTTTTATTGTATATTTGGTCAAGTTTAGCAGTTTCACACATGCATGCAGATTGCTATAAATCAGGTCTTTTGAGGGTTTTTTCTTTTGCAGAGGCTTCCTCAGTAATTAATATATGAGTATATAAATACATATATACAAGACCTCATTTGTAGAGTTCTGTCACTCACAAGGTAGCAAGTATCTGTTCTTTCTGGAAAGACTTCTGTTGTATGGGGCGTGCAGAGTTTCTGGTTTGATTACTTGAGGGTTTTGTGTTGTTATTGATAATCTATGCTAGCAAAGAAAGGGAAAAGAAGAGTCTTACGTTATTCCTTCTGTGTTGTGCTTCTGGCTAACTTTGGGAATCATCTGCTGGGAGTGCTGCCTTCAATTTGTGGTAAGGGGAGTGGAATGGGTACAGCTAGTTGCGCTTTCAAGGTACTGACCATTAATGTCAGCTCTTTGTCAATATGCATAGGTGATAAAATAACTGATCTCAGTGCGTTGTCACGGGGCCTAAGGAGAATGGTTGCTTGTAACTTGGTCGGTTGTTAGTGATGAAAAACATTTACAAATATTTTCCTTTTTCCACAGCTTCCATTTGAAATGGAAATCTATTATATCCAGCATGTGATGCTTTATGTTGTGCCCATCTACCTGCTGCAGAAAGGAGGTATGTTGACATTTTGCTCTGTATGGATTGAATTGGTCCCATGCAAAGAAAGAAATGTGCTTACTGGATACCACCAATTTTATTCTTACACTTTTTTTAACCAGTTTTCTCTGTTGTTACTTAATAGTTTCTAATGTTCTAATGTTGGAGTTGTAATCCAGGTAACAGCAACTTGTGTCAGGCAGTGAAATGGAAATTAAAAAAATGGTCTATTGGCCAAAGGGATGCCAAGGGTGTATTGCTATAATGTGCACTGTCTTTTTGAGTAGCATCTCTGCCACTTTGTAACACTCTCAAGTTGTTGAGGGGATGTGTTTTTAAGACCTTTGCCTTCTTAGTACTGGAACTTAAAATGAGCTGAAAAAAGAATCATTGTTACATCCCACGTAAGTATTAGTTGTCTGGTCCAGCAGGTTACAGAAATTCTAAAGCTGTATTGAAGTGCAGTGACACATTAGTTGAATGAACTAGCTTACTTGTTATCTCTTCTAACAGTTCTATTACTTGCATTCACTTTTGCTGTAATAGGTTGGTAACTCTGGGAATCCCAAATTGTTCCCCTTGCCAGTGATTTTTCCTCAGAAGGGAATGCAGTGTGTATTCAGCTGGTGTGATGCTCTGCTCCCCTCTAGCGTTCACATGCCTCCATCTGCATTTTCTGGCAGGGCTAAATTTCTTTTATTCAGGCAATAAAAGATGATAACTCGTGGTTCAGGGGTTCAGTCGCCTTTAATGAAAACCCCAATTATGTGATGTGAACCGTGGGATGCAGTTTGGAACGTGCTCAGACCAAGCAGAATCAAGCTCTTCCATTCTGTTGAATCAGTTGTATTTTATACCAGCAGTGACTTACAATCCTTCACCCTTATTTCACTATAACCTCTGTGTTGTAGTGACTGTATTGCACTGTAACCTGCTGAGTGAAACTAAACAAAAGTGATTCAAAGGAAAAGGTGAAGTATCATACTTCAGAAGTTCATTCTGTTTCTTTCTCTTACCAGAGAGATATGACAGCCACATCTAATTTTAATCCATCCTTGATATCCTAAAATTCTGGCAAATAATGCTGAAGTGCAGTGTAGTTGTAGAAGTGACAAAATCCTAATCTTTGCAGGAGAAGTGTGGGGAGCAGGGGGGGACACAGTGCAATCAGCCATGGAGTGCTCTGTAGGCAGTGACAAACCAAGCTCTTGTGATGTCAGGAAATCACTTGGTGGCCTCGAAGTTCCCATCTGACATCATTTGGGCATGTATGTCCTCTGCCTTAAGGTTTGGCCTTGGATGTCACTTGATGTGTTCCTTTACGTTTTGGGGTTTTTTATGGTTTGGTTTTGCTTTTTGTTTGTTTTGAAGTAGAGGTTCTTGGGGTTCTTCGGGCCCTGGGGCTGGACAGGGCTGTATTTGCAGTTTGAGGGGTTAGGTGTTGTCACCCTGGTCCAGTTTTCTAAACTCCCACCCTGTATTAACTTACAGGTATTTGCTGCCATCTAATGTTGGTGTGATGGCAATGAAATTGCTAAAAGAACTTGGTTGGCTAAATCTATCAGTTGAGATTGCTCTGTAACTAAGCCTGTGTAACTAATAACTGTTCATGTCTTATGCACTTGCCTTCCTGTCACCTGAGTGACTAATTCGTTAACATCCATCAACTCCTGCCTTAGTTATGGTGCCACAGGTGACCTAATGCATGATTTTTGATGGAAAAATTACTCAGCCCGGAAACATTGGTTAGTGTTTTGTCATTTCACTAGCACCTCTGTTTAAAGAACCTTCTGAGTAGATCACACAGGCCTCTGTCCTAAGTATATCTTGTGAAAATTGCTTTTTTTCATCACTGACATTGATCAGCATCCAGCTTGATTTCTGTATTGTAAATAGAAATTCGAAACAGTGAATCTATGGATTGTGATTGAGAGAAGTAGCTGGAGGGTAGAAAATTGGAAAAATGTACTATTGCAGTTTTATTGGACATCTGGCCTTAATGGGGTCCAAACATTTCTCAGAGGCAGGGTGAGGAGAACACCTGAAGCAGAGTGGATTTGAGGCTCAGTCCATGCAGAACTGCATGCCCAAGTTTGCTGACGTGCTAATCAGGTCATGCACACGCGTCTGGCTCCCTGCTGAAATGTTTCCTTTTTGAAAGGAAATTGGGTGACAGCAATCAAGGCCTGTAATAATTTATTTTCAGTGTCTTCCTGCTATTCATTACGGTGGTGCAAGACAGGTCACGATGCTCTGACAGCATCACCTTCGTGTCCCTCCTGACCCCGTAAGTGTGGGGGCACCACCACACTGAGCAGCACATGGGTGAGAGAGACTTTTAGAACTCAGAGTTCAGTGTAGCACAGTGAACTCACTGAAGCTCAAGGACATATCCCCTCTTGAGTATTTCTTCCTCTCCCCTCTGTACTGAGTGAATATAAGTTTCCATACTGCCCTTTCTTGACATGTCTTCTTCCCAAGTGCATATATGCATATTTACATATGTACATACACATGTGTGTCAGACAAAATAAATGTTTATGCACGGTGGCTCATCTTTCTTGGCTGCACTAAGAGACTCTCGTGCAAAATAGATGCAGTGTGGATGTAACAGGCCAGCACAGAAGATCCTGAACTCAAGACAGTTCTTACACAAAGTGTGTCTGCAGTTGGCACTTTTACTTTTCTGGATGAATCTTACCTTGTGTCACCTGTGGTTGCTGCTCAAAATTACAGGATGCATCTGGGCAGGCCACAGCATTCCAGAAATAGCTGGGTGGGCTGAACAGTGACCTGCAGGTCACTGTTTTCTCTTGTCCTTAGGAAGTGAGACCCTTGGTTCCATGTCAAAAGGGTCTGAATGCTTTTGTAGTTTGTGTTGGTTCACTGTTGTGCCAGGTGAGTGCGAGCACTGGGAAAAGGGAGGTGCCATGAATGGTCGAGGTGGGAGGCAGAAGACCAGAACCACAGCAGTGCAGATTTAGAGCATGGAACCAACCCCTTCATCAAAAACCTCCTCGAACTGCTTCCTTCTACAGCTGAGCTGGTTTTCTGAAGCATAGGAGTATGATCTGATAATTGTACTTTGTGTCACTGGGGTCCAGACTGCGGGGAGAAGGCTGAGGAAGTTGGCAGCTGAGGAAGGGTCATGTCTCAAACTGCCACAGCTATTGCACCAGTGCATTAACCTGACCTTCTAAGATCCAGGTATTAGTGGTGTTCAGGACAGCTTAATTTTTAACTGTATACTCTTAAGATAATGGAAAAAAAATCGAGTTTGCACTGCATCAGCTTTGGAGTTCCTGACTGTCTTGGTCCTTGAGCTGGTTTGGTCAGGTTTTCAGATGGATTTGATGAGTTTAGGTGTGCACCTTATTTCAGACCTTCAAATCATATTGAGATTTAGTCAAAGTGAAATTGGTATTTCCTCAGAGCAGTGAGCAAATGACATTACTCCACAACGGGTTGAAGTAAGGGCTGATTTATAGCAGCTCCTTCTCAGTGGAGCTCAGAGATAACTCTGTCTTGTGTTTTGAGATGGCCGGCGTTATTCAGTTGGCTCAGGGCCTTCAGCAAGTGGAAGAGGATGTCGGAGTTGGGGTGTTTCAGGGTGTCGCTCCCGCCGGGCAGCACCCAGAGCTCGGGGTGCCCCGGAGCGGTTGTGCTGTGGGGCCGCGGCCGCCAAGGGGGAGCTGCGCGGGCCCCGGAGTTCCCGGTGCCGGCGCGTTCGTCCGCAAGGTGCGGGGCAGGGACAGGGGTTCGGCGGGGGCGTGTGTTTTGGGGGGGCAGAAATCCTCTTTTCGAGCCAAACCTGGTGGTAACGGCCTTGCAGATTCCGGGCGGTCCTGTGGTCTGGCGCTGCGTGTTTTAAGAGCTGGTTTGCTGCACGCAAGTGGACAGACACAGACACCCTAAATAATTGAGATGTTCGCTGGGAGTCGAGTCAGAATTTTCTTCTTTTGAGGCAAGTGCTGTAACTTTATAAGCAATGAAGATCCAGTCTCTCTGACTCAAGCCCTGACGCCCTTTTCTTTGTTGATCTAAGAGTCTTCAAAAGTGGCATCAAAAGAGAGAAGTTCTATGGCATTGTCAGAAAGCCAGGAGAAGTTAGTGATCTTTTTTTTTCCCCTCTTTTTTCCGCTCTCATGGAGAATGAATGCCTCAGTCACGCTTCAGAAGCTGGGCAGGAGCAGCTCAGCACAGGCAGCTCTGTGGGGGCAGAGCAGCGTGTCTGACCCGAGGGGAAGCTGATGTAGAACACAGATACCGAGTACAGGCGAAAGGATCACTTTTCCTGTGGCTGTAAACTAGGAAAGTGCAATTAAAGCAATGGGGGATCTCAATTTGTGCTTTGCATTGGCTGTTAGGGCTTGCTGGCTAGAGTGGGGGATTACCGTATTAAAAGACATTTTTTTTAGCTGTTGCACCCTTTGTTCAGCCGCTTTTCCACTTTGTGACACTTTACCTGTATTTGGCTAGATCTACCTTTAGCTTTTTAAAGGAGTTATAAAGCAGGCTTTATTATATTCCTTAGTAGTAATCCAGGAAAAGCATCACTTTATACTTGGATATATTTAGGTAGTAGTAAATCTAGCTCATCTCCATCCTTGATAATGTAACAGCTCTTTCACTGAACTTCTTAACTGCTTGGAGATCTGTCGACTCTTACGTATTATTCGCCTTCCCTCCTGCTGGCTGTTCCATGTTCCTATTCCAGCTTTTGTCTACCTGCTGCATCCCATGTATTAGACATAAATGTCTGGTTTGCTGTCCCGCTGTGCTTGTCCTGTGGCACTTTGAGCAGCAGGGTGGCTGTGTGCTGTCACTCTGGCTGCAGGCTCAGTCTCTTTTGTAGCTTGATCATTCCAGGACAATCCTGTTTGATGATTTAAGAGACCTGGAGAGGAAGAGGAGGGGACATGTCTGTTCTGTGACCCTCTGAGCTTTATGCACTGGGCAGTTACAGTTCGTTTGAAAGATGAAACCTCTCTCCAGGAGATGGAGAAATTTAGAAGGGCAGGTACCAGCATCTAGAAGAGCTGCTACTGTTTGAAGGAAGAGGAAGAACTACTGCTGCTTCTTTATGGAGAATAAAAAATGGTTCCTGAGAGGAGCAGGTAATATAAGATCCCTGTGTGAGCTGGTTGTGATGAGAGTAGCTGGCACTGAGGGGAAACAGAAACCCCCTGGCATGAGGTAGTATTTCGAAATCTACACATGGAGTCAGAACAGCTGTAGGGGAAACAGTGGATTTCAGGATCATCCTCTTGAGAACATTTTTTTCCCGTTTTTCCTCTGGATAGGAGGTTTTGGTCTCTAGGGTAGCTCAATAGGCCACACAATTAGAATTAACCCTTTGATCAAGGGAAATAAAATGAAAATAAATTTGCCCTCGCATTTTTATAAGTTTGAAAATGAGAGAATTGCAATAGTTGCTGTGAGTTTTGGATTAAGCAGGTGCTCTTGTGATTGTGAGGCTACTGAAGGAGAGTGCAGTGCTGGAAAACTCAAAAAGCTTCAAATATAGTGGGAATGGAAATCAAGACATTAAAGAGATTCTTTAAAACCTTACTAAATTAAACATTTGTACTATATTTAGGTTCTAATTCAAACAGAGGAGTAATCTTCTCCTCCATTATGCTTTCAGAGAATTATAAAAGGAGTATCACTTTCTATTAAGTTGCATTCAAATTTTTACAAGCCTATGTATTGAGAATTTTAGGTAAAAATAATGGTTCATAAGAACACTTGAACTAGCACAGAACATTGTGGGGGGGGAGCAATATAAAAGAAATGGAGTCTTTTTGTTGATTTTTAGATTTTTAAAGCCATGCTTCCTTTTCCTAGATGGCAAAATGAACAACTTTGTATGTTCAAGGTCAACAAAATTTTGTTGCAGAAGCAGACAAAGAATGCCAAACCCTTTGATCTATATGGAATCCTTTTTATCAGTGCTATTGAAGTATTGAAGTTTAATTTAAACTGAAATATCCCTTGCCATGCTATTTCAACACTGGAGCAAATATACAGCCTACCAAGATGACCCTGGTTTGGAATGGTCTCAACTGTCTGGGCCATGAGTGTTTTTGAGATCAGTGCCAGGCTGCCAGTTGGATTAAATTTTTTAAATGCTTAATGTATAATAATTGCCCATGATCCTTAGTAAATGGACAGTGAAACTCGCTGCTACTACCTATTAAAATTGATTTCCTATTCAAGCAGCAGAAGCTTTTGCCAAAGCCAACACAGGCCCTTGAAACAACCCCTCAGCTGGGTGTCAGCTTTCCTGTTTGTGTGTCTCTGTTAACAGACTGTGTACTATGGAAAGGAGACCACGCTGCTCCATGCAACAGCCATCTGTTGAATAGCAGGACTGTGGAGTAATAAAATCTGTAGTGGTTATTTATCTAAGGAGAAATGTACAGAAAATATCCCAGGTATCAATTTAAAATTAGTTGCCCAAAGCACACTTGGGAACGTAGAGCACTATGAAATGTTTTCCTGTGGAGGTCAGTGTTTCCTTTTTGTCCCTTGATGACCAAATAATGCTGCTGCTGAAAATCACACCTTTATTTTCAGGATTCCGAAGTCTAACAAGGGCAAAATTTTCTATTACAAAGAAAGACCAAAGCAATCTGTAGAGAGCAAGAGTTGCTGATGTGTGTTTTGGAGTTTTGTGACAGAGAGAGGACATAGCAGAGTGAAATTCTTGGCTGAGGGAACCTGAACAGCTCTTCTGAGGAATCTCTGAAATATAATTCCCTGACTAGATTGAAGCTGGACATGAGAAGCCTGGGTACAAAGCCAAATTATGCCATGGATCCTGTTGTCATCTTGTGCGATTTCCTTGGTCTTTTAATGACTGCTGTCTCCCTCCATTCTCATTTAATAGCTGGGTCCACTTGTCTGTTTTGGTGTTTACACCCTACCTGCACTGTAAATCACTTGGATGTGGAGGTCTCTCTATTTTAGCTTTCCAACCACCAGGGTTTGTCAAATACTTCTGAAACAACACAGGCAACTGCCAACAGATGAGTTCACGTGAAACCTAATTTGGTTTAGCACTGCTCAGCCTGTTCCCAGGAGCTGCTTTGATACCTTATTTAAATTTTATGTTGTGTTTTGTATCTAGGTTAAACCTGCACCTAGAACTTCAAAGACAATATAAATAAATTTTGCAAGTCAAACGATGTTTTCTTTACAGCTGAGGAAGGAATACAAAGAGTTTCTGTAAAGCTTGACCAGGTCACCTAAAGTTGGTGCAGCCAAAAATAGAGCCATGATCTCCTGCACTGTGACAGCAAAGCTGGTTCCTCTTTCTCTTGCTCTCTGTAATGAAAAACCATATTCAAGGTGGTGTCACGTATCTGATGTTTTCAGGCCGTGGAGTTTTAATGAATATTGTTGCTATTTAAGTAAAGACTCCTGTACCATTTTCTAAATAGGATGCCAGCTCCAAGCTCACACTTGCATTCCAAGAATTACCGTTGGGAATTTTTTCCCTCTACCTGTAGAGCTTAAAGCTATTCACGGAGAGTTTGCTTTTACCTTTAGATTTTACAGTTCAGACACTTCTGAACTTCACCTTCCCACTGGGTAAGCAATCTTACGAGCTGCCTTTTGCTTTCCAAGTAGCTTCTGTGCTCCTGTTTATCCTGGTTGCACCAAGCCACAGCTTGCTCAGTGAAACACGGTGTGCAGTCGTACCTTGGGTAATTACAATAATACAGTTTCTCATTAAAGCCAGGGAGGGATGTGTGGGGTGCAGATGTGCTGCTGTCATTCAAACATGCAATCAGTGTCTTGCTCTGGGGATTGGCAGCAGAGCACTTGTGTTCTTGTGCAGCTTTAGACGACAGCGTGTAGGTAGCTTTGATTTTTGTGCCATTCACAAAATGGTATTTAACTGAACTTATATTTCGGCCAGCTACTGCAAAATCAATCTGAACTGGCATGATGGGTACAAACTACGGAAGAAAACGATGCAGAAGAGAGTTTTAAAAGGGCAACAGATTGAGGAGCGTTCCTCTAGAGACTTTAAACATGAAAAGGGGTGCCCCATTATATGGTGATGTGGTAACAGCAGTTACTTGTATTTATCTACATAGGATGCCATACATAGGCATATTCACAGCAGCTGTGGTCTGGTGGGTTCTGTGGTCGCTGAACTCTGCATGTGGAGTTATTTGAGTTCCCAGCAGCCTTGTACAGCGTATGCTGAAGTCTGTAATTACTTCCTGGCAATTACTGAACGTGCCAGCAAAGGCTGGTATCAATATTGCACTCTGTGCTGTAAGCTGTCCTTTGAGTACTGGATACACATCCCAATATTTAATAATATCTAATGGATCAGAGAGCAGATAAAGGCAGATAAAAATTGCCAGTGTATTTTTATAATCCTCTGGAACTCTTACAGCAGCTGAGCAGTGTGACATTGTGCATCTTTCTTTTGTGTTCTGAGGTTAAAGTTATTAAAGTCATAAAGAAAATTAATATTTTTTTTTTCCTCACATGTCTTACACTAAAACTTTCATGGCTGCTAGTAAGAGTCTTAAGAACTCTCTAAACTGGTTTTGTTCTCACTGTATGAAATTTGAATATTTAATTCCCAAAATAGTCATGCATCTGTGGGTAGTTTTATTAGATCTGATTTCCTTGGTACATTCTAGATCAGGGAACATTGTGTTTTGTCAGTAAATAGACGAAACCTGTTTCAGGAGGAGAGAGAAAGGTGGGAATAACATGGTATCTGCTACTTCATTTGAAGGGAAAAAGTATTTTACAGTATCTCTGATATCTACTGATTATACTGTAGGTATGTTACCACTGTTCGTAGTGTATATCTGAAAATATCTCCACAGCAGTTTTCATTTAAAAGCACAACCTCTCATTGATGGACTGACTACTTTATACAGCTTTTCTGTTCCTTGGCTTTATCAGTGCAAGTTCCTTTTTGATAGTTGTTAAACAACCATAAAATTAGGAAATACAGTGCTGTGCAGGACCTGCTGCTGCCTAAGTCAGTTCTGTGCAGGCTGAAGTCATGGTCCCTGCAAGAAGCAGATGTTTAAGTATAAATAACCTGATTTTTGAAGATTCACTGTGCACTATTACTGCGTCTTAAAATCAGTGCTTCTGTGGTAGAAGGAAGAATGAGGTAAAAATTAGTGGTGTTGGTGAAAAATAGGCAAATATAATGAGGTGACATATTGCATATTTTTACTGCTGGACCAGAAGGAGGGAAGGAGCTGTTCAGGATGCTCCAGGTAAGAATTAAAGCTCTCAAATATTAATTACTGTGATGGTATTGAGTAGGTTATCAGCTCAAGCCAGATGCCCTGACATGCAGAGAGCAGGAGAGAGAGGATTATTGTTGAGTGTTTGATGGACACAGCAATGCAGCTGAATACTAATGTGTTCCTTTCTTTTCAAGGTATCTACACTCCAGAGCCACTCTGCAATTTCTGGTGGGCTCTTTTATCCACGGGGTTTATGTTTGTGTATCACTTTAGCATCTTGCAGATTCTGGGACTGGTAAGTAAACACAGGTTAATAAATGGATAGTCTGCAAGTACATCCAAAATAAAAACACTGCCTAGTTTGTTTCACAGTGTTCAGATCCACATGGATAGGAACTTGCATGCAAATTTTTGATAAGGCCACTTATATGCAAATTGCATGTTCTAACAAGCATTTGTATCTCATGTCTCACAAGTATTGGTAAAATATTTCGTAGAATGGTTATGTACCTGCATAAATCCATTTATTATATGCACAACGAAATTTGGATCTGCTTTCTTTCTGGAAGCTGCCCTATTTGTGTCGAGCAAAAGCGTCACCTAAACATTTTTTCTATTATCATGGTAATTTCAAAATTACCGGTTTACGTGTCTGAATTGGTGCAAAACAAAAACATTGTTTAATTTATGAATTTGTTGTCACTTCCTCAGGTTACAGAAGTGAATTTGAACAACATGTTGTGCCCAGCCGTCTCAGATCCTTTTTACGGGCCCTGGTATCGAATCTGGGCATCTGGACATCAGACTGTCATGACCATGACTCATGGGAAGCTTGTAATCCTGCTGTTTTACAGTGCTGTCCCCATCTTTAAATGTAGCATGGACTTGCTCAGATTCCCAGCTAAGAAAATAGACTGAAATTTCTCCCCATGGAGTCGTACGTGCAGGAAGCAGAGATTCCTATACTGGAAAACAAGGAGGGATGAGAGGACAACGGCTTTATACTTCTCCCCACAGTTTATTGCCTCAGAAACACCTTTGTAATCAAGTGAGGGGTTTTTTTTACCTGCTGTTTCTCACTGCCTATTGCCAATGGCAAAATTAGTGGCCTTATTCTGGGAAAGGTTTGTGTTTTATACATTTTGTATAGATTACAGTAGAATCTTGCTAAGCCACCATTTAAAATTAGGCCAGGACCTGCTCACAATTCCAGCAAAGAGAGTGGCAGTGCTACTTTGCTTTGACTTATTTTCCATTAAATGTAAGTACAGTTATATCATGGGATAGGAAATAATGCTGCATTGCAACACTCCACTGATGTGAACCAACACATGTTGAACTACATCATCCTGGTTGAAAACTTAGAACCTGAATGTTCCAAAACAGCCACAGGAAACAACGTCTATCTCCCAACTGTAAGTGCAGAGTGAGGTTCTACTGTATTTTCTTTAAGCTGGTTGAAAATGTTGGGGAACAATAACGCATTCAAACATTACTTTTTTTGGTTTGTTTTTTAAATCAACTACTTAATTCCTAAGCTGCTGTGGATAAATATCTGTCTAGTGAAGTCCCATCGTATCTTGATGCTTTGGAGATGCTTTTATTTGGGTGAGTGGGAAAAAAATCATGTTGAAATAATTTCAAAAGACCATGTTATGCATAAACCATGATAAGGTATTGCATCCACTCTTCTGTCCAGACTTTGAACAAAATGTTTTTTCACTCCTGGAGAAGGAGTGGAGATGCAAATGCAAAGTCCATTGTAAAGATCAGAGTTCTCTTTTTTTTTTTCACTCAGTAGCTTTTGAAACATTCCTGCTCTGTCTACACTGATCCTCGCTGAGTAGACTGGTTAAAAAAGGAGCAAAATGAAACTGTTCTCTCTCTACAGCTCTAATACATTCTGTGTACTGATTTTAAAATACAGGTATAAAAAGGAATGTCAAATCAGTGCAGGCCTCTACTGAAAAGAACATGTTCCAGTTTACTGGTAAGAATAAATCTTCCTGTCAACGTGTCTTTTGGAGAACAGGATGTAGATGGGCAGAATGAGAAACAGTAAAGTGCGTACCTCTTCAAATTTTTCAAGGCTAGAGGAGGAACTGTTGGGCAGAAAGATGGGAAATCCTGAGTGTCTTCTTCCAGAACTGTGACTCTGTTTCACAGACTGCTGGGTTCCGGGGCTGCAGGTTTTTGTTGCACAGAAGTTTGTTGCAATTTATAGATTCATTGTGTTATCAAAGCTGTGACTTGTAAGATAAACCAAAACCATCATACCTCCTTGAGCTGGATCACCTGAAGGGATGTTCTGAAGTTAGGGTACAGTCATTTATACCTCAGGAGGGAAACAAGAAAGAACAAGAAGTGGTTGATTTTTGGCCTTTTTGTCTCTTTTCCCTAAAAAAGAAAAACTTCTATTGGTGAGAAAAGAAGTGGCTACTTCAAATATTTTTATTCTGTATGATTAAAGAAAAGTACACCTCAATCAGAAATATGTTGTCCCACATTCTGATTTATAGACTAGTTTCTGGTTTTCTTCCATGCCTTGCTCTATGTGTATGTGCAGGAGAATAGATATGCTGTATGCTTACAATTTGAGACCGTGCAGCATATACCTAAAGTATCCCTCGGGCACACACAGCTGGTGTGAGTTACACAGACTGTGTGGCTCCTTGTGTTTTTAATTAGAATTCAACTCAGAAGGTAAGCACCTGATTTAATACAGAGTTCGCTGTCAGTCGTTGCTGGTCCATGATGAATTCCGCTGCGGGCTCTCCCTGCTGCCTCAGGAGAGCTGGGAATATCTCCTGAAGCATTTGTGGAGCGGGGCCTAAAGAAAGAATGTGTCGGCATTGAAAGCCTGAATCCAGCTGTGGAAGACCACTGGAGGAGCTGCTGAAGGGATGGAAGTTCTTGGTGGTTATTTCAGCAGATTCAGTCCTTCATGATGACATACAGGACATTGCTGGGAGATGCCAACGCAGGATGTTAAAGCCCATCCCTTATTAATGTACTTCATCTCCTGGGCAGTGCTGAGCAAAACAGTGATTCTTCCCAACGTGTAGCTACTGTCTAGTACCAATCATGGTTTATTTATTTACTCAAGAACTCGGCAAAATGCCTTATGTTGGATTCAATTCTGTTTAGGAGGAATATTTGGTATTACAATAGAAGGATTTTAGCCAAATTTTGCCAAATACTATTTAGCATTATTATTTGCCTGACTTCATGTTTTTTTAAAAAAATCTTTCCTGTTTTTTAAAGAATCTTTCCTTCTTTTGCCCTCAGAATATTGTAGTTACTAGAAACATTTCTTTAAGTAGCAGTTTGGTTTTTTTTTTCTTTTTTAAACTATAGCATTTCCTATCTATAGTCACATGCTTCAGGGCATTCCAAACAAGGATAAACCAGCTGCTGTTTGCCACCACTGACTGCCTCTGGTCAATTAAAACTGCAGAAGCATTTAAATGAGCTCAGGTGTCTCACTCAGTGCAGGCTCTTTGCTTGGAATGCAAAATTTGTGAGCTCTTCTGGCTGACTTAAAATTCAGTTGCAGGAATGGCACAGCTGACATGAGGGAGATCCCTGGGGGTAGTTTGGCTGAAGGGATTCCTGGTGCAGTTGTACCTCTTGCACCACTGGCTGGGACAGCAGAGCCACTGAGAGGTCACTCCTGCCCTCCTTCCCACCCTGGATCAGAGCTGGCTGGTGGTCACTTGTGCTTTTCCCTGTTATGCTGGTCCAAAAAAACCTTTAAGACCATCAAGCCAACCATTAACCCAGCACTGCCAGGCCCACCACTAACCCATGTCCCCAAGTGCCACATCTACCCATCTTTTAAATACTTCCAGGGATGGTGACTCCACCACTTCCCTGGGCAGCCTGTTTAATGCTTGGCAACCTTTTCAGTGAAGAAATTTTTCCCAATATCCAATCTAAACCTCCCCTGCCTCAATTTGAGCCTGTTTCTTCTTGTCCTGTTCCTTATTTCCCAGGAGGAGACTGACCCCCACCTGGCTAGTGACAAAGTCCACCCTGAGCCTCCTTTTCTCCAGGCTGAGCCCACTCAGCTGCCTGGACTTGTGCTCCAGACCCTTCAGCAGCTCTGCTGCTTTGTTTTGGCCATGCTCCAGAGCCCCAATGTCTTTCCTGTAGTTACAGGCCCCAAAGTCAAAATTATTCCCTCCCTCCCTCCCTGTACCCCTTTTTGAAGGCTTTTAAAACTTAGTATTTCATGTTTGGTTAGGGTGAGCCACCACAAGAAACTGCATCCACACAGCTGAGAGCAAGGCTCTGCTGAAGGGAGGGACAGGTCAGAATGGGAGCAGAAAGGGAACAAACTTTTGAAGACACCATCACGGAACTTCACATCCTTTTCCCTTTATTCCTCATCTGTCTCTGGTATCTGTTGGGAATGTGCATCAGCCAGAGCTTGTTCCAAGTGCATGCAGGATATGGGAAAGAATGGGAAAGCTTCCTCTCTGTAGCAGTTATTTGTTGTTTTCCCTCAGAGAGGCTGATTTTTCTTTTCCCCTAAAGGTTTCTTTTATAGGCAGTTACATTATACAGATGATTTCTTTGGTTGCTTTTATGCTGGAAATGAAAGAACAAAACTCTACTGCTGCTCCTGGGAGCTAATTGCTTTCTCTGCTGGGGTATTACGCACACAGTCTATGTCAAGATAACTTGAAGCTGTTGCCCAGTACCTGGTGCTGAGATTTTACAGAGCTGCAGTGCCACGTACAAGTGAAAGGGTTGTCCTGGTCCTCCTGGTCAAATGTGCCCCAGTCCTGTGTCGTGGCACTCACAGTGACAGCAACACTGGCAGTAGCTGGGGCCGGAGCTGGGCTGTACAGCCTCACCTGCTATTCCCTGCAGCTGAAGCCGAGTGTAAAATCTCACCCCAAAGTGGGCTCATCTGCTGTCCAAGAGCAAGTTGGGCACAATCCCAGAAAAAAAAATCCTCGTGCAGTGCTGCTGCCTGACCTTCACATACTGGTATGTATTAAGGGGTCTAATTTTTGGTACTGTAGGCACTTCAAAAGAAACAAGGAGCAAGGAAACTGCTCCTGCTGCCACTGAGTGGTTACCTTTCCCTCCAAATGTACCCATAAACAGAGCATTATTAACTGTAATAAACTTGTTTACTGATGGGTTTGTTTATCCAGCCCTCCAAAGCAGAGAAGGGAACTGGTAACATTTCTGCACCCACTACCTTGTACCCCAGCTTTAGCTGTCCAGGACCCCTGCAGTGCTATTTTTCCAAGGATTCAGACACTGAACAATGTCTGAGCTTTATCTATCCATTTAAGCTTCTTCCTATTTAAGCACCAAAGGAGAATTTGCATCTTGTTTCTTCTGAAAGCTAAAAATGAACCATGCACGTACGAACTGATGAAAAGCCAGTCTATGAACACGCACCTGGAGCTGGTTTTGGTTCAGCTTCTTACAGTTCAAAGATGCTGCTTAGAGCCAAAGCCTACGTGTGTTTGAGCAGCTGCTGCCTTGCTGAACTTGGGGGACAGGAAAAGTCAGTCCATTTGCAAATCTTGAGGTGAGAGAGTACCTAATTGTAGATATCTGTTCCTGGCCGCAATCAGGGTTTTGATATTGGTGTGTATTTGATATCATTTTGTAAAGCCCAATTGTATTTTTCTTTCAGAAATGGTATTTGCAACTGCTAAATTACTGTACTTTTATGTCCTAAACTGTGCATCTAAACCAGAAACATTTGTTTTCTGTGCATCCATAACTAAGGGAAAATAGAGTTGTGCTGTTTTCTTGTGTTGCAGTTGTTTCGCTTGAGGTGGATTCTTAGGAATTAAATCAGTCCTAATTGTTAACAAAGCTCTGAAAAGGCCAAAAGCCAGGAAGAGGGCCCATGTCAGCCCAGGCAGGAGGTGCAAGGTTTCTGCAGGCAGACAGGTCAGCTTTGACGTTTTCAGTTTTACGGTGACAAGACTCATAACAAATCTGTTGACTTTGTGATCTCGTACTCTTAAGTGATTTTGCTGTAAATCTGTCTTGCAGCTGTTGGTGTAACTTAGTCAAAGCCAAGCTGTTTTATAAATAGTTTTATTTTTTTTCAGGGTCAATTTTGTACTTTTTTAAATTATTTCTGCATTTACTGAGTCATTATCCCAATGCTGCAGAGGACGCAGCAGGCAGACCGGTGAGCACTCCCTGCTCTCCCCATCCACGCTGTGCCAGGGAGCTGGAGCTGGGCTGGACCACAAAGGGGTCTTTGGAAACCTGCAGATCTGGTTACCCCACCTTCTAGCTCCAGCATGGCATTATCCAGGCACAGAAAGGTTTGGCAAGGGCAAGGATGGATGTGGATGGGCTCAACTGCCACATATGCTGTTAGTTCTGAATGATTTGTAAGAGTGTTATGAATTTTGTAAACTTTTTAATGTGCTAAACCTTGGTTATGAGGTGACATTTACAAATACGGGGTAATTTGTGTACTTGTTTTTGTATTTTGGTCTGATGATGGGTTTTTTTTTGTTGTTGTGCCCTAAGTACAGATCATTGGGCAAATAGTTGTTAAACCTTTGAATTAAAACAAATAAATGCATTTTAATGGATACTGGACAGTTTTGTTTTCATTCTAATTGTGCCAGGCCTGGAGTTTGTCTTGCTTAAGACTTTTTATAGTTAGGTAAGAAAACCAAAATTACTTTTCCACATCACTTTGTAACATTAACAGTCAAGAGTCACAGAGGCACTAAATATTAGCTAATTATAAGTCAGGACAAAATATAGAGGTTCCTGTCCTGGCTGCACTGCCTGATGTCATCTATTTGCACACAGCAGTTCCTGAGAGAACAGCGGTCACTGGGATTTCTGAAAGTTTTAAGCAGTTCACTATGACCTGTGCCTGCTACCTGCCAGTCAACCCCAGCCCGAGTTCACTGGCAGGGCTCACTGTGGGACATAAATCCTTTAATCACTGGTTAAATATTTCCTGTCCTTGTCTTTCAGGTAAAGAGCTCAGGAAAGAGTGTTACAGTACCAGGAGCCTTCCTCCACTGTTCCTACCCCAGCTTTGGCAGTGCCTTGTAGTTCCCATTTCACGGCACTTCAGCAGAAGGTGGGAGAACACATACAGATGTTTTCAGCTCACAGCTTTGTTCACAAAGCTGCTGGGGTAGCTGCAGTGTTGGACTCGGACAGCCCCACGCCAGAGGTGATGGCAAAGTAGTTTTAATGCACTACAGAAATGCTTCTGGCTGTAATTGATATTATTGCAATCTAGATAAATGTATTCTTGTCATCCAGTGTAGCTCAACAGAACAACCTTGTGTGAGGTTCCTGGCGAATACTCTTCCTGGAAAAAGAACATACTGGATATACCCACCTGTATAATTATATATGCATCTTAAGAGGTTTTAATTTTTCAGCCAGCTGGGGAACAGGATCAATTATCCAGCTTCATTTCTCTGGAACAGTATAAACCCTGATATAACAGCTTAAGTAGAAATCCAGTGTGGTGCTGTATGAACAAAGAAAGCAACTTCCCTTTTCAGGCACTGCTAATTATTCTCAACAGCTCTCTATAACTAACTGGAAATCAGTCTTTTGTTGTTTAATACCAGCAAATATGTAAGAATAAGCAAGTTTCCATCTCTGAACCAGCCTCAATACTACTCTGTTAGTTTGATTTTTAATAGCATAGTAACTACAGAGTTGGCTAAAGCAGTGAGAAAAGGTAGGAGTGATAACTAGCTTTACGTTTCAAGGGCCTGAGGGTTTTAGGAAGGTTTTATGCAGTTCAGACTAATGATACCAAAGCTGTGAGATACTAAACCAGCAATGGAAGCTATTCACTTGGGCAGGTTTCCCTTCAGAGTCGAAAGCAAGGCTTCAGAGCAAGTGGAGTAATGGCTGCATCAGTCTTCAACATCCAAAGGTTACATGGATCCCACTGGTTTGTTTTCAAAGACTTTGCATCTACAGCCAGCAGAGCTATGAATATTGCATTAGGCACAGGCAAACAAACCCTTTCTAAAATCAGACCCGACTTCCAGGGAGATGGAATGCTTTGTCTCAGGAATTATCCTACAGAGGACTCAGCAGAAAGTGTCTCTCAGTGCAGCAAGAATTTGGCTCAGGGAACAAAGTTCTCCAACGGCGTTTTGCCTCTCGGGGTACTTTGTTTTGCCATCAGCTGGACTGCGGCTGTGGCAGAGATTCTTTGATACACATTTTGCAACAATATTGCGCTGAACAATCTGTCTGTAAGTGGTGTAGGCCAAGTATTGGTTACAGCAGTACAACTAGTTCTGTGAGGAAGTTTTGCTTGAAAAAGATTGAAACCAATTCCCTGTCTCACAGGAAGCAGCTCAGGTCTGGACAGAATTCCATGTGTAAAGTTCAACATAAAAAGTATAAAACTGAACTGGTAATTGATATAAATACCAATAAATATACTGATATAAATAATGACTGATGTAACTAATATAAATGATTTAACTTGGAGTGTTGAGTGACTCCCTTCTGAATTAGACTGAAAGTCGCATGTTCCTGTCCCCAGTCTGTTCCTACAGCAGACAAAAGGGAAAGACAGTTAATCGCAGGAAAATATTTCTAACACACCATCAGCCTTTGACATTAACACCAGGTACAAATGCTTAAATAAAAACATTCACCAAGCCACACAATTAAGCAGGGAGACATAAAAAGAAATGGTGATTCTTTTTCCTTATTTTATTGGGTAAATGATTTAAAAGGTAATAACAATAGTGTTAAAACTACTACGATATCTTTCCACAGCCATATCTCACAGACCCACAGATAACCTTCTAGCTTTTTTTTTTTTCTTTTTCCTCATTTTTCTCTTTTTAAGCCGTACTTATATTAAATGCCCATTTCAACAGTTTCTTCACACTAATAGCAATTAAATGTGGAAGGAAGGAGGATCTAGTTATAAAGGAAGGGGGTTCAGGTAATCTGTGATATTGTTGTAATCAATCAGGTTGCTAAGGAAGGAAGGAAAAGAGCGAGGCCTTACAAGCTACTCCAGGTAGCTTTAAGCCCACTGTGTGTCACCATGGCATTGAAGATAACTCAAGATGCTGGTGAACAATTTAAAGTAATTTCTTTTTTTTTTTTTTTTTTGTAACATATAAAACGCTAAAATAACTTAGAAACTAGATCCAAATATCTTGAAAAGAATCAACTTTGATATACAAAAACAGTCATAAGTTGTTATAAAAGTTTCAAACAAAAGTTTGTTTTCTCAGTGCGTTTATGTACCAGCGCAATTACTGGGTCCAGAGCGAAGAAAGAGGTTTTTCTTTTTTATTTTTTCTTTAACAGTAATAAAAAAATGAGGAAAACATATCTTTGTATATAAAGAATCATTGCTGGTCTTAAGAATAAATGTAACCAGAAACCCTTAAATCTGAGAGGCACACTTTGGGTTTCTCTTTTTTTTTTTTTTAACTTTTTTTTTCTTTTTTTAACATAAAAGGAAAGTCACCAGTTTATTTAAATGGAGGAGATATTCAGAATCCCCAAATAAACTTAATTAACATCACTAGCAAAAATCAGTTAGAAACTGTACAAAAATAAAAAAGTTAACACATTTAATCCTGCAGGGATTTTGGAAGGACTGGAAGGCAGGCTTTAGGAGCAGCATTTGGGCATGGCTGGAGGCTTCTTTGGTTCGATCTAACACACATAAGAGATGTAACCTACTCCAGACAACAGTTTTAAAAACCCGCACATTTGAAGACAAGTAGAGGTCCGTGCACAAACGCCAGGTGTGCCAGTGGCTGTGCCCCCTGGGCTCCAGAGTGTCTCTGAGGTCAGGAGCGGGCAGTGCCCTCCCCGCCGGGCTGGTGCGGCAGAGCTGCGGCGGCAGCGGGAAGGCCACTTGAAGCATCGCTAAGTAACAGCTCCACGTCAAGTCTACGGTTTTGGTTGTCTATCTCAGTTTACAGAACAGGGTTTTTAGGAACATTAAGCGAGAGAATGAAGAAAGCCCCCAACAATCTCCTTAATGGAATAAGGCAAACTGAGTAGTGCTCATTAAAAAAAAAATAAAAAGTCAGCATTTCAACTTAACAAACAGTGAAATATCAGCTACTTGGTTGTACCTTAATTTCTATAAAGTACCCCAAATGAAAAACAAATCTGTAGCTAACCCCAACAATACAACTAAAAGGTACTTAAACATAACTCCAAGGGAATGACATTTGTGAGAGCAACTGTTGATCAGCTGTAAGCAAACAGACCTATTCTGTGCCAGTGCATGTCACAGTGAGCTGCACGTTTGGTACAAAGAAACCCACAATTACACAGAACAATCTGCAGCAGTTTCAGCACTGCGTGCTGAGGAGGTAGGTGCCCTAGAAACACTGTAGGTAGACTGATTATTCCAATCTTTAAGGAAAATATCATACAATCTGATTGACCACAGACTCTGTAACAGTTTTTTAATTAGTGATACAAAACTCTGGTCCAGAAGGGTCTGGCATGAGCTCGGTTCAAAAGCACACCTTTACGGTTTGTGTAACACCCTTGAACTATATTTTTAAGCAACAGCTACTAAGAGATAGACAAAAAATGCATTGTGCATTATGCTGTATACAAAAAGGAGACAAAACTATCCTTTTCTCCCCCAAGCCATGGTGGGAAGTATTGCTGACCTTGTCCTTCAAAACCTGCAGGATTGTTTATTCATCAGTATATCATTATTACACTGGTAAGAAATTCTGTATAACATCTGCATATATCGAAGATTTTTTAAAAAATCTGATATGATTTTAGATCCGCATGACCAGTCACGTGACCTTCTTGAGGTTGATTAGCACCTTTCAATACATATATATTTTTATATATAATAGATCTTTTTAAAAAACTTCTAACAATGAGCTCATGCAGAAGCACGAGCGAGCTGTAATGAGATGACAGATAAAGATGGGGTTGGATGACTTTTTTTTGCAGCAGAATGATTCAGTTTGTGCTCAGGTTCCCTATAAGGGCAAGAAAAAAAACCCAACACAACTCTATCAGGTAGCCACTTGTTCACATTTCCACTTGAAGACTAATTCATCTAAAAGTGTTCCCCAAGTAGAAACAAGACAACAGTATCATCCAAAATAGCCTCTGTATAAACATCTACTAATTTTTGCAGCTTCTGGCTGGCATCTCTTGGCTCCTGAAATTTCAGGCCCTCCGCTTATAAATTAAGGCATCGCAACTGAAAATGGTAATATTTGGACATAAATGCTGTGGATGAAGGAATATCAAAGACCTTCTACAAGAACCTCCATAGAAATTAAGTGGCAGAGCTAACCTTGCATAAGGGATGAGCATAATTTATCCTTATCTGGTTTTGAAACCCTATTGAAACATTTTTACAGGTAGTCCAATTTATTTTTTTTTTTAACAACTGAATTTTAATGGATTTTATCTACTTGAATTTTATATATCTATATATTTACAAACATTCATTATTCAAAATAACCGGAATTTCTGCTTACTGTGGTTTACTAACACACATTAGGAAGGTCTTTTCTGTAACAGACGGCCTGTGCTGTTCCCTAGAACACACACTGAGCTGCAACAGGCAGCCGTGGGAGTTCTGCAGGCACAGGAGGAAGGAGTGAGCTCCTGCCGTCGACTGGGCTTGCAAATATACCACACATACCTTTTACTAAATCCTATTTTTACAGCAGGAAAAAGTTCCAATCGGTTTTCTTTCTTCTACCGTGTGGAGGGGTATCAGAATTATTACACAGTACTTACAGCTCTCAAGCACTATTCCTGCAATAGATGAAAACATGTAACATTATGGCATACTTGTCCTAGCTCTCTCACCACAGTCTTTTTTCTTTTCTTATAAACAGTTAACTTGATTGTACTGTTAATGACTTGAAAAAACTCAACAAGTTCAAGTGCAGATGAAAGAACCAAATTGGGATTTCTCTCTTCCAAAATAAGTTCATTATAAAAAAAAAATAATCTCACTTTAAAGAAAAAAAAAAAAAAGTCCCAAACCCTGATGCCAGAGCAGCTTCAACAGGGTTTGCTAGAACGTCTGGAGTATTTGCTATATGTTTCCTATTAATTTCATATATAAGTATATAGTTATGTTATAGTCAAAGGCACTAAAATCTAAATCCTTTTTCTTCCTAATATGACATCTGCTACTCATCAACCTGTTTTTAGAAAACAAATGTCACTCCTAATTTGAGTCATCAGAAAGGCATCATCTCATTACAAATGCATTATAATGACGAGTCTTGACAGGGCTGAGTTGCCCGTGATTCCCAGCACAGAATGGGAGACAAAGGGATCTGGGAGCCTGCTGGATTATGTCATGCCCTATCAATTAGGCCACTTGATTCTGAAAATGCTGCCATGTTAACATCCCCTCTCATTGTACACGTAATTGCTTCTCTTCATCCCAAAAAAAAAAATAAAAGCATTCCGTGTGTCAGCCCTGGCGTCCCGGCTGCACGTGCTGCAGCTGAGGATCATGTACATAGCTACATGGAATCTGCAGTGTGAGGGTGAGATACTGCACACACGTTATTAAGAACGTTATGAAAATGCAATTCATTGTCTCTGAATTCACCTGAATCTGATATGTTTCATTCCCTGTCACATCTTATTAATGCAAAAGCCATGAATGCCTTTTTGCTAAGCAAAGCATCCCCTAACTGCAATCCTTAAACTCTTCCTTCCATCCACAGTCACAGAAAGCCTTGATTGATATAATTCCATGTTAATGAAGTAGAAATTTAAATTTTCATAAAAAACCCAAGGGTATATGCTGCAAAAAAATCTGCAGTGAATAGATAATAAAAAAGTATGGGATCTTTGTAGTAACGCAGTTTTCCCTCCCGTTGCCATGATGAGCTGAACCAACTAAGGAGCCTCAACATGGCAACGGAAACTATCATCATAAAATGGTACAGTAATAGAGATAGCTAGACCAAGAAGGGGCAGGGTCTCCTGGGAAGAGGTCTGCAGAGAGGTCCAGTGACTGGTCATGCGGCTCAGTGTCAGGAATAATGGTTGTACGGTGGAAGGGGGTGCCCAATACCATTTTGGAAGTGATGGTGCTGACGATGGGCAAGGTACTCTGTGTAGCTCATCGTCATCTTCTCACTGCGGTACCTGGAAAAGAGCAAAGAAGCCAGTTCAAGAACTGTTGCCAGGAAGGTGCAAGTAGCACTAGAAATGCTGCACTGGTGGTTTGTTTAGTGGTAACAACTCCGTACTTCTGATACTGGGAGTAGGACTGACTTCAGCTGCACAAGGGCAGGGAGGAGACTGCCACAATAGTCAGGGTCATTCCTGAATCACACCACAAATCACAGTGTAAGTGCTCATGAAAAATATTTTAAGCAACCAGAACTGTTAAAAATGGTTGCCTATTATGTTGCTTGATGGTAGAGGGAATAGAAACCCACGACTGTACTAACCATCCTTCTTAAAAATAGAACATTTGCAAACTTCCACTCAACCCGGACACCTCCTGACTCCCAAGACAGTTGAAAAATAATGGAGAGAGGTCCCACCAGAATACTGGCCAGCTCTATGTAACTAAAAGCAGAATCCAGGCCCTGGCATCGAATGTTTTGGATATACTTGCATCAGTATTGTCTGACAAGGAACATGATTTAACCAACAACCCCTGGGCCTTGCTGAGGGGATCAGCTGCAGCTGTTCTGGAATCCGTGGGGATGGAATGCAGCTGGTGGGAGAGCTGGGCCAGGAGTGGAATCCCCACACTTCAGAACCAACCACTGGACCTCTGCACAGCTCAGCCCATGGAAGAGAAACTGTTCCTCTGCATTCCAGATCCCTACAACTGCTACAAGTCCTTCAGTGCTACTGTTACTTAGTTCTCTCTTTCAAAACGTGGCCATAACTGCTGGGTATTAACCTGAAGTGAAGATAGTGACAGATTAGTTTTGATCAGCCTAAAGCTTTCTTCACACGCAGGACATTTACCTTAATTTACAGACTTAAAAAAGAAATTAGAAGCCCCTATTCTACTCTTCCAACAGATATTTTTGTGTATGACAATAAGTTATTAAAATGAGGTTCTCAAACAGGTTGTTTAATGCTAGGAAACGGTTACTGTTTTAATACTACTGTCTGTAACCTATCAGCAAGAAGCTGAGGTTTTAAGCAAGTACAACAGACAGGCAAAAAAATACTTCCTCTGAACATTAAAAATTATAGTTTGTTCATTCCACTTATCAGGCCACTGATTTTGGTAGCATTTTCATTGTTGTGAACTTAAATACACTAAACACATGACTTTTGGTGCTTTATTTGGGGGCTGGGGCTGAGTTTTAGGGTGGCTTTTATTTGTTTTGTGCTCCCATGCTGCTGCTCCAAACAAACTCATGTTGCAAGAAGAAAACATGTGCTGTATAGAATTTCATTTCTTGGGAAAATATACTCCTTATTTACTGAGGTGTACAGAAATTGTCACTGGGGAACCACAGCACTGTTACTTCTGCCCTCAGCTATCTCCAGATATTCTTTCTGAACAGAAGATAACAAGGTGTGCAGCTGAAATAAACTAAAAGGAAATTAGGGTTCTGCATTTGGAAATGTGGCTGGATTCTGTAAATCCTTCCTAATTTTACCTTCAGAATAGCATGTTTTCCTTACTCAGAGCTACTCCACAATAATTAGATTCCTGCAAGAATCCAGAATTCTGAACAGTTGAGACAAAATCTTTATCCCCCTGAAGAGTACAAATGATCAAAAATTCCTTATAAAGTAATATTTTAAAAATTCCTATTTCTCCACACATAACTAGGTAACTAAAGTTCAGCAGTCATTTTACACTGCAGGCTTATACAAATAAAGAGCCCTAGAGCCATTCCTATAGACATTCAATCCTCCACCCTTCACCACGTAGCTACAGTATTATGGGCAGAGTATCTGCTGCTAATTCTAAAACAGTTTGGCTTCCACCAACTCCTCGAGACCACATTTTATTAAATTAGCAAAATCAAACTAAACTAGCATGAAATAAAATATTAAATTCTTGTCCTCGCTCCTGAGAATACCCTGATTTCACTGGTACACTGTCAAAGCAGTCCATGGCTTGCATGTCTCACACCTTAAGATCAGGGAAACCTGTACTCCTTGGGGGATAAAAGAGACCCAAAGCTTTCTCTGAGAGTCCAGGGCATCAGGGGCACCCAGGGGCCTCTGTGACGTACAGCTGCAGCCCCACCACATGCCATCTGCCCAAATACAGCCTGACAAGGGCAAGTAATCCCTGTCAACCACAGCCCTGACCACCCACTACAGCCAAGGAACACACTGGGAAAGCACTGCTGAGAATGGGCAGAGTTACACGAAATATGCAGGTACCCTGAGATATAGATGTATATATACACGTGCCCTGCTATTGAACAGCTGCCTCTTATTTCTTGCTTTGTGCCACTACTCCCCGTGCAGGGCACAGAGACTGCCCTTGTGAAAACAAAGAGATTATTAACGATATATACAGGAAAGGTTGCTGTTCCCATCTGCAAGGAGCACTTACCAGCGATGAGCACTCACAGCACTACAAACAGGACTAAGGTGCGGTATCCCGGTGCATACCTGGTTAGCTTTATTGTTTTCCTGAACTCATTAGTAATCGGAGCTTTGTAGCCTCCTTTCCTCAATAAGGAATCTATGGTTTGAATGTGGTCCCATCCTGTTGAATTTTACAGTAGCAAAAATTAGTGAGAAATCCAGCAATAAGAACAGATGTTGCAAAAACACAGAACAGGGTGTGGTGCTGTTAAGGACAGAAGCTCTGCTGACGTTCGGTGTAAACCAGAACGTTCTTCCCTACTTCAGAACAGCTGAAGGAAATATGACATATAGGATTTCTTCACACACACAGTTCACTCTACAAACAAAATATATTTTTTATATATGATTTTATAGTTGAAATATTCTAAAAGTGAAGCCACTCTAACCCAGGTGTCATAGACCGCGGGTGAGAGGCAAAATTTAAGTTCTCCCAAACGTTCAGGGATGATCCTGTATCACAGTCACTTTATAAATGGCTATGGCAGTATGGAAAATTAAATTTCTGTATAAAGTAAAACTGAAAAGAATTATTAGTTAAACATGTGCAGAGATCAGAACTTCTTCATAAATATCACTTAGATTTGGAGCGATAAGGTAGTTTTAGAACTACTATATATTACATTATAGGCGTCTGGGTAACAGAAGAAGTGATGGCTTAAAAATAGAGATTCATTACTGTTCTGAATAAAATCCTTATGCTACTCAAAACTCGCATTTGTTGATTTTCAAAAGCCTAGTATTTTAAGTAGCTGTTAGACATGCTGCTTCCAAAAGATGCAATACATTAGTCACATTGTTACGTTAAAAAAAAAAAAAAATCAAAAACCCGCAGTAGTTTTGGGTGCATACAAAACACAAATGGGTAGTTTTGGAGACTTTAAAGAGTCAGATTGTAGTGCATGGTCTACTAAAATTATTTAGAAATTTAAACACACCCCTCCTCCTGCATCTCCCCCAACTCCTAAGTTTTAAAAAAAAAAGCCTGAAATGACTCCAGACTTTTAAGCAACTATTTGGAAAGAGAATTATCAATTAAAGATGATCCTCAGTAAAGGTATCAGCCAAACTGTTTGAGGACAAACAAATATAAAAAGGAGAGGGGGAAAAATGCAGCAATGCAAAATGTAAAAAGATTGAGACAGACTGAAACACACCATCAACCTTTGAATCAGAAAACCACTGAGCACTCAGTGAGCTGCTTTGCCAAAAAGATGGTCCAAAAGATGATTATTCAACAAAATCTACTGTAGTTTTTTAAATTCACAAACTTAAGGCTGTGCCTCTATTAAAAGGGATTTTACTATCATTACTTTGGACTTTCAAATTGAAAATAATTCCCTTCTGTCCACCAAAAACCCTGGGAAGTCAGTGTTGGTAAGAGGAGTTAAGTCCCAGCGAAAAGTACTCAACTGAAAAGCAACTTGATCTTTGGGAATTCAGGAATAAATCAGCTGTTAGGATAATTGTCCAGGCATCCCATCACTTAGCAGAGCTGCTGCATGTCCCTAATATCACAGACTAACAACTATGCAAGAATTGGCAGCTTTTAACAACTGTTAGCCTGGCTGACAGCACCATACCACCCCTCCATATTTTACTTTCCTACAGCTATGCTGCATTTAGGACTGGCTCAAAAAACAGCTACAGTTTACTGAATCCCTATAGAGAACTGACACAGGCATGTAATTGGCATTTTATATAAGAGTCTTCTTACAATTAAGAATTGCTCCATCATCTGACATCAGTGCAAGGTCAAATATTGCATTTTAGATTTATAGGTACGTTTAAATTCTTCACCAGATCATATGAAATAAAGTGCAACAATGACCTTGCTCCTTTGCAACCTCCGGTAAGTAGGTGGCCGTGCGCTTTGATCCTTTTTCGTTGATGAATTCTATTCTAATGCCATGTACACCCACCTGCAAGAAATCAGCAGCTGTATTAGTACATTACCAGAAAAGAGGTACAGATTTCTAACATGATAAGACCCAAAACATGAACCTTTCAGTGGTTAATACCATTGTGCAGAGTTTCAGGAGGTGGCACTGCGGCGGGTATGACCTTTGTGGGAGGTGTTCACCTTACAGCCACGTAAGCTCCGCAGTGGCACAGGGATGTTCCTCCACTCCACACCATGGAGCTTCCTTCATTCCCGGGCTGCAGGAAAACCAGCTGAGGTGCAAAAGTCCTTCTGTCTCCAAGTTTACTGTCTCCTCTGACACTGTCAGCAATGCTGCTGCCGATAAAATCACCTGGTCACCAGCTACAATCTGCACACAACCAAACAGCTGCCACACCTAATGAGGCTTTTTAAGAGCATTAATTTAGTTCAAAGCAATAACTGAACGATCACAGATTTGTCACACTACAAACTTGAGCCTGGAACCTTCAAAATTTCTGCTAATGTATGACAAGGAAAAGGAAATATTCCAAAGTACTCAGCCTCAAACTCCTATTTCCATGCTACTAAGTATTGTAACATGACAAAATGCCAGCATGGAAATCAAGATTACCAATACCAAGGAGCTGGATGTAGATAAAAGTTGAAATGCCAAAAAAATTTAAAAACAAAATAAAATAAAGGCTGGGCACACCTTTCCAGGGCATTTTTAAGCCCCCATTTCCAAGGTACAATAATTCTGTGGAGAGTACCTGTGCTGGGATCAGGAATGCCATAAAAGATATTCCATTGCCAGAAAGTTTTCAGTTGTTTCTGAATTCTGTGCATAAACACAAAGTATTAGTAGATGGACATTTTTATTTTCATGCCCACATAACCAAGATGTTATTTCCATTTAAATCCAAAGTTCCCAACATTGTATGTGAAAATGAATAGTTGATGTTTAATAGGTATCATGTTATTTGGTATGGCACTTCCTTGTGGAAACAAAATTAAACAAAAAACAGTTTTTCCAGTTGCAACTTACTTCACTCTAACTGCATGGCAGTGAAAAAACAAATAATGCATATTTACAAACTCTACCACTTCTTCAATTATCTTATTTGCTTATATTAAGACTTTATTTTTTAATCTTTTCCTTCTTTATATATAAGCATGGAGAAATGGTTGGAAGAGTCTCTTGTGGCTGGTCATGGCCTCAAAGAGTTTCCCTGGGAATTGACCATTGTTTATAAATAGAAAAAATGAAACTCTGCAGTGAATTGAACTCGTTAGTCTCAAATTTTAACATGGAATTTCATTATCAAACACTCTTAAACCCCAACTTCGTAACATGGATATCTAATCGCCAGAGAGATCAAATCTGTATACTCAGATGATGTAATTACGAACCTAAAGGGCTTGAAAGTAAAATAAAGCAGTGTTAGAAACTGAAATGAGCCTACTGAGTTTATTCCAAAACCAGTATGTTTTCGCAGCTGATGCTTTTATTGCTGTCTATATTCGGTTGCCTAAGCACTACGATTAAATATTACCAGGTTTTGCACACTTTCAAATCCTACAGAATATGAGATTCTGAATGCCACACAAGTCTTTTGTGTAACAGTGACCCCACAGTATTCACGAGCAACTCAACCAGGAGCACCTAGTGATGTATTAAGTATGATGCAACATTCAAACTGTGTCACTGCTCTGGATGTTTCTCACCAACCACCACCTTAATGGACTTTTTGGCCCATGCCTGTAGAAGAAATGGATGTACAGCAGAATGAACAAGACAAAACAACTGCACCCACAGCTGGGAAAATTTCATAGCATTCTGTGGAGTATGAATTCCAACTGCGTAGCTGAGCAGGACTCTCAGTCCAGTACAAATGGCTTTTCATTGTTCAGCTCCAGTTAAATCAAAACCAGGCTTGAGTTAAATAAATGAAAGCCACATACAAGCGAAATAAGAATGATCCACACTAAGACTGGTATGGGCACAGTTTGGAATTTATTTTGATTTCAAGAGACCAGTGTTCCCACACCAAGGAAAACTTTTGTGAGATTTCCCAAAACACCCCTCTCCGAGATGGGAAGGTAAGGGCTGGGTTGGTGTTTGGAAGGCATTGACTGTAACTGTCCTTCCTCCCAGGACCAGCAAACACCTTCACACACAGCCTTGGGGCTGCTTCTCAAACTTAAAATACTGATACACTACCGGCAACATTTTGTAGAACAACAACATCTGTCTGTGCAGTTCGGAAAAACAAACCAATCTTCTGCAGCTGGAGTTTGAATTCTGTCTCGTCTGGTACCATTTATTAGGGAAATTACTACCCACAGGTATCCTCCGGAGCTGCACAACCACCTCGCGACTGCGTTTCAGCCTCCCACGGGGGTAGGAATCTATTTAAACTGTTGCTACTGGGAGAGGAAAGTGAGATAAGGAGAGATTTAGAAAGGCAAAAAAAAAATCTCCTCCAACAGAAATATTTCTATGGGGCTTTAGAGCATGAAATACTGTATCCTATAAATCCAGTACTTGCAGATACTCAACAGGCCAGAAAGTCTGTAAGTGGTCAGAGGCTACCTAGAATTAGGTCCACTGACAGTATTAATTAAAGCTCATAGACTAAAACTAAACCTAAGGATTGCCTTACACTTTACTTCTGAAGTGATCTTAACAGAAATTCAGGCTTTGTTGTGTACTTGAACACACATTCATTTTTAAACACCACATTTTAATGAATTCCTTATTTACATACACCACTGGACTGGAGAAAACAGGCACACACCACATTTATTGTTTTGCCAAGTGCCTCTGGCACTGGCTACATTACTGCCCACAATACCTCTCTCTGTATCTATATCTAAGAAAAAATTGTTCCAAAACCCACTTTGAAATCAAAGTTCAAGAAGCTCTCCTGTTAAATACTGTTCCATCCCAAAGTCCCAAACACAGTTCACTAATCTGTTCCCCTTGGACTGACTCTCCAACCATTCTGAGAGGAGGAAGTATCTTTATTCTCATTAGACTATCCATGGGGAATTTGGATAAGCACCTAAACATCAGATCTTGTATTTACATATGTGGGATCACCGAATATCGTCCTAAGAAAATAAAAGATTGAGATCAAGACTCCTTCTCTGTTCTAAGGAACAGAAGATGCATGAGCTGTTGGTGTCGCTGCACTTGCAGGCAGGACAGAATTTCCACAACTCTTAAATGTGCCTGCTTTGTCAACACTGAAAAGCCACCTTTCAGTCAACATTATTGGCTACAACTATTTCAGCTAATATTTAAACCAGTGCCCACAGGCTAAAGGCCTTTTGTATTAACACAGCCAGCATGTACAATTCTGTAGATTTTACTTTACTGAAAAACAGTAATTTCAGGGCAAAGACCTCTTTCAGTGTATTTTAAGCAAGAGCCACTGGTCAATTGTAGTTATTTATTACACTGTTGGAATTGCAGGAAGGATTTCCAAAAAGTTTTTCATTATAATTACATACAATTGTAACGCTTTAGGATCTTCTAACAGAAGATGAGAAGAGGGTCTGAATTAGCAAGGCAGGTTTTACTGTCCAGTAACACCCTCCTCACCCCAGATTCTTAATTAAATTAGTGAAAAAAAAAATTTAAAAGCATTCATTTGCTATAACATGAAGTAGAGAGGGAGTAGTTACTTTGCTTTTCTCCTCTGTATCTCTAGAAAATGCAGCAGTGGATGCATTAAACCATTTGCCATTGTAACATATGCTGCAGCCGTACCTTCCCAAGGAGGCAGAGCCTGTGGCACCACGGCTGGAACTGCACCTGATCCCCCTTTACACATGCCATTCCTGGGATCTGAATCCCCTCACAGGCCCTTCCCAGCATAGTTGGGCTTATTTGCCCAAGCTGCAGACTAACAGGCTTCACAAACCAAACAGAAGCTCTTTCTGAAGGACCTGATGTCATGATACTTCGCAGCCATCTATTCAGACTCTTCTACATTGCTCTTTTTGGGGTGCTGCTAACTACACATGCAGTTCCCACTGCAACGTGTATCTGCAGTAACAATCAAAAGCAAAACCAGAAGTATCCTGAGGCAGAAATTCAAATTTCTGCAGGAAAGAAAAGACCTGGTGGAAGGACAGAACAAAGATGAGCACAAGGAGAATGGCAATATGGATAAAGCTGAGTTTCTGTGGGGAAGGAATGACTGCTATCAATAGCATATGTGTTTAAAAATAACTGGCCTTTATGATTTCTCTTATAAGTAGTCCTTTGCTGTCTGATCTTTAATCAAAGAGCAGTACTATCACAAAATAAGACATGAGTTTCTCATGTTGCCCGTTTCTCTGAGGTGGAAAGGCTGTGCAACTGCACCCCAGCAGCAACTGGACCACAGTGATATCCCAGGGGTTCTGCTGAGCAGAAATGGAGATGAAGTTGCTACACCCCCAAGTGTTCCCTTCAAAACCCTCCATCTGTTCAGCTACTGAAGGGCACTGCAATTCAGACAAGGTCCCATGTAAGTAAGAATGCTACATTATATTTTAGGAAGCATCCTCCTGAACATGGCATTGAAGTGGTCCTTCAAAGGTGTGTACTTTCTCCTGATTGCTTTTATAAAAGGTGGAAACGGCAGCAATTTGAAAAACCTTGTGGGAGCTAACAGCAGCGAATTCACACATATCTCCTGTTTACTTGATCAAAGTTTCTGCTGGAAAAGGATCTTGCATCATTCATTTATTTAGTTTGGGAAGGTAATTTCTTAATCAGAAAAAAGAAAATCTACCACTCTGCTTCAGGATATTGGAGACACTCCTGAGATGTGTCTTCAGATGACCTTGTCTCTAAGTCCCTAGAGCACTGTGAGTTGTCTGAATTGGCAATTTTGAAATATTGTGGCCTCTGTCAGCAAACTGCTGAACTGGCTCCCACAAGATCATCCAGCAGCACACCTACAGATGTAGGGTCTTCTAACCAGGTTGATGTTTTTCAGGATGATCTCAGTATTACAGGAGATGAAAGTTGCAGAATCTCTCTTTACGTTGTACTCTAGACATCCTGAAATGTCCTTTTGCCACTAATATTGCATAACTGCACCTCTCTTAAAAGAAACATGGGTGACATGAGCCATCTCACTGACGGGCACACAGCTATGAGTCATTCTTTTAAGGACTAACAATGACAGTTTTTTTCCCCCCTCATATTTATGTATCACCTCCCTGCCCCCAGGCCCTTTTGCATGAAAACCTACTTTGTGACCATTTCTTGGAACTCAAAGGAATTTGCTAAAAGTTTTAAAACCCTATAATTAAAAAACCTTAAATGCCACATGAGACAGCAACTAAGCAAATGGATAACACAAGAACTATTATATTTTTGACCCCTCCATTCTTCCCTCATAAGTCAGAGCTTTACAACAAGAATTGTGAAAATCCATAAAATCATCCAGAACTCAGCAAGGCTAGAGTTCTGCAATAAGCTTGATTACACTATTGTTAACAAGCCTCACAGATTCTAGCATAAAGTATAGAAAGGACACAGAAAGTAAAAGCTTCCTTTGTTTAACACAATATTAGTTATGAATCAGCAGCCTCCCAAGGAACAAAGTTAAAACCAGTCTTTCCAAGGTACAGTGGATTTCTGAACTCAGGCTTTGGTTTCAGCTTTTCTTTAAGTATGAGTATTTGGGTCATCTTAGAAATTTATTACTGAGACGGTAAAACAAGCATCTAATAGTATTTCTAAGCTACTACATGCACCGACCTAAATACTGTTTCATTATGCGCTTCACATGTTGAGAGTGTGTTCACAGTCTGATTTTTAATGACTTATAATAAATGAAATTAAATTAAAAACATCACAATGATTGCTACCAAAACTCAACCTAGTAGAGGAGAAAAATTCTACCATTTTGATTTCTAGCTTGGTTTAGTATTAACAGTCACTACAATTTGATTACTTGAAAACACTGTTTAAAGTACGTGAACAGCTCAGTGACAAGGCAGAAAACTTCTCTGAAAAAAACATCTTATTGAGAATGCACACACAGTTTCAGCTAAGATTTATTTTTGGTCTGACATTACATAAAAAATGAATATTTCTGGTTATAGTGAAAATCCTGATAAACCCCAAAGAAAACTTGGATTCATCCGATTCAGAATTACATACCAGAAGGTAAGAAGCCCCTACCATTATGAGGTGAACAGGAAACAGAAATTTGATAATTTTCAGCTGCTGTAAAATTCATAATGCTAAGGTTACTGCTGGATACCTTCTTTCTGAGACAGCAGGGCCTTTTAGTGTTCTAACAACAAATGCAGTTTCTATTCAATATATATTTTTATGTACAAATACAATAGAAAGCCTCTTTTTCTCTCAAGAAATTCTAAGTATTTAATAGGGCTAAACTATTGTTAAAGGGAAACACTGTAGCTTGTGCGGTGTCTCTGGCACTATAGCACATCTGCTATTGTATGACAATTTCGGATTTTTTTAAAATGTCCACTCAAATACAGACTCAAAGAGCAACACAACATGACGGTTGAGACGAGAAGTTCATCTTATGTCTAGCAGCTTGTTTTTTACAAGTGTCTAATGCCAAATAATTTGGGGAAAAGCAGAATAATAGAGACTAACGCTTCCGTCAGCACACTTTGCCATACGTACATCAGCATCTGCTTCTCAGTCTCTCTGATGCTGCTGTTCCCAGAGAATGCATCCAGGTTTCCTAGAACCTGGCAATTAAAATAGATTCAGCTCCATGCGTAGGAGCAAAGAAAACCCGGAGTAGTGATTTCCTTGGCCTCATTGTACAAAGGCTTTGTGGGGTCTGCGCAGGCCACTCACTCCGAACGCAAATAAAGCTTTGGGAAAGATAAATGTCTTGCTCCTACAAGCTAAATAAGGCAGCTTGTTCTGGGACTCCAATTTTTTGCAGTGCTTGTTTCCAGAAGCATACATCAAATTATTCACTTCCATACTGGAACATGCCCTTCCCAGAGTCCACGGACTGATCCGCCAGGTTTGGTTTCTGTGTTTGCTGTGCTGCAAACAAGGCCTCAGCACACCCCTGCTCAGACAACACCCTGCTTGATGGACTCTTAGACACCAAGAACCACTCTGAGTGCCTAAGTGGGCAAACCCACAACTTTATTCCATTTTCATGGCTCACACTTTTAAGGTGATGACAGTCCTATCAAAAAGGATCTTTTCAATCTATACACATAACCATGTGCACACAGTGTAAAGCAGTGACAGCTACACTAATATATGCAGCTCACTTAAACAGTGTAAATCTGACTACAGATGTTCATGGTATCAAAGTAATTTTCTTAAAAGACAGCTGACATTCTTACCTCCCAATCCAGGTAGTCACATACATCTTCAAAGTTAGTGAGTAGAGACACTGAGCAGAAAAGCCGTGGCAGCTCATCCCTCGTCATTGGGGGGAAACGACTATCTTTAAGGGCACTGTTGAAGACAAAACAGAATTTCAAAGGATTTTTTTTTTTTTTTAAATTTCAAGGATCTAATGAATCATGTGAAGAGTATAAAGGACAAAAAAAAAAATTCTGATGAAATGATGACCAGTTTGATAATCCAGTCACCAGTGTAACACATCGATCAATATTTCCAACTTTTTCCTTAGACATTTGTTTTTATTCTTGGCTGGCCCCAGTCAGGTGTTCTGAGGATCATTCCTTCCTGAGTTGGTTTTGCTACTGTGACAATCTCATTAATGAAGCAGCAGAAAGCTTTTGGAAAAAGTTACAAAACCAATACCTCTTCCACTTGCAACTTTTAAATCCCTTTCAAAAAGGATTAAACTTCACAACATGAAGTGGAAGGGAAGTTCTATAGTCTGCAGTGATCAAACACTTAATTCAGTAATCAAATTGTAGAACTTAATTATTCAGTGTCCAAACAGAACATTCTCTAAAAAATATTATTCATGCTTACTAGCAAAGGTGAATATAAACTTCAAGGGTGAGTATAAAAACATTAAAGGGCTCTACAGACCTGTAAACCTACAGTTGAGGAGGTTCTGCAAAGCAGATGTCATGTTAGTAACAGGGAAGCTGCAAACAGCTAATCCACGGGCTGACAGATCATTCTACAGACAAACACACCTAATGGGGTAAAATCCCCTACTGAGAGGAGCTCTCTGTGCACAGTCCAGCACACTCGGAAACACACAGCAGTTAACAGACAGCAAAGCAGGACCATGAGTGAGAACATCTGTAAAAACCTACTTGCAAAAGTTTGGTTAAGAACCAGTTAAATTGGCAAAGGGAAGGTTAAAGTGAGTATGGCAATCTCAATTTTTTATTCTCTCAAGCTCTGAAATATGACGTGAATACAAACATGCTCATCTCCAACAAAAACTGTGATCTACTAACTGAGCTTTTTGGTGAGTAAAGAGAATTTAAGAGACTTACTAAAGAACTACCAAACTCTTCACATGTCTCATTGTTTCACCTAACATTCAGATCGTTCTTAATTGTTGTACTTGGCCCACAGCCAGCGGTTGCCATTAGCTGATATAATTACAGCCACAGCCATGGAGTTAGAATATGGCTGAAGTCTCTGCATCGGAAACCACTGTTTTGTATAAAAAGTAATATAACTTTATTAAAGCAGACTAAGCCTGAACACATGAGAAAAAACCCAACATGTAAGGTTTAACTAAAAGAAATCATCATAAGTATAACCACAAATAGCTTTCCATCAAGAATTAATACCATACACTGAAGAGTTAAAATAGGACCTATATTTTTCTGGGTCAGAGGGAAGGCAAGCTTCTTGTTGCAGACATGCTACAATCACAAAACACAACATCGTATTGAAATTTAGACTAGAAGCCTTTCTCCAAGCTTTGGTATTTTTACATTACATAACAGGTCAAAAATCTAGATTTCTGTTATGAAGGCAAATTAATCACATAATTCAGTAACAGTGGGCCTATGCTACCCATTATTTAGAAATAATTTTAGGCAACCCCAGCTGAGATTGCCATAGATGTGAGAGATGATGTTGGGACAATAAGTAACTACCCAAGATAAATTCTGTTGTCATTTACATAGCCTAGACAGGCCTACACAGACCTGTAAAGAACTGGGAACATTAAAGAGATCTAAAGCCTAATGTCTGTAATATTTAACTAATGGCTCTTAAGGAAAACGTATCAAAAGGCGGTAATCCTCCAAGATTTTGTTGATGGGATTTGCAAAGACAGCTTTGTAACTGCTGGAACCAGGCAGAGCTACCATCCTCTGCTCTCTAGTGCTTGGAGCAACATCAGAGATAACTCCTACAGCCACTGTGAAACAGCAACACCCAAAAATACCAACAGCTAATTCAGCTTTCTTAGCACTCCACGTAGCAGGGTGAATAAACATATATATGTAAAGGGAGGACACTCAGAACACCAGGGACAGCTTAAACCAGAAGTCCATCTACCCTAGTATTAAGTAATAACCAACAGCAGTTAGCAAAATGAACGAATATAAGAACATGGTCACAGTAAAGGTCCAGGGGTACCTTCCCAGAACACTCTCCAGGAATCCAGCTGTTTATAGCTTAAAATGCTTGAGTCAGAAATGGTATCTGCACTTAAAAGCTTTTCTTGGGTGTATTTAGTAAGTGAATATATACATGCTTTTAATATTTTACCCCCACCTTTTACTTAAAAAAAATTATGTTCAGAAACCCCAATTCACTTCAAATCCATTGCTACCACAAGTTTGCTTATATGCAGGTGTCTCATCTCCCTGAGGGCTGCTGCACCTCTCTCACAGAACCAATCTATTTGAACACTCAGTATACTGAGATGCAACCAAACAGACAAGCATTATTTCATCAAACAGTACATTTCCTTATCAAATACATACAGTTAACAACCGTATGTGTGGACATTGCCAATATTTGTTTAAATCTGCTTTTCATAATTTATGCAACAATCTTACCATACAAAATTTCCCATATTGTAAGAACTTACAACCTTCAAAACACCTTTTCCCCCCCCCCACAATTTGATAGTAGGAGTTTATCTTTGAATTCCAATTCTTAAGGCTGTCAAAATCCACTGTGAATTTTAACTTTTTGAGGCAAAGGTTGTCTGCTGTGGGTGTGAACCTGATGCCCGCAATGTTAGCAGTGAACATCTCAGGCAAATTTCTACTCACTGAAGATCTGCTGCACTGGCATTACTAGATGATAAGCCATCTGTAATTTAATATTCTTCAAGTTGTGCAGAAACAAACCTCATCCCATGCTCGTGTAACCCATATCTCAGCCAGTCCACTCAAGTCCTGAGCTAATAATCTTGAAACAAGATTAGAGAAATCATGGCAAATTTAAATATTAATAGAAAGCTGAGGTATGAAACCTTCACCTGAACATAGTGGGAGCAGAAAGGCACACAAAGGCATAAAAGCCTCAGGCACATACAGCAAACCAAGTGGTTCAGTTCTCGTGGAAGCAGCACCATGCAGTGAACATCGCACACTTATTAGCAAGCTCAGCTGGCCTATTCCATTCTTCAGTAATATGACAACTGGCACAAATACCTTGTTTTCATGTAACCACCTTGGGACAACTAAAATATTGTTTATCAAATGATAGAGCCATTTCAGCTACACCTAGTTCCTGCTGAACTGCCAGGTGCCATTTTATCTGTACAGCCTGCTGGAAAATTCCGCCTTGACACCTCCGTGACTACAGACACCCATGCACAGATCCCGTCTCAGCACTCCTGCTGCTGAAGGTAAATGAGATATCTGGCAGAACAAGACCAGAGATCTGAGTAACAGTCTCTGACACCACTGTGACTGCTCTATACAGAATATTGCTGCTATTCTATTCCTCCTTTCCCCGTCTCAACACCCCATATGACAATTTTTGTTGTCCTTTTTGTTGTTTAAAACCAACATCTACCTGGAGAAATCTGTGTTGACAGATAATTAGAAACTGGAACAAAACATACTGAAAGGAAATACCAACAGGAGAGGATTTATTTGTACCAGCTAGCTACACGTGGAATACTGTCTGCTAACAAAATTTATCACACTAAAATTACATCAGGTGCCAGTTTTAGAAGAACTACATTAAAACTTAACAGCCCTTCCCTAATGAGTTTGGGCGTCACTTTAAAAGCTGAGAACTGTTTAAGTGCTCTGTATGACAGCAGAGTATCAGTCATCTTCTCAGTCATTCTTTTATTACTACCATAGTTGAAACTCTGAAGCAAGTTCCAGGTACCTTTTGCAAACCTAAGAGCAGACCAGCTTTGCATCACCTCTTTGCAAATTAACTGCTTTCATTATTGCCTTTTTCCAATGCTTGGGTAGCAGGAGACATATGGCATTAGAGATGCTTCCCTTCAGAATTCCGCCGTTGTCCTTGAGCTTAAACTTTCATCTCTGTGGGTAGCAAATAAATCACCATCTCTGACTGTTCTGATGGTGCCAGTGGAACAAGTGGATGGTGCCCAGAACAGTTCCTCAGAGGCAGCTGTCCACGTTGTACAAACCTAAGCTCTCAATGCTTCACAGAGTGGCCTCACCCTCAGAAACATCAGCAGATCTCAACACTTACTTATCAAGGATAAAAACCCTTGCATGAGCTTTTACTTCTGCTGTTCCTGTTCCGGGAAGAAAGAATATCAGTTTGTAGAGGGAGCAGTTTGGCAAGTACCACACACCTCATACCCTCCGCAGACATCTACGGATGTAAATTCAGACTCGGGCCTCCCTCGGCACGTCCCTGTGCCTCTCGGTGACCAACTCACAGCAAGCAGAAAACAAGACAAGGTAACATACACTTGCTTCCCTCAAAAGCTTCTTACTGGTCTGAGCTCTGAACGAAAAGTCACTGTATACCCATGTGCCAGCACTCTCAATTAGCACAGCAGACTTAATTCTGAACTTCTGTAGCAATAAAATGGGATTTTGAAGTCTTATTCAATGCTGTATTTTTCTGTTAATTCTTCTGTTAGGAAAAAGAGTGAAATCTGGCATATCAGATACTAGGTTTAAAAAATATTAACCCCACAATTTTTATGTTAAACTTCGAATTAAGAAAGGGTAAATGCAAATAATTAGCAAAAGAAGTTGGGAAAATCAGGCAGAGTTCAAAAATACTTTTAAAGAAAACCCCCTGATTTTAAAAGCATTTTCTAAGCCATCTGTTCTGTATTCCTTCATGCCCAGAACTAATTTACATATATTACTACTGACTAAACGAAAGTACATGGTAGTGACGAGTTGCAAAAGGGCAGTGCCAAGCAAGGGGAATTCTAGCTGGCCAATAAAAGGGCATCAGTTTTTCCACATGGAGTTCTGCTCCATATTAAAAGTGAAGCAGGCGAAGTCAGAATTGAATCCTGTTCAAACAAATCTATTTTTAGACACAAAATGCGTGCACACACACGCATGGCCTTTCTAGTTAAATATTTATGCAGTCTTGGGTGTCCTACTAAAATCAAGTAATTGCCAGTTAAGAAAAAACCCAAAACAAAGTGTTACTCAACTATCGGTTTTCTTTCAGCTGAGCCGTACTTTACAAATTCCAGCTTTTCTTCAAATGAAGTTTATTTGGCCACAGGAAATGGTTTTCAATAATTTCTTTTTCCACATACCATTTGTATTTGGGAATATAGAAAAGCTTGCAGACACTTTAAAGACACTGAATATTTAAAGAAAAGGAAATTAAGTATTTTGAGTTACTGTGACAAAGAGCATGCTTAGCAGAAAAAAAAAATTATATTCTTTATATATTTATGTTCCTTAAGACTACATCTTGTTTTTTATAAAATACCACCAGAGAAGCTCTTGGAATAACCTGAAATAACAGTATGAGCAGATGAATCAAAATGCAATACAACACTGTATTGTCCATCCACAATTTCTGTAGGCTATAAAAACGCTTTTAAAGAAAAGTCAGCTTCAGTCTTTAAGAACCTATGGCTCTTAAATGTGATGTGACAGATGGATAACAAACAGTAGGACACATATTAGGGAAATAAGAAATAGCAGTGGAGTTATATTACTGTTTAGAAGTGCCTGAAAATCTTTGTGATAGAATTTAAAAGATCCTTCAAAAAAGTCTGATAGCATATAAGCATCAAAACAGTAAAGGTGGATTTCAGTGTAAATGAATGAAGGTATTAGATAAACTGAATTCCTACTATTTCGCTGATTTTGATTTAATGACAAATATTAAGCACTTAATCAATCACTAAAGCTCTTTTCTGGGGACAATCTCATCTCCAGACCTACACTGGACAGAGAGTTTAGGCAAAATCTGATACAGTTTTGTACATTGCTGGAAATCACTTTGGAGGCTTAAACATGACACAGGAGAAGGAGATGCAAAGGAAGCTGTCAAACACTGGGCATGATATAAGTAATACTCACTTTTATAGGAAGTGTGAATGAGGGAGAGACAGTAAGTGACTCATGCAATTTCAGAGGCTTACACAGTGAGTCAGTGACAGAATCAAGAATAGAATCCAAGATCCCCGACTCCTAAAAATCTTTCTGTGACAGCCTCTCTTTCACAATCTGCTCAGCCTACCATGTAGAAACGTAGCTCCCACGAGATTAATCAAAATAGAACCGATAAATATAATCCAATTTAAAAAAATTACTTTCCCAGTATTTTTTTCAGTTCACTCTACTATAGTCAATTTTCCCTTAACCAGTTTCCGATATTGAATGTAGCTAAACCAAATCGTAACTTTTTGGCATCTAAACTCTTTAAATAACATCAGTAGAGTTACGAAAAATAAGCTAAATATCTTATTTTACAAACTATTACCTTCTTCTGATAAACAATGCATCGGCACTACTTTCAGATGGTAGGAAAAGGACTTAAATTCTACCCGTTCTTCATTTAGCTTAATAAGTATAACCCTGAGATTCTGGATCCTTTCACTGAGTGAACTGTGCTTAGTAGAATTACCTTTGAAGATGAATTTAACAAAGAAACGGCACTTTGTCAATGAACTGAGCCCGAAGGGCCCAGATATTGTTCTTCAATTAATTCAAAACATCCTGGAATTAATGAGTGGCGAACTCACTAGATTTTAAGGAGCAGTGAAGAAATTACAGCAACAAGAGACACTGGGTGCCAGGGTTTCAGAGAGAAAAAAACCCCAACCATTTATTGTTTCTTCCATTGCTGGGTTACTGAGCAATGAAGTTAGTTCAGATTTTTACTTTTTCATTCAGTAACTTCAATAGGAAGAAATTAAGGAATGCATAAACAGACCACCAGTATTTTCCTAATGAAAATCAGCTCTCATAGCTCAGTTTGGCAGAGACCAGAGAAAACTAACAGCTTCCAAGTCACGACATGCAATTAATTTTTAAGCCAGAAAAACAGGGCAGATTGTGCTCTACTTCAGAAAGCGAAATTACTATGAATAAAGTTCTCCTAGCTGTCAGCATAAGAGATCAGACAGCACAACGCAACCCACAGGTCAGCCTTCTACCAGTTTTATTTATTTATTTTATTTAAAACCAGCAGAGTTTTGCCAACTTAAATGGAGATTTCAAGCAGTGATTTATATGTAACATCAAATGGCTTGAATGCAAGGAAGAAGAATTTATTTATATTGTCATTTTTTTTTTTTTGGGGTCAGACTGGAAAAATTTCCAGGAAACAAAACAACTGTGAATGACGTGTTTTTCCTGAACCCTCCCTTACATTTGGGGGACAGAAAGGGAAAGAACAACATTTATACTTCCTGCAGATTACATTACTAAGTGGCAGTCATAGGGTAAAAAAAGAAATACACACTTGTTGTGTGGCACAGAAATACATCTCTGAAGTTCTCAGCTGATTTTATAAGCACAGTGCAGGTAATGGCACCAGTATTCCAGGTGAGAAAATAAAACACTGATCTGGCATTTGGGCTCTTGGATAATTTTTCTTTTTTATTGCACAAGAGTGAAGTATGCCAGAAAGTCTCTCTTCTCCCAATCTGTCTGAATTCAGACATGTAATTAATTTAATACAAAGAAGTAATATCCTGCTACTCTATTCTAGATAGTTATTTTAGCCTTGAAAAGAATATCATCCTCTAAAAGACAAATCAGAATATGTACATAAATTAAAGTGCAAAGAAAAGATTATCAGAAAAGGCAACCTCCATTCCTTCACTACATGAGGCAATTAAGTCTCTATTTTAGGCATCCAGAGATTCCTAAAATAAGCTGTTTATGTCCTCCTTATTTAATGGTTTCGATCATATTCTTAAGATTATTTTGGTGTGTGTGCACAAGTACTGTGCAACCCACACCCCCAACTGAAAATCAAACCACACTGGTATTGCTGATAAGATTCTGGGACCTTGTTTTTCCACAAACAAGTTCACCAGTTGTTTAAATCAACAGAAGAGGCCTTTACAGAATATTTCTAGGGGTACTTAGCATTTCCAGACAAATTCTTATTTTAACCTTGATTTCTTCCCCTGGGTCGGATCAAGTCCACAGCACACACAGAAGGACCAACACGGTCTGAGAAGCTGCCCAGTGACCACTGGTTGAAACTCCTGGAGGTTTAACTACTGCTGGTTCCTCAGCTGGGTCTGTCAGCCTTATGGAGCAGATGAAAACCATCAAACTCCTCCCTGACTCACCACTACAAAATTTCTTTTAAGAAAAGAAAGCTCATATGCACGAAGCTCTAAAAGCTAACACTTCCATAAATTCAGAACTTCTTAGCATAAAGAGAAACAAAGATGCTTTTTTTTCTACTGCTCTGACAATTACCCAGAGAAATATTCCATGACACTTTGGATTCTTCCAAATAAACCCAGTTCATCATCATGCCACAATAATGTTACACTGTGTGGACATAATGCCCAAAATTAATTTCTCTTTCTTACTGCCAGAATGTATGAAGGAAACAACAAAGGCTTCTATGGAGAGGTCCTTAAAGTTTAAGAGAATTCTGTGTATGTGCTGTGATGGACTTTAAGTGTAAAAGTATGATCATAAAAGTCACAGCTCCTGTAACCTGCTCCCATCAAAAAGTTCAGTTAGAACTAAAATGATTCACAGAGTAATACTGCAGGTTCCTGATTACATTCGTAAGAGTCAAGTTTCTATGGCTTTAACTTCCTTACTGTTCCTGAAAGCAGAAATTTTACACTACATAGCTTTTGTACTTCTAAAGGACTTACTTTTCTCTTCTAGTGTGAAGAAAGCCCAAATAAGGTAAGGACTCTGCATTTTTCTCATGGGGGAATCATTCTCCATTACTATACAATATGCCCTATTACACTGGAAAAAATATTAAAATCTGTAATTAACTTCAGTAACAGTTCAGAAGTACACCCTGACGCACGTGGGCTAAACCCAGCCTTCCTGTCACACAGGAGAGCCAGTGACAGGGAGAGCTCAGAGCAAACCACAGCCCAAAGTGTGCAATTGCTGTGCATTTGCCTGGGTGTAGGAAGAGAACTGTAACTGCTGGTTCTATGCACTCCATACCGCTAGAACTGACCCAAGGCAGTGAGGAAAATCCACGCACCACAGCTGTCTGCACTGTGAACTGCTCAGCACGGACCTGGAAGAGTATTTTCTGACTACAAGGGAACATCAGTTCAGCAGCTGTGTGCAGGAGTTTCGTTGCAGGTGGCAGCTTCTCTTCTGTATTGTCCCTCACCTCACCCTGCATCTGCCATCATGCTGAGATAAATGAGGACAATGGAATTCAAAAAGGCGTGACAATTTGTGTCATAAACATTCAGGAAGATGAAAGGTGTCAACTGCCATGGAAATGTCCTGCTTTGCTACATAAAAAAACCAAATCCACAGCACCTCAAACAATCTCCCAACATAAGGCAGCAAGCTTGTCACAGTGATTCCAGATGCTTATTTAAAAACTGAGGAATCAAACTGACCAGGGTTCAGCGTGTAGGTTTTTGTTTGGCGAACACATGATAACAGACTAGTCAGAAAACTCTAATTGAGCTCCAACTGGACTAAATTATAATGTCAACTAAAAGGCTATCCAGCAGATGGCAAAGTTTAGATAATTAACAAAAATGAACTGCTCAATTACACTTAGAACTATACAGCTTGAGCAACATTAATCACCCAAATCCCTAGGAGCATAAAAGGAGTCTCCAGATTCTTTACATCTCCAGCATGTCTCTCAATATTGATCTAAGATCACCATTTTACTTCAAAACAGATACTGAAGTCAAGACAAAAATCTTTAAGGCCACATTATTGCTGAATTCAACTTTCATTCAAGGAATTCACAAAATATTGCTGACCCTCTAAAGCTGCATTCAAGTAATAACTTTAAAAAAGAACAAATTAACATGAAGTATTTTTAATTTATTATGAACTTCAAAAAGCCTCATTTTAAGCACATATGGAAAAATATGTTTCTAAACGTCTCAGTAATGCAATTATATATAAATACATGAAGATAATTTAAACATTTACATCTTCCATTTCCTGTAGCTTGTAAAAAGTTTTTTATTATGCTGTTGAAATCCTAGAACAGAAGAGTACTTCATGTTCTTAGCATTTTTTTTTGTCACCAGAAATACTATAAACTCTATTTTTACATAAAAGTATGATGTAGATCAATTTTTATTAGTTGTCAATGATTCACTTTAAAAACAATTAAGTTGCTGGGGATGGAGTGCTACTATTAAGCTCAGTTTCGGTGCTGTCTGCCACAAACACGGAAACTGTGTTTTTTTGATCAGGACATTAAAACCACAGTGATGGACAAATTAAATATATATAATCTGTTTAAGTATAAGGTAAGTGAAAGACACGGTAGATTATGCAGTAACACAATTGAGAAGGAAAAAAAAAAGACACAGAATCATAGGATGGTTTTGGTTGGAGGGGACCCCAAAGATCATCGAGTTCCAACCACCTGCCATGGGCAGGGACACACCTTCCACCAGACCAGGTTGCTCAATTGTATTCACTTACTTGAGGTGCTGCATGAAAAAAGGTTAAGACAAGAAAACACGTTGAAACATGAAGGTACTGGTGAATATAGTCTGAGAAATTAAATGAGAGGTAGCAGAATCCAGTCTTGAAATTCTTTAACAAGTACATGAGCTGAGAACAGCCCGAGGTCCACACTGCCTTACAGACTGGAATATGACCACTCAAAATACAGGACACAGAATAATATCCTGGCTTGTTACCAATATAAGTGTTTTATCAATATCACAACTCAGCTTGGATTATGTTTAAACCAACTGGTTTTTAGTAAGTGCAATCTCTCACACATCCTGTGAGTATATCTGCAGAGATGCGGATCCGAGTGCTGCCATTGTAAAGGTTGGTGTATGAGCTCATGACATCTTACTGATTCTCAGTGTTTTTATAAATATAGTAAAAAAGACAGGCACAAGATGAATCTCTTGTGGCACATCCCATGAAACAAGACCTCAGGGAAAGAAATGGTCCCTCCTTATTTCGTGAGAATTTTGGTTTCTAGGCACTTGCTCCCACTATCATGAAACCATTCTAGACTGCAGCTATCAGAAGTGCTGCATCAACAAAATGTAACCCTTATTTAAGGCAACAAACAAGACTTTTCAACATTTTGTCCTGTTCATTTTGTTTCTGTGCAGGTTTTTACTTCATACATGAATATCATTAACAGATTAAGCTATGATTGTTCATTACTTCTGCAAATACCCAATTAATAAACAGAGTATGTTTTAGATGCATAAACACATTCTATTCAGCTGGAAGCTTTGCTTTCTGCATTTCTTTCCCTTTATCCTCCACACACAAAGAAGTTGTTTGTAAGCCACCTTCTTGTTCTCCTGTTAGCAGCTCTGCCACTTCTCTCTCATGAGAGCAGGTCACCATTTCATCCCTTTATTCCTTCCAGTTTTCTGTCACAATTCTGTCTAGTTGGGGTGGCACATTCAGTGCCACCTGCAACCTACTCAGCTTACAGAGTGCCTGGATAGGGCATTCACAAATCACTCTTTCCAAGGTCAAGATGCCCAAGCATCAGCTCAGCTAAACAGTACATTCAGTTCCAAGTCTGCCAGCTGTCATTATGTGTATGTTTTCCACTCTAAACCAGGTTTTGAGTAGGAAATAAAAACAGCTCAAGTGGAACAAAAAGGAAGTTCTGAAATGAAGAAAAGGCAAAAGGTCCATGTTAGGCTACATCTGTCTACAGCCTCAAAAACCATAACTTAAGTAGTCAAGGAATGCATTTAACTCAACAGCAGTACATAAATTTGAAAAAAATGTGCTTACTAAATAAATATTTCACATCATATCTTCTTAGAGAAACTACAGGCCAAATTCTTCTGCCTTTGAAGATAGTAGAGTTTTGCCATTCACTGCAGTAAAGCCTAAACCAGGAAAAGATTGTTCTCTTCTTGTGTCAACTCAGCTTTTAACTACCTTGCATTGCTACATATGTTTAACCGAGGAAATTACACTAAGAGCAACTGAAGACCGATTATTCAGAGTTAAACGAGGATACAATGTGGATACACACACAAAATTGGTTTATTCTCAACCATACTCACTAGAGGCATTCAGGACATCTATCTAGAGTGATTAATATTTAAACTGAAATAGATTTCATCATCTTTTCTAAAAAGCAGCTCAGAAGTGTTTCACCTCCTGGGTGTCAGGAATGCTTTAGTCAAACACAGTTTTGTGAAATCATATATAACAGCTCTTGGAAATCTACATGTTTGGAAAAAAACCCCAAAAAACCAAAAACATGCATTGTAGACTTCCACAAACCTGAAGAGGGTTTTCTGAGCAGCAAAACAAAAGTCACCATTTGAGTAATTGAAAAAGCAGAGCACACAAAGAGGGGCGGCTCTGGCGAATGAGGCTGCATGTGGTGCAGAGACCTCCACAGACAAAGCACAGCTGCTGCTCTTTGCAATGAGGGATTAGCAGTCTAGGTCAAAGGAAAAAAGCCTCTCTGTAGCTAAGTGAGCAAACTGCAGAATGCATCCTCAGCACAGATGAGAAAGGGCCAGCTAACCAGCTTGCAAATTGTGTAGAAGCTTCTGGGAACAGAAATAAAACCAGCAACAATTTCTTGCCATAGCACGTAAAATATTTCTGGTGAAAAGCAGTGATGCCCTGCTGGAGAACTGAGGTTGCAACGACCTCTCAGTTCCTTTTAAAATTACATTTCCCCTTTCCCTTTTTTTTGTACATGTATATAACAAGCACTTCATGGCAAAACCAATGCTACCTGTGGGGCTTTAACAACAGCCTGCAAGTAACTAGGCCGGAGACAACAGAAAAAGCTCTTATATCTCTAATTCCATAAGAACTGAAGCTGTTAAATGCATACATATGCACACAGAACTTCTTTTTTCTTACACACAGACACTCGTATCTCTTTCAACTTTCATACAATTGAGTCAAATTATATTTTGGCTTTACATTGACACTTCCGCTAAATTGGATATAAGCCAATATTTGAAGAAAAATTATTATTTAAAAATATATTTAGTATGTAATAAAAAGGTTATTCTAAATAATTCACTTTAGCAACACTAAATGAAAAAATGAACAGTCTTCTAAACTAAGAAATACTGATTGAATGTACCAGTGTGAATGCATTTCTAATCTGGTTTTATTCATCAATAAAGCACTGAAAACATTAGATACCAGCCTAATTGTGAGTAAAGTGGTGAATTAATTGCATGTTACAGGAAGCTTGGGATCTATTTCAGTTTGTGGTATTATAGAACTATAAGTCATCAAAATTACTTGAAGTATCATAAAGTTGTGCTGTTCAAAAAACTAAGAGCTTTTCTTCTTTACCCTTGTCAAATCAAAACAAATTAAAACTAAGGAAATGTTAATCAACTGAAAAAATCCACTGAAAATAAAAAAAAAAAAAATCACATTTCCTTGCTGACAGAAGTTTGCTATACCTGATTTCATATTCTGGCTTACACAACTGTTAGCAAGTGCCATTATCACAAAGGCCCTTTCCAGTGAAGCTGGGGTTGCAGCTTCGGACAGATGGGAAGTTCCCAGGAGCTGTGCCCAGGCCAGGCTCAGCTGAGCACTCCTTAACATCTGGACCAGTTCCCCAAGTTCTTGTGGGAGTTATTTATATCCTGTACTTCTCCAACCTGAGAGACTGCTTGCCTGACAACTGACCCTTTAATTCAAGTAATCTGCACTAAGAAATAAAGATTATACCATTGCATTTGAACAGTGAACCTAAATTTAAGCATGTGAGCTGACACTTTGTAGCCTGTGTATTATTTTTAAGACACAGGCACATGTCACCACTCCCCCACAGTGAATATTGCTGCTTGAGGAACTGAGTGTGTTCAGTCCTACTGAAATTGGTATTGATGGCCAAAAGAAGCTCTTCTCCACCACGGTCAAAAGCTATTCTTTGTGTGTAAGTTACAACCATATTTGGAAAAGCTTAATTAAAGTTTTGAAAAGTCACATAAAAGTAGGAATCTCTAAGGTTCAAAATATTTTTTGGTTCTAAACAATTATTACTAAGCAACTGTTTATTTACATACTTTCACAGCAGGAGATGCTTTGTAAGCTGCATCAATACACCGTTATTTACACAGCCAAAAAAAAAAAATCGAAGTACATTCAATTTCTGTTTCTAAAATAAAGGCTATCACCAATATACACGTTTGGAGTATATATAGTACTGCATACATTTTTCTAAGCAGTGCAGTCGAAAATACCATAATCTGAAAAGAGCATCAGCAATTCAAAGGGAAGAGACAAAACTGGACTGCTTCTGTACCTAATATTATGTTTTAAAATAATGCTAAAAAAGAAAAACCCTGTTATTTTCAGGTAAATATATCTTCTCCCCTACAAGGCAGCAGATGAACAGTAAAATTTCAGTCATTTGTAAATGATGAAGTTCAAGACAGTCAACTTTCCTCCATGTCATCTCTCCCCCTTGGCTCTGAGATCACTTTCTTACCAATACACACATGATACAAGTTGAAATAGTGCAGTGATTGGGGCTGTAAGACCTTAGGACTACCTCAGAAGTTGTGTCTAAGTTTATATGCCTTCAGACATTCTTCAGTGTTTTATATGGCTCCTTGTGTCCCAGCAATGGATTTGCTGTTTCTTCTTCCAAGAGCTTTTCTACCATCTCTACTGCACAGCTCTGAAAAGGACACAATTCTCTCTTCCTGGCCTCACCAGGAATGATTTTTAGAAATAGGTATCTGTTGGTACTATTTAAAAATATCAGAAAACTCTGCTACAATTTACAAGAGCATTTTAATTCTCATTACTGTGGTCATTGGAAAGGGGTAAGATATAATTTCAAAAGCTTCAACACCTTTGTGTTAAAGTGAACATGATTAAGAAGGGCTTTTGGAGCCCAGTTCCCCCCACCCAGTTCATGCTATTTCTTCTTTATACAGTCTTAAAAGGAAACATCAGAAAACACCTAAATGGAGGAGGTGCTGACAGACTCAAAACTTTAATTGAGACTCCTTTCCCACAGTGCCTCCCACACAAAGCTGCAGAGTTTAAATATTTTTAACAGCTTAAAAGCATGAGACAATTCTTCTTCCTGTGACCTTGCTTAATCTCTGCTAACTTGTATTAAACCACCAGATTTCAGCAAAAATTAGTTCCTTGAGCCGAAGTTTACTTCTAGTGGGCAAGGTATGTAATAGTCCACAGCTGCACCCCAATTTCCAGAGTCTTAGGACGACTCACATTTAGTACGTGTAAGCACTGGCCAGTCTGTGCTGTGGGATGTTCTACTGCCTTCACTGTAAAGTTGAGAAAAATGTCCCTTACTCTGTTTTAAAAATTAACACCTACTGCTGAGCTCAGAAGAGCCAGAGAGAAAAATCTGACCAGAAGCAGGTAAGTTCTACACTGACTTCTTCCATTCTGTCCTGTTTCCAAATACACAAATCCTTTCTTTACAACTTAAGTGCTCCGAGAAACACTTCACCTGTGCCTCTGTCTGCTGGGAGCACACAGGCCTGTCCTGTGTTCTTCTGCACTGGCCCATAACTCTGCATATCTTCGTACTGCTTAAGAAATCAGTAAGTCACTGAAAGTCTCAAAAGCAAATTCCATCCCAGAAGATTTTCAGGCAACATTTTGAAGAAGTTCCTATTGAGAGCATCCTACAAGAAGATGAAAAAGTGGACCCAAACCCATGGAAGTACCAACAACTATCCGTACTAGTAATGGAAAAATAAGTTATGGTAAGACAGAGGTTTGCTAGGAAAGCCAGGGTGACCAGTTCCCCTGCCTCCACCCTCCCTCCTGAACACTTGTGTCAAGTAATAGTCAAAGATAAATACAAATCTGACTTAGAAACAAACTAGTGTTTCAACTCAACTAGAACTCTGTCTTTGAACTTACAGGGTGTGCATCATCTTCTTCACGTAACAGGAGACTGTGTGGGAAGAACATGAAATGCAAGATCATCGTGGGAAAGACGGGAGTCACAAATGACACGGCTCCTCCCTGAAACCCCAGTTACTCACTCACGTTCAATCAAATTTCAGGAATGTCTCATTTATTAAAAATACATGTTAGATCAACTACTGCAAGTTACCCTGCTTGAGCATGCCTTTTTCTAAACATGCACTTTATAAGAAGCACGTTTTTGAAAAAAATCACAATTTTTAATGCAAGTGTTTTAAAATAAGATGATGAAAGAAGTATTTCAAATCTTGATAGTTTCCTAAGTTACACCAAATTCTATTGCTGAGACCTTAAACTTATGACAGTCTCAATAAAATCCCCTGTAAACTTCATGGAGCCACTTCATACAGATAGAACAATTCTGGAATAATTTTTAATTACAAAATTCCATTTTTCCTTCATTTCCAGCTACCTTTCATAAGAAGTCAACTCACAGAGTAAGTTTACTTCACAAAACACAGTAATGCATTCCCCTGTGCCAAAGAATTCATATTCTATAATTCAGTTTCCCCAGCAAAACACTGGAGTAGTTATCAATATTTGATAACCTTGGATCTATTGAAAAAGCTTTGGTAGGGCATCATTATGCTCTCCTCCTTTCATAAGGATAATAATCCAAGGACTGTCTTTCCATTTGTGGTGTTTTCCTTTGCTTTCTTTCAGGAAGTGTTGCTAAGGAAACAGACTATCATCTACTATTAGGTCCAAGGGTCTAGCAAGGTTTTTCTCAGGAATAATAGATGAACAATTACAAAACCCGTATCCCTTTTGTTTAGTATTTTTTTTTGTTTGGGTTGGTTTTTTTTTTTTAATAAAGGAAAAAATTAAGGCAGAATTAGCACACCCCCAACACGCACAATGTGCAAGAGACATTTATTCCCTAGGGCATACTCTTCTCTCCTGAAGTACGTGATTTTCATTTCAAAACTAAATAAGGAGAAACACTTAACCCATCATTTCAGAAAAAATTGGGGTTTTTTTCAATTCTAGAGCCAGCATGGTATTTAAGCTTTGCCCTTTGAGAAAAGGCAGCAGACAGTTCTGTTAAGCAACAGTTCCCTGAAATAACAACCTGGCACTGTGTGCACAAAATCATTACAGACCTATTTACTGAACTGACTCACACAGAGTAAACTAAGGCTGGCTCAATAAATTCAGATTTATATACTTCATTTAGAGTTTCTGGTATTGTGAGTTTACACCACAAACCCATTTTACCATTAAACATATATTTCACTATAACAGATGTGAGGATTTACCCAAATTAAAGTGGTTCTTATTTGTAAAGTCAGTGCCTACAAGCAAAGTCAAAGCAACAGGCTTTTTTTTATTTTGCTTCAATAAAATTTAGAAATATGAACTGCTCCAAGTTTCAGTGAAGTCTCACCTGCATACAGATGACACGGCAGACACAAAATGTCTCTGTATCAAAGTCATTTCGCCTCAGTTTCATTAGAGGTGATCAGTCAGTATTTAAAGATCGAGTGCCTTACTTTTATATTTCACCAGAAGCATTTTGGAAAACAAAAAGGGGTTCTAAGACACTATATTATTAATATCTCTGGAAGTCAACACCACGGTCAACACCATATATATCTATATACATCTTCTGATTTGTAAAGCAAGGTTTACTGCTGAACTGGCTTAATACATTTTGGCCCAGCTCTGACTCACAATTCATATGTGCCATGTATTGTATGTACCATATACGAATACACGTGTATATAATAAACCCGGTAAGTGCTTATATATTTCCAAATCTCTTTCAAACATGGCTTTGTCTCAGGCACCTGTTTCTTTTGCTAAGGAGTTAGAGTGATTGAAAACTGCTATGAAGGAATGAGAAGCAACCACTCCCTCTGCTGCTGACGGTCCTGTGAGCAGGATCTGCCTTACAATGGTCACTGGGAGATGCCCATGTCACGGCAACATTCTCGACCACCAATCTCCACAGGAATGCAGGATGCTCTGAACTCACTCCTAACTGCAAACACTCTAGGACAGAACCTTGTTGCCCAGTAAGGGAATATGATGGCATAAGTGAGGGTTGTTTAGTCTGGGGGTGTGTAGCCTGGAGCAAAGGAGGCTCAGGGGAGACCTTATTGCTCTCTACCTGCAAGGAGGCTGCAGCCACGTGGGGGTCGGTCTCTTAGTTTCCAACGTGATAGTCAGTGTCACAATTATCAGGCATTTTTCACTGGTGGGCACCAAACAGTGTATTAATAGAATAATAAAAAAAAAGCCAACTTTTGGCAGTGGTTCACTATAAATCAAAGCCAAAAACAAGACAGGCTGCAAAGTATTATCAATGGACAACAAGCAAAATATCCAACAGAAGCAACAATATGCTCTGAAATATTACATGAAATGATATTTGCAGCAATTATTCAACCTATGACTTCTGTGAATAGCGAAGGTCACAACAGCTGTCAAAAACATATAATTCCCCCAACACCGCAGTTCAAAAAACTGCAGTCAGACAGATGAGTACACTCTGCCCTGGATCAATGGCAATGACTACCTGTGCCCATAGCAACAGTGCCTGATGGTAAAGGCTTTGGGAAGTTAGCCCTGAGCTGTAGGGGCTGATTACAGGGTTAAACAGAGTGGTAACCTCAGCTAAACACAAGAGGGAAGTTGCCCTGTCTACACAAATACTTGCCTCTAGTCTTCAGCAAATAAGGCCAACATCAATATTAATGTGATCAGTCATTAAATATTTTGCAGTTTTACCCCTTAAATTAGCTTGCCACACTGTTGGGTCTTGCAGTTGGATAGTTAACTTTGGAATAGGAGGAAAGGGTAATTGTTTTTCACAGAGAGGGCAGGCAATATCGCAGCAGCACAGACTGAGACTCTTGAAATTGCTGACAAAGAGCAGTACTTGATGCCAGTGGTAGCCAAATCCTCATATGGAACGTACACCCAAATTCAGTTATGAGAAAGTTGGCTTGCAGGTTTCATTTCCTTCAGTCTTGTGCTTCTCATCCCAAGCATCTCTTTGTTTTCTTTTCTTGATCAACCACATCTAGGCTGAATGTCTGAGAGCAGTCATATTTCCCTCAGGTGGAGTGGCAAGTAGAACATACAACAAAAAGACTGATTACATCAGGTAGTCAGTAGAGACAGGTCTATGCTAGTTAAAGGAGAGTGGCTTACATATTGTTTTAAGATTTAAATCCAGTTTTCAGCCATTAGGCTAATACACTTCCACCCTGGACTGCTCCAATTTTTCTTCACTACATTCTCCCATGACAGGAGGCTCTGTTGTGCAACATCTCCCTTTATCTGACTCATCTCTCCTATTTCCCTCCCCAGATACATATTCTAGCCTTGACAGCATAAACCAGCACAGAGTTAAAACTTACTTTATACACCTAGACTTGCTACATCCACTAATCATAAAATATGACTTTAAATTCTATGAAATACGTAGAAAACCAAAACTAAAATGAACAAGTGAAACCATTTCATTCAGTATCTCAAATGTATGAGAGCAGGAGTTTAAAACTTCAATGCCAAAACCTAAGTCTTACTGCTGTACAGAATACATGAAAAAATAATTTATCAACCTGTTATGAAATTCTGTGGTAACCTGCTTCCAAGTTCACTGTATTTTCTTGAAGAAGCTGTAAAACATAAGGTATTTTCATAATCTGGATTGGTTTATTTTCATGCATTCAGGCCGGATATTCAATCAACACAGTCTAAAAGACTATTTTGCCCATGGTAAAACTTTTTACATTCTAAAATGCAATATTCAACACTGTATAACATTTGGACATGGTTAGATTGTTACTCAACTGATCTCCTAGTAAAATGAAATAAAAATCACTAGCTCAAAATCTATCTTTTCACAAAGTGCTGCAGAAGGTTTTATAATACATGTCTTTTCCCCTGTGTTTCACTGATATAACTGCAGAGAAAATGAAATTCTAACATGTAGATTTTATTATGAATACAGTACTAGTGTTTTTAACTATGGGTATTCTCATCCCTCCTCACAACTTAGGCAGATGCATCCAATTAATGATGAATCATTCCACATAAATTTCCTGTTTATACCATACTGGCAATACCACCATGACGACGTACACAGCATAAAATGGTTACACATCACCACTGTTTTTGTTTACAGACCCCAAAAATTGTAGGGCAGGGGTGTCCCAGGAAAGAAATTGTTCACTTCAGATTCCTAGAGGAACTATCATTGTGCTACTTTGAAGGAACTACACTACTGTATGCAGACAGATGTGTGTGCTACACACTGTATACAACACACAACAGAGACCACTACTAGAAAAAAAGAAAAATTAATGTATTGTGATCCTAAGGACTATTCAGCGTATTTGTAATAAAATTATACATGAAGGAAATTGCGGATATTTTGATAAGCGCCAGGGCATTTAAGAACAGTTGTTCTTCTGTACCATTCTACTCACTGAAAGCTGGGCCACAGTTCCACAGAAGGTGCTGAAAAAGAATGAACTAGACAAACAACCTGCTTCTGTTTATCCCCGCAGTATCTTCAAAATAACTAAAGAAAAGGGCCTCCCAGTGTCAAAGGAAAATAAAGGCAGCAGAATATCTGCCTGTATCCTCAACTGAAAATTTTGGTCAAGTTCCACTTTCTGAAGTAGAAGTCCATTCTCATTCTACCTACTTTGTTGATTATTTTCTGCCTTGAAGAAGTTTTCCTCTTTCAGGAATTTTCATGTCTTCTGCAGGGGCCTATTGCTCACATACTCCTGGATGAAGCTATGATGTCCTAGTTTCTGATCCCTCCTAAGGAGGCCTGTCAAGCTCCAAACTCTGAAAGCTCACAAACAAAAGCAAAAAGGTGCTTCTGTTATCCCTCAAATGCTCCATGGTCGAACCAATCAACATCATGAAAGAAGCTGATCACAGGTAAGCCTCTCTTTCATTTTTTAAATAAGGACTGATGGAAGGGAACACCTTTTTCGTACTTTCAGACATGAACTTCACATTTCAGTGGTCATATGTGAAGTTTGGCTGTTTGCTTTTGTTTAAAAAAACAACAGGAAATATTTTGGGTGCCATAAACAAAAAAGGTTCCCCATAAAAGGTGACAAAATCCAATATGCCACTGAATATAGTATTTAATTTTAAAACAACCTATGTTCTCATGAAGATTTTTTGAAAAACAGGTTGGTATACAGTTCCATTTTTTTCTCATCTTGAAAGTTACTGAACTACTTATACTCTGAATAGCCTGGGTAAACTTCCACAGCACCTGGCCATCCTTTAAATATTGCACCGAAAATATTTCGGTTCCCTTTAATTTCTATCACTTTTCATGTATTTTGAATTCAGCTTTCAGAGTTAGAATGCAGTGACAGGAATCTTGGGAGCATTTTTAAAGGTATTTAAGAGTACAGCCCTGTCTGAATTGTGAGAATAGAAAAGTCTATGAGGAACAAAGACTATTTTTTTGGCTATCACCTTCTTCCTAGTCTTAGGGGAAAAATTTTCTATACAAGCTCATTGTTCTTGCTCAGGCACTGTAAACTGTACACCTAATGAAATGCTCTCCAGTGCGGGGGACAAGTTGTCCTTCATCCCGTCTGGCTCACAAATGGTTAAGATTTTAAGACTTTTAACCCTCAGCAAAGAAATTGCTTTGAATTTTATTAAAAGGTTCTTCTCATTGACCATTTTGATCGCTGAGGTTTTAAAGGACACAAGCAGAAACATTCCAGAACATGTAACAAATAAACTGAACACAATAAAGGTAACTAAGTCTTTCAGAAGTCTGCAAGGACTCCAGGAGATGAGCAGTTGATTTCCTCAAGTTGAGCAGAGAAGCATGAAATGAACTCCAAGTTGCAACTAACTAGGGAGACAAGTAAGGAAGAACATGTCCCATTTTAACATTACTTAATACTAGGATTGACAAGGCATTTTAATAGCAAAGAGGAAGATCCTGTAATGGAGGAAAGCCTCAAATCTAGAGTGATCTGGAAGCACTAATTATTTTAAGTGATGACAATTTTAGAGGTCTACACATGCCAGAATGTAGCTTCTATTTTAAAGCGCTATGAAGTCTATTTTAACTGAGAGGAACAAAATTCCATTGATTCTTTAGAGAAAAAACTTAAGAAAACTCTTAGAAAAACACGAGTAGAAAGCTTGCTACTAGCTCTAGGTGATAAACTTATTAGTTTTCACTCTATGCAAAGGAAATGGAACAATATTAAGGTGAATGAATTTAGGTGTAGATCAAAAAATGAAGGATTATGCTCCAGGGAGTGAAGGATTATCATCACTTACCTCCCTCATCCAGAAGCTTCCCACTCAGGGGCTGGGATGTATCTGAAGAGTAACATGTAATGGAAATTTGTAGCATTAAATTAACTGCAGCTGATTGGAAGCACCTGATGGAGAAGAGGTGAGAATACCTGCTGTTTTAGAAGCGTGAATAGGATAATCCCCAAATCTGACTTTCTGGTCTTCTGCCCTGACATTAACTATTAAGGTTAAAATTTGTCTGAACACTGGAAAAAATACTATAATAGTCAGTTATAATAAGCTACTAGAGAGTAGTTTCCAGACCAATAAAAAGAAAATAGGCCCAACTTATGGTTTTTAACCGAAAGCATAGCCTCATGGCACCAGTACTCAAATAACCAGGCAATACACTTAGCATCAAAAGCACACACAGGTTTTCGTTGATCAGTACACGACACAGCCAAAAAAACCCAAAGCACACCTATCACCTCCTCAACAGACTAGTTAAATATGTAAGTCAAGGCTCCAGAAAACAAAATCTTACCTAGTAAGTGTGTACTCCCTGAGTCCTGAATGCAGGTTCATGGCGGAAAAAGTACCTATGCATCCACGCAATCGCTTATCTCGACCGATCTTCCACGTTACAAACAGTGGGCTGTTTGAGGGAGGAAAAGAGAGACATGATCACAGAAGCGATTTTGACAGCTGGCGTGAAATTTCAGCATGTGCCCTTCCATTTCAGGCAACGGTGGGCCAAATCTCTAGAACAACTCTATTATATCATGTGATATAATAGAAAATAAGATTACTGGAATAGTTCACGAACAGATTGAAAACTCTTGGTAACAGATCTGATGCGCTCAGTGGCCCTCACTGTTGTTACCCATTAACCTTCTCCTGTGAATGGGAAAAGCCTTGCCTTAAGAGACCTATACATAAGGAACTCTTTATGGAAGGGAAAAATAACCCTGTCACACTAGCCCATCCCTCCTCCTGAACACAAATACTTTGGTCCTTAACACTGCTGGCAAGAAACAGAAATCCTTAGAAGACAACAAAATTTAGGAACGCTCTTTAAAGAACTGCCTGAAGAAAGGGTATTTTCTCTGTGAATCCCAAGTCAGTATTTAAAAATCTCAAAAATGACCGAGAGTGGAGCAAAATCTCTTTGTAAATTGAACATATCTCAATTATAATTCTGGATATGAAGACCACAGCCCCACTGCACTAAAGCTGACAGAAGCAAGGTGCATCTCTGACATTCCGAGCACCTGTGACCACCACACACGCACTTTAGGATGCACAGCTGACTTTTTGCCAAAGCCATTTGATCAGGCACTGCCTCAGTCCCTACAGCACCAATGCAGCTGCATCCAGTCCCCTCCTAACCTTCTACAACTTGTTGCTATCACTTGCTGGTACAGCAACTTCCTCCTTACTCAGTTAAGCTGGACAAGTTCCCTTCTTTCAATGATGATGAATAAAAGAGGAAGCTGAAGTCATAGTTTTCTTTTGGATTTCCTTTTATTTCTTTGACTGCCACCCTCCTCCCTTTTTGAAAGTTGTTTAATAAATACTGAAAAGCATGAAGCCAGAAGGGCCCACTACCTAACATTTTAGCAGAATGTGGGTTATTACATTATTCTCCAAAAGTGGCATTTTACTACCATTTTCAAGAAAGGTATCTCAGTTGCCCTTAATGGCATCAACAAAATTATTAGATCTCAATGGCACTGAAGACACTCCCCTCGCACAAAAACAAGCATGAATAAGATTCAAACTGGACTTTGGGATTATTCTCTTGACCTTTACCTTTGGATTATGAGATTTATTAGCTCTAATACACTTAGTGGAAGGCTGTAATTCAGGGAAACACATACACATTTACTTTCTTGTCAAGATTGAATTCCTTCTAGGATGCAGCATTACTGCTGCTTTAAAAGGACAACAGAAGACCAGAGACCACACCACTGAATGTCAAATAATACTGAAACACCTGCATATACTTTGAAGGCCCACATCAATGAGTGCCAACAGAAAACACAAAGGTTATATGTATATACTTTTGTAATAGTGGTAGTAGGAGTATAAAGATACTGTTCAGACTAAGCTGGGTAAATGAACCACCACTGGTAGCCAGCCGTTTCATTCACCAAAACTCTGACTAAAGATGTTTTTCCAACCTTTCAACTTCTGTATTGCTCCCCTGGAGCCACTAAAGGTATCAGCATGTCTACACAGAAGATCTAAGCCTTCTGAACAGAATTACTTAATTACCATCACAGATGTCTTCAAAGTGTAATGTGGACCAAAGGTACAGAACAGTCACTGATGTAAATCCTCAATATTCAAGAAGTAAGGCTGAAAGGGACCTTCAGGGCTCTTGTTATCATAAGGAATAATTATATAATTCTGTTCATAAATGATCAACATTCTACATGTGAAAAATAGAAATAACAGGAACAAAACGCCCAAAACGAAAAATTAGAAAGTTGTCTTAAAACCTTGCTGAAGTTCAGAATCTTGGAGCCATTTTTATTTCCTGCCAAAATGCTTTCCCAGTCAGCTTGTACCTAGCTATTCTTGTGCCAACATTGTCCTTTAGTTTAAATAGTTCTTTCCCTTCCTGGTTATTATTCCCAAAGTATTTATAGAAAGAATTCATATGCCTCTTCAGGCTTCACTTTGCTGAGCTGAATGGGTTTGCTCATTCAGATTCCTCTCAAAGGGGACCTTTCCATTCTAACCATCACATCTCATGTCCACACTTTTTTTCCCAGTTTAAATTTTCCTTCTTGAACATCCACATCCAGAACTGCGGGGGCAGAATTACACTGGAGAGTCTTGCACCTGCATTGATGGTTCCATCCTTGAACTAGAAACATTGACTTCTACATTTTAGTAGTCTTACAGCCTAGTGGTTGAGTCTAAGCCTTTACAGAGCATTTCTAGTCTTACACTAAACAAAGACCATAGGAAACCTGCTCACAGAAGCTATGCAGAGAAAAGAATCTTTTTCTTTTTAGTGATGCTCTTTTACTTTTTACTGGTATCCTTGGTTTCACCTGCTTGCCTATCTATCTTCCTCAAGCCCGCAATGCTTTTCTTGTTTTAAAGCCAGTGACACACAAATGAACTTGCTATCTAACGTAACTGCAAATCTGAGGCTAAGGTGCCAAACTCCACAGATACTGATGTCAAAAACAGACAAGGACACTGGTGCATTTTCAACTTGAAAAAGAAAAGTTCTCATTTTCATTTGTTTTTCTTAAAATAAAAAGGAGGGTTTTTTTTGAGCAACACATTGTTAGACCTAAAAATCTTTAGCAAAAAGCAGAAGGGACAGCAGATGCAATGCTGGGAGTCCCTGCTATCCAATGATGTACAGCAAGGATGATGGCCTACTGGAGATCAGAGTTCTCTTTTCGTCTAAAGAAGTTTGAACACACATATCTCACGAGAGTCAAAGAGCCTATTGGGCTGGAGTGCTCTCACTTTTCTGAGTGGTTCTGTCTTGCTAAGAGACTATGGGGAACATCTGGCAACAGAAGATGCTACAGAACCCAAACTGTAGAGTGTTCAATTTAAAAAATCCTAATGCTAAGAAACACGACTGTTGGGATTGACTGCCTGGGAAGATGCACAGCTGCCAGCACCAGTGTATCCTCAAAGGCCTCCAAAAACAGGCCAGTGTCAGGAATGCTGTAAACTTATTAACCCTTTAACAAGAGATGAGACCAAATGGCCTCCTGATGGTCACTGCAGACTCTCTTGGATTTTGTATGATGCAACATAAGAGAACAAAGCGAACAATTCACACATCAAACTGTGTGTTAAACTGTGGGAGAGAAAACGGTCATTAAAAACTTCCAGGATTAAAAAAAGTTAAAAAATCTGAAACCCTCACTTTCATCTGATGCTTCTGTATGTTTCCTTCTATGTAGCAGAATTATGGGATGGAACTGAGAAAGAGAGATACGTAGTATTGACCACATTTGAAGGATCAGAAAACATTAATTAGTTATTGCTTCAAGGACTATAAGACTGAGTAGCTTCAGTGAAGTTTAAGGTGCTATTCAACATTTTCTGATTCAAGAACAGAAACCAGTTTCTTCACCTCAAGTTCAAAGTGGGTTCTGAAGTGAAAGTTTAGAGAAGCCAATGGATACTTTTCCTATTCCGAAAGCCAGTATAAAAGTCTTTTGGGCTAGATGCAAACGAAAAGTTAGTTTTTCTAATACAGGGCCACTGAACACATATTTTGCTATAAAAAATAAAGTTAGAGTTAATAAAAGCACAACTTGCTTGACTAGTTTTACACAATCCGATAAAAGAATCAGCTACTGAGTAAAGTATCTCAAATTCATCTCCCTGCCTGTGTCCAACTGCACATATATATATATATATATACAAGAAACCCCAACTCACTAGGATAATGTCATCCAGCAAAATCCAAAAAGATTGGAAAACACATCAACTATAAATTTCCCCAGACAGGATGAAGTCTATCCTGTGATAACATTCTTCTTCCATGGGGGAAACATGCTGAGATTCTTAAAAACAGTCTATTCTGCACTATGCTTTCAACATGTTTAGTCAGTGAAGAAGGTTCATTATTGCCAATATGTGGTAATCCAAAAACAATCACTACAACCTACTGCCTTCAGAAGCTAGAAGATCTGCAATTTTTTGCATTAAAATACTATACAATTACTGACGATGTTATTAATTACCTCTGTGGGTGCAGCATATTTTTTCAGTTCACTCTCAGGACTAAATGATCAAATGAGCAACTCTTCCAATTACTGTATTTCAGAAACAAACATTCAGAGATTTCTTTCATTAGGCACATAACACACTTTATATATTTGGTGGCTTTCCTGAAATCATCACATGCCCTAGAGAGATAAGCCTCAAACCTGAGCTGCTAGGTGTGAATTTGTTAGCAAGTTCTGCTTATCTAAGCAGCTAATCTTAAGGAAGGTCAGAAAGCAGCTACTATTTTAAGAATACCTAGTTTAAACAACAGTATAATCAGGGTTAAAAATAAAAGACTGCTGACTGGTAGGTCATTTTCTGAAGTGAAGCTACAACAGCTTAAAATTAAGATCACATTCGAAATTCCTTTTAAAAATGGACATAAATTCATAAACACAGCCAGATGATGAATCTGCTTTTTCAGCTGCAGCAGAGCTGCTGTTCTTGTATACTGTATTAGCAGAGCTCAGGCCATACAGGCAGCATTCCAGAACAGAGAAGGTACAAGTAACAATTTTTAAGGAAGTAAGAAATTTTAGGTATGCTCAGACAGCACCAACAAAAATGTCAAAACAAACGACAAAGAGTTGTTGTTTTGTTCCTTCTATCTCCAACTCTCAAAAGACAATCAATCAACTTCATGAAACAAATCGAGTTTCTATGACATATGTTCCTAAGTTTGCTGTTCACTTTGCTAAAACAAATATTGACATGCAACAAAATCCAGAATGCCTCAGAAATCACAGACATTGGTTGTGTAGGCTTATTTAGCATTGCTAAAAAAAGATTTGAATATTTACAATTCCTCAGATGCACTTTCAAGAAACAATCTTCAAAATCATTATATTCTCCACAGAGATATTCTTCAGGGCAGTACAGGTGGCAAAGTAAAAGCACTTAGTCTGCAGCACTGCAGGTCACAATGCACCTGGAAATTCCTCAGGACTGCATCTTCCTCACAGGTGAACTAACTACTCGATTCACTGCCCAGGGTTACTGATGAATCTTTAGGCCTATATGTCTTAGTTTCAAGGGAAGACACTCGAATTTTCCTCTCAATTGGAATGTTTCTTCCCCAAGTTCCCAAAATTACAATTTCCATCAGGTATATATGGAGCCTGTAGAACGGCCTGACGTGTCACGGTGCCTGCACAGACACACAGCTCAGTACGCACGCATGAAGCAAGAGGACACACCGGTTCAGCAGCTCGTACTGCTTCAAACCACAGCCACAGCTCCTGTCTACCACAAACTCCAAGGTCATCAAGCTGCTTTATAACTTAATCAGCAGGTATCAGGTTTATACATCTGGAGACGTGCTAAATCATTAAGTTAATTGAAGTCATCTAGAATTGAGTATCTTCAGACCATCAGTCCCTGGGGTTGTACGTTAGTCACTAAAGCCATCTGCACCTCCAAGACAGTAAGATCAAGTTGAAGTAGGGATCCAACACAGATCCTACGCAGTTAGGCCAGAGAGAATATAGGCATGGCTCTGTTTTTTAATTTAGAAGGGGTTTTTAAAAATTTAAAAAAAAAAAAAAATCAAGCCTTAAAAAATATTTCTAACCCATACAGCTGTGAAGAAAGCTTTCCAAGTATGACCCAAGAATTAGCCAATGCAATATCACAAGGTTATTCCAGCACCTTGGCTGCAGATCTTAGCAACGGCAGCGTTAGCACAGCCTTTATGTTTACTATTTCTTGTCAGAATCATCCATGCAACAGGGAAACCATTAGTCATTTCAAACTGAAAATACTCTTAGCAATGATGAAGAACAGTGGCACGAAGCCGTCACCCACACAAAACAGGGAGGGAGGGCCCGATTTGAGAGTAGATAAGAGGAATAAAAAAAGCAAGGAGGAATAAAATGGAAAATTCATAACTCCTTCAGAAGACTGTGGAAGTGAAGGAACAATGGGGAAAGAGAAGAGTTTTTTCACCTTCTTCTGAATGCCAAGTAGAATGTTTCTGTTAGTCTTAAATAATAAAAGCTATCAAGGAAGAATGGAACTACCAGAATGAGACAGGGGGGTGCATTCTCCTTAAGACACAGCACTTGTGATGCCAAGGCTCCTCACCAGAGTATTATCACAGTACTTGCTGTGATCATGCACACCATGATCCCCTGCTCTTCCATATTTACCTCTGACTTTAGTCAGTTTAGCCTTCTATCTTGTAAACTTCTGCTAATCCTATCGAAGTCCTGACCAGCAGGGTAAACACAGAAACCTACCCCTCAAAATCGACCAACCATCTCTATTTCAACACCATCAACTACTAAAGACAATAAATTACCAGCTTTGCTTTTATAAAAAGGCTTATTGCTTTATACATGATTCTTTCTGTTAAAGGTGCCTACAAGTCTCTCAGCACGGGTCTAGAGGGAGCAACACAGCCTGAAGACAGACATCCTCACCTACTTCAAGCGAGCATGTTTATCTGAGCAGCACAGTGCCATATGTGTGGGAGCAGATAGGATGGCTCTGCACTCGGCCTAGACAATTCTGGCTCTTATTAAGCACTCGATCAGGAATTGTTGAACTGTACAGTGTTTTGTGACAGAGCCATAAGCACATAACACTCCTCAGATCAGCACTACCAGCCTTGCACAATTTGAGATGTGGCAAGGTATCGCAGAATAAGTGTGTACTCCTGTCTCCATCGCACTCTGAACTCATCACATTTCAAAATTCATTCTTCTGCCCATTGTGCTCCTTTCTGTATTTCATGAGTTTTTATCCTTTGTTCCCATTCCCCCAATCCTTCCATCTCCTCCTCCTTTTCTGTCCTCCCTGTACCTTTCTCACACTTTATCTCTCTTTGCAACCAACTTGTAAAAAGGGGGAGGAGAAAAAAATAATGTAATATTCAGGCTACTGCATTCCACATGCCCATTACAAGTCAGTGAGGGTTGAAGACTTTCTCCCTAAATGAATCTCTATTTGCTTTCATAGAATCTGGAACCGTCATTTTGATCAAAACTTTTGGAGCATTCAGCATTTCCCCAAAAATGACAAAATTTAAGAGAAAGTGGATTTTGACATGCAAAGTTTAAAGTTTTATGGAACTTCTCTTATCATAATAGTGCTTAATCTTTCAAGACAGTACACAGGCTTATTAAACACATCCAGAGTAAGGACTGTAACTCCAGATAAAATTCTGCTCTAATGTCAAAAGCACCCAAGAACAAGTGTCATCGTATTCTAGGTTATTAAGACACTATAATTTGTAACATTTAATAAAATTATATAACAATATATATACAATATAAACCTGTTCACATTTATGCTCTGACCTACTTACACAATTTTTTTTCCCCAGTTGCACAATTATGAACCAGAGCAGAAAAATCAGACTTTATGAAGTTAATAAATCAATTCAGTGTCATTACAAATTGCTAATGTTATTACTTCAGAACATGCAGTCACCTGATTATGACTTTCTATGGGGCATATTTAAATGTTCTGAACAAATATACTTTTGTTTTCCTGATACCTCTATTATTAGTCATCCATTAGACTTCTTCTAATCAAATCAAACTAGCTTCAGATTATACATTGGAACTAGTGGTTTGTTAACAAAAACTATTCACAAAGCAGAGCTGGTATCTTCTCCTTGGATATTTCTACCTTTCTCATTCCCCAGAAGACATTACGCTATTTTATGTTCCCTTTGGTAGCTGTCCACTGAAACACGAGGAAAATACTGCATTTGAGCCAATAAATAATTTGCATCAAGTAACTTTGGCTGCATTTTAAGTGTTTCAAACCAGACAGGTCCCACCCAAAGTCACCTCCACACCCAATTTTCAAAGCAAGCGAGCAACTTCAAACCACATGCGGCTCCCATATCTAAAAATGAGCTCAAAACACATGTAGGCCATGCCCAAATGTAGCCACATTACTAAACCAACAAGCCTTCAAATTAACAAGGACTGGCCCTACTTATCCTCCCAAAGCAACACCATGGAATCTCCTCTTGGGGAGGAGCAAGTGGTCCTGAATTAAAGATAGCCATGGTAAAGAAAAACATTTTAAAGGATGCAATGTAGTCAGCCTAAAAACATATAATTGGAAGCTCTGCTAGCCAAAGTTGAAACAATTTCAATACCATCAAAGACCTCATGTATAGTTTATGAACATTCTAGGTACAAACTGGAATTGAGATAAAATATTTCCAGTGAAAGTACTTTCCTTTGAATAGTAAATTTTTTTTGCAACTAATGCTTTGAAAGGATTCAGCAGAATCCTTTCCTAAAATTCCGTGAATGTATCCAAAGGCAAACGTTTTAAGAACATCACATCAATAATGTTTTAGAAAGCTGTATAAGGTCCCCAGAACTGCTACCCATAAAAGAACACTGGAGAGAGTGTTAAAGAGATGTGATAAGAACAGCTGCAGCTCCTAGATTTTTCTGTCCTTAAGAAGTCACTAGCAAGAATGCAGCAAACATTAGTTTTGAGGCGCTGGTGTAACGTTTCCCCTTCTATCACTAGCAGAATGACTCAGGTATAACATTAGTTTTGAAATTTGATAGAGAAAAAGCATTCTCCAGGCACTACAAGTCTGGAAGCTTTGTGCCACAGCATCATTTCCATTCTTTGAAGAGAGCAAACAATTCCATGTTCATAAGTAGTTGCTGCATATTTACTACAAACCAAGAGCCAGAGAATATTGTTTTGCATAGATTTCTGACAGCAGCTTAACAAACTACTCCTACCTTTAGAGTCTACACATACTACCTTAGAAGAGTCTGTTCTCATTGCCAACGAAGATACTGAATTTTTCCTTCTGATTACTTGACAGTTTTACTCAAACTGCCTGTGACCATTAGCAACGGGGATGCTGGATTTTTATAAACTGTTATTTTTTTGTTCTGCTGTAATATTACCTGAAGCAGTAAGTCAAGCCATCAGTGAAAACCAGGAGTTGCAGTTATTAAAAGGTCACACCAAATTTTATTAGAGCTATAACTGGGATTCTCCTGCTACAGACAAACCATAACTTATTTTTTAATGAATTTCAGTTAACTGTGATACATGTTCTTTCAAAATATTAGATCAATGAGTAGAAGCAGGCAACACAATGTATGCAATTTGTTCTGGAAAATAACTCTGTTAATTAAGTTCAGACCCTTTATACTGCAAGACACTAGGCGTACAGTCATAAAGGCATCCATTTGGACCTTTAAAATGCTTTCTGTTAGTTGCCAAATGCACAATGCACACTGAGACATAAGCACCTAAGGGCACAACATAAACAGATGAACAAAAAATTTATGCCAATAATTTATAATTTGCCAAGCCTGTGAGAAATTAACACACTGGAGTTCTCTGCTTAAGTGGAACTTACTTCAAAGGAACGAGAAATATTTAAAGAAACCTAAGGAAAAAAAAACTGGAACTACACGGCATTTTTTAATAGCAGTAATATGTTACAAAACTTACATGCCAAGCTGTCCGCTGACAGGAGAGACTGCAATTCAGCCAAACATTCAAAATCATTCCTTTAACAATCTTCTCATTTTAAGCTACATATTCTAAAGGTCCACTGCATAACAGTAGCTTGCAAGAGACTTGAAACACTAGGAATCATTCAACAAGATACATTAGAGTATACTTTCAAATTTTTAGAATTTTATAAATGCTTCAGAATTTTAAAAATGCTTAACTCTGAAAATCTAGTAAACACGTGATTATTTTGGAAGTGGTTAAGAAGCTCATGATAATGTTGCAAGAGGAGCCATAAGACAAGCCTCAGCAGAATGTGAATTTACCCTCTAATTCAGACTTAACTAACTCAACAGCTGGAATAAATTAATCTTTTGGATCACCAGAATTACTATTAAATCAATGCACTCTAGACTGCACTATTTGTATAGAACTTAGACATGTAATTTAACCAGTGAAACAAGGGTTCAAAGACAGACTAAATACAGAGCTGGAATTAGAGCCAAATGGAATTTATATTTTTGATACAGGAAAGACAAAAGACAGCACTTTTAAGATGGACAAAGATGATTCAAATTCACAGAGTTCTCAATGGTTTGAAAGTAATGTCTGCTATGCATAGTGGATGCTTGGAAGACAGACACAGTCAGCACAGGTATATCATATATAGAACACAGGGATATCATGCCTTCAAATGAACTCGATGATCTCTCATTGTCTTCCCACCCCTTAAATAACAAATGACTGCATTGAGGGTTGAGTAACAGTGAAGTTCAGAGTTCTTGATTAAATAAAAACAGCCTCACCCAACCTCACATCCCCTGATAGCCTCCTCTCGTGTTTTTCAACAAGTATGTATGACTGGGGAACTGATCTAGTTAAAAGTCTCTCTTTTTTGCCAGTTTAATGTAGACCAAGTTTGATTCTCTTCTCTGTTTCACTGTGTAGGAGCACACACAGGGACATCAGCTCAAAAAGCAAAGAGGTAAAAGGGGCAGCAGCGAAAAAGGGCAAGGATGATCGCTTATATCTGCCCTCACAAGAAGAAACAACACGCAGTGCTGCTTAAACAATAAGGAACAGCAGTAAGAGTATTAAAGAAAGGTCATTACTTTCATTAGAACAGTCTATACTGCTGGTAAAAGCAGAGGAGCTTTCAGACACATTGCTGCTTTAGCAGATTAGGCAAAGCACAGGACAGAACAAAACTGCTCATGAGGTAAACACAACCACACTAACCTTGAACAAGAACACACTTCACACTTAGGCAACAGAGAAGCGTGTTAGAGACAGGCCAGATGACTGGTCACTGATCCCTTCGGAAGAGGAACACACTGCAGGCAGTGACACAGGGATGCAGTAACACAGAGCCAGTGTAGCTGGTTGAGGCCCCACTGTCAGATCGCAGCAGACCTGCCTTAGTTACTCTCAGACATCAAGATAACAAAGCAGCATTTTCAGAGCAAGCGCACAGGTTACTACGTGCTGTCACCAGCCATGCAATTAGACGACCCATAAGCACAAATACACAGGTGTAGTACAGGAAATAAAAGAAGCATCTTCACAGGCTTTCCCTGTTCTTATACTCTTCCAGTAGCATCTGCCCTTGGCCATCCCTGGGAGACAACACACAAGGCTAAGTGGATCCTCACTGGCGACATCAGCTCTTTCATGGTCTCTTATCAAACACAAGTTCACACAGACACAGAGTTGTTGCCTGCAACACAATAATTTTGCTTCCAAAAAATGCACTTCTTGTATTTGAAGACTGACAAGTTATGCCTTCATTATAAGGAAAAAAATGTAAAAACTTTCAAAAACTCCACTGCCTCATATGAACCTCACTGCAGTTTTATACTCAATAACTAGCAATGCCACTGAAAAATGCACTCCCATGTAGTCTGCTTGTTTCTCTCCCATGCTTCATCATGTCCTTTACCATCTCTAGCATCCATGTGGATGTAAAAGCTGGGTCAGAGCTAATATCTTCAAAACAATCCACCCTCTGTGTCCTGTCAAATCAGGAATCCTCCTTGCAGGAGACAGAACAAGAGTAGGAAGAAGCAGGTGGGGTTATCAGATGACTTCACTAGACACACACAGCTCGCTGTATTTGTGACAGCTGACAATCAGCTGGCACAGTGCCCAGCAGATGCAGAGGCAGCAACCTCTCAGGGCTTCTCCACTGACTACTTGGTGATTCAGCAAAAAAAACCAACCAAAAAACCAAAAACCAAAACAAAACCAAAAACCAACCAAACAACCCAACAGTCCACGGAATGGACACTAGTAACAGTAGCATATGGAATCACAGGATGGATTCTCTGGAGAGTAAGGTGAGGTCAATGGAGAGAAGAATTACATTCAGGATTTGCATGGCTTTACTTTCTCGAGTGGAGTGCCTGAGAGGGAGGCTGACATGGGAAGTCCGTGATACAGATGGAAAGGATTTAGGCATGATGGGAACAGGAAGAACTTGTTAGGCATGCACATAAGTCACGCCAGAGTCAGCCAGACTGGCAGGACTAATAAGAGTTTTGGAACTTATAAACACTTCAACACTGCTGCTGGGAATTTCAGAAGTTACACATGGGAAGCCAAACGCTTGGCCTCACCTGACACCCTGGAATTAACAAGCAACCTCCAAGGCCTGGTAGAAGGAGGACAAATCAATACAGCGTAATGCTGAGAGCCTACCAGCTGAGTCAGCAATTCCAATGGGAATAGCAAACAACAGGCAGCTGGGGAATGGCACTGTGTGCAAAGGATATACAAATATTTAATGGCATAGAGTATTACAGGAGAAGAGAAGCCCAATGAACTTATGGCAGAAGTTGCATAATGAAGTTAAAAAGATGCATCAACTGTACTACCAGTTTAGGGAGGTTATAAAGTTTAAGAAAGGTAGTAACAATGGGCAACTGAAATCTCCTGATATCAAGTGAACCTTGTGACTCATCAAAATGGCATACAGAAATTCTCCCCTTCCCCCCCCCCCCCCAGGAAAGAATTTCTCCT